>CM023457.1:88923290-89483290 GCA_013339765.2 Haemaphysalis longicornis | reverse complement strand
CCCTCTTCCCCAGTTCACGCTGTATCCTAAGGTCCGGGCTCGTCAGGCGGTTTTCCCACTCCTTGTAGAAGGGGGAGGTTATTGGGGCAAGGCCTGTGGTCTTCTGGTACTCCTAAATCTGGTGGTACAATGTACCAGGCGTTGGACAGATATTGCAGGTAGACGGGTATTGGGTGGGGTGCATCGCATGGAGTAGGGTTCTGGGGGGGGGTACGTATTTGTCTGTAGTTCTCGAAGGGTGGTAGCTTCTGCTCTTTACTGGAAATGCGGAGTGGGGAAGGTTCTTTGGTCTTGACCGTAGTAAATGAGCATGTCAGCATACCTGACAAGTGGTTCTGTTTTGGGGATCGCAAGCGGTGTTTGTCCTCCTATGGTAATGGCCCGGTGTATAAGCGCGCGGCAGCGGCGTGAGCCGCCTCATTACCTTCGAGAGATTCGTGACAAGGTATCCAGATGAGCCGCGTTTAAGGTATGTGGGCAGTATTCTTAAGAATTTGAAGTGCCGTTTTGCTGATGCGGCCTCGTTGGTAACTGCGGCACTCCGCGTGCGAATCCGTCAAAGTTGTAATTGCATCTTTTCCCGTCGTGATGAAGACAGCCGCCTACATTTACGGCCTGTTTCGGGTAGAGGAAGATTAACTTGACTCCTTAGTTTAGTGACGCTAGTTCAGGTGTTGGGAGTAGTCCGAACAAATGTTAGAGAGGTGGGGATCCCAGATTGCACATGCATATGTTAGCTTCGGTCCATCAGGTATAAGTTAGCAAGCTGACGGATGTAGAACAAAACGTAAATTTCCGCAGACAAATCCAACCACGCGATTAGCATCTCTGGTAACGTTCGTAATATGACTTGTCCAAGTGAGATCCTGGGTTAAAGGGACACCTAGATGCTTCTAGGTTTTCACAGATGAAACATTAGAATTACCATTCATATGGCAATGTGAAATGTAGGTCGGCCTTTTATTCTTGTCTGAGTGTCATTTTTTCTAATCTATCGGGTTTCTCCTGCTCTTTTTCTGTTATTTTTCTGATTCTGATCTGATCTTTTTTCTGATCTTTTTGATCAGTAAGACGAGATCGTTCTCGTCCTTTTCATATTTTTTCTGTCCCTTTTTTCGGATATTTCTGTTCGGAAAGATAAGATCTTTCTTGTAGCTTTCTAATATGTTTTTTTATCTTTTTCTGTGTATTTTTTATACATTCTTTTCTCATGGTCGAGCACTGTGTTCTATTCCGTTACTTTTTTGGATTGTTACATCGTGTCTACGCTTTTAGGTGCGGAGTACGTTAGGACCGCACGATGTCCGTCCGCGGCCGTGCGCATAGCATTTACAATCTCAAAAAATCCCACTGGCACTGGCAGGATGCCATCCTGTGTCTGGTAGACCAGACAGAGTTAAAGTCAGTCATCTTATAGACTGGGCTACGACCGTGAGGTAATGCCCGAGATTCAAACGGCTTACTCCCTGGCCTGTAATGTTGCGGAGCACATTAGGATCTCCCAATGCCCGTCGGAGTCTATCCGTGCGCACGCCACCATCAAGCGATTTACGAAATAATGAAGGTGCAACTCAAGGCTCCAAACCAATGACGGTCGGGGCGCAAATCGGATGTTACTGGGGGCTCAACTTGGTTTTCATTTCGAGTCCCCGTACTCCGCACCCTCGCCATCATCCACGGAGTGGAGATGCTGCCATTTTTTTTGCTAGCGGCTGTTCTTGCCGTTGGTCATACGTATTAAATTTGGTTCATTTTTCACGTGCATCATTGTTGATAATTCCTCCTTAAAACACACTCTGTCAAAAATTGCAGCGTACCCAAAGGTACAGTAAATAACTGCAGAAATAAATGGAGCAAGAAAAATTTACATTTTGTTTTTCTTGTCCCTTCGTACGCAAGACCGAAAACACGACATAGAACAAGTGCAGAAGCGGGGGATAAATTAAAGTGGCGAAAGTGTAAGGGGGAGGGCGCACATCCAGCTTGACTCTGTGGAATGGTAGCATTTTTTTTTGTTGATGGAGCAGTACAGAATCAGACCAATAAATGAGGTTAAGCCTCTGCCCTTTAACGGAGAGATCGGAACCAGGTGAAATCAAATTGCCTTTACAATGGGAGTGCCAGTCTCGCTCACCTGTACGCAACAATCTCCTTTGCCCACGATATGTTCCCTGAAACCGTGATGCAAAATATTGCGCAGTATATTTGAGCAGATACTTTTGTAAGAGCGTTTCCTTTGTCTAGGTCTGATGCTGACTTTGACTAATCATGCCTAATAACTTCAGTGATTATTCCTGCTTAGAAACAAATAGAGGCACTAATAAGTACACTACCCGCAATTCCTAATCTTACTCCTTACTAACCTCACTTAGAATCGCTAACCATTCAGTTGCGACACTGCCTTTAGATGAGCTGAAGGTGAAGCAAGACTGCCAGCAAAATGTCTGATGCAGGCTGGTTTTCTTTTTTTTGTGGTAGTCGGGCTATCAAAGCAAATAGGAATTAAACGCTCAGCCATTGTTTGTACCTATTTTCAACAGGAAGCTGTTTAACAAATCGTATTATTTTGTGTTAAAAATACCAAGAAATTGCCGAGCGCGCAGGTAGGCGGCGGCCTCGCGGCCACCGCACTGCAATAAAACCAAGATATTGCCCAGCGCTCGTGCGTTGGTGCCTGGCGACGACTTCCCGGCGTCACTGCGCACGGGTGTGAAGTTAGGCACACCCACTTAGATTCGCCAAGCTTGCGGCGACCACCCGCCAGTTAAAAAAACAAAGAAAATGACGAGCGCTCATGGGTGCCTGACTCGCGGTGACCTCGCAGCGTCCCGGTGCACATTTGTCAAGCCAAGAATACCCACTTAGGCAGACGGGCGAAGACTGACCTAAAAAAACTCCAGCGCTTGCCGTAATCAAGGAAACATTTGCTCGAAACGAGAATTACACGTCATAGCGTACGCCGCTCCAAGGTGATGTACAATAATTACCACATTCAAAAATGAAAGAAGCTCACCCTTATAGCAACACAATGATGGAGTAAAGGTCGTTGCGGCAGAAAGGAGGAAGCAAATTTGCAGCAGTCTTGGACTTACGCCTTTGTTATGGTCGTGGGAGGTTACGTAGAGCTTCGCTACCTTCAAGACTTAAGGTTTAGTATGAGCTTCCTTAATTTTTTCAATGGGCCTCCTTCGTCACCTCCCCATTTTCTTCGTAATCGGCAACCATGACTCCGGAAGCGCGAGAGGGCCATTTTATTTGCGTGAAAAGCAGCCACGAATTCAGAAGTGGTCTAGTTCCCATGTGTATATTGAGAGATATATGCAAAAATTTTCCGCATTTCGTTCACGACGTATTCTATGTTGGGGCAAGGGTTGCTCTCTCTACCTCCAGGCAAGAGTAAGTATATAAAAAACAGCGTAGTTGAAAACAAGCAAGCACATTTCCCAAGGGGGCGAAACCGCCACAAAGAATGCATGGTTACTTTGAAGCCTTTGCCGTATTGCTGCCTCTCCTGCACCAAGAAGAAGAAATGATTCGTGAGCGTTATGCTCTATACGGTGCGCCCATCCCTAAAACAACAGGCCTACACCCGCCACGTGGTGCTCACGGCCAACCCATTATAAACCGAGACGGCCACCTGACGTCTACGCAGTGTGTGTTCATCGCTGTAATTAAGTTGAAGCTATCAAAAAGAACATAAAAACGTAGAAAACACAGATGAATGGTAATTGGTAAAATCCGGGGATGGTCCGTTGGGGGATATATTCTGCACATCCAGCCCATTCGACTTGAAGGGTTTATGAGTGAGTGAGTGAGTGAGTGAGTGAGTGAGTGAGTGAGTGAGTGAGTGAGTGAGTGAGTGAGTGAGTGAGTGAGTTGAGTGAGTGAGTGAACGCCTATTTTATAGTCGCAGATAGAATTCGAAAAGCGCGAAAGAATTGCAAATGGTTTTATTGTGCTCCCAAAATAATGTCTGCAAGAAAGATGCTTACTCAACAGAATTTCCACAAAGCACAGGCCAACCTCTTTGTCGCCAACATCCGTGAACTCGTGAACTCTATGAAATGTTCGTTTGTCAGCTAGAACATGTACGGCAAAATAATAAGGAAACAATGTGAAGTCGCTGCTTCAGGGCTCAACTTCTGACCTGTGAAGTCGCTGCTTCTGGGCTCAATTTCTGCCCTTCAGGAAGCTTTTTTCACTACCTTGTGATAAAGAGGCACATGGAGCCCGCCAACGCGTAAAGCAGGTAGCTGAGCGTGAGTATCACTCCCGGTATGCCCGTTTTTTGGCGAAATCGTGTTCGCTGTTACGGAGAATCTCAATTACTGCACGCATTCTCGCGTGCGCGCATAGCTCTCTGGGAGCGGACTGAATGCTAGAATGACCACAGAGCCTGTGAGAGCACATTTTAGCGGTACCACTTCCACAGTTTACGCGAGCAGTCGGAGAGCCGACTTAGAGCGAGGTCAAGATGCAAGGCTGGGGATAAGTTTAGCACCACACAACAGAGGGCTCCGTCCGTACGGGACAAATTTTCCGCATGCCGGCTCCCATTGTCCAGCCCGCTATGGGAAGGTCGCTATGTATAAAGCCGGTCGTGGTTTAAATAAAAAGAGGAAGCAAAGCATTTCTTCTTTTAGTATGATTGTGAACAGTCCCGCAGGCGGCACTGCGCTCCCCATCCGCCAAAGTTCGTCGGCAGCGGGTATATCACAGTCAGATTTGTATGCACATTCAAAGTGTGATGTGCCGTGATAGGAATAATTGTGTGAGCGTTTAATTGGCTTGCGCACCACTGTCACCCAACCGAAGAATCGGGGTGCAGCAGATGTGGTTCATCCGGCACTGTTTTGCATAGCTTTTATACTCGATCTCCGTAAGTGGGGCCGTGTTTTCCGGTTAGGTGACAGTGGTGCTCCAGCCAATGAAACCGTCACGCAATTACGCCTATCACGCCACATCACACTTTGAATACGCATACATTCTGACTGCGACATATCATAGAGATTTTTAGCCTAGCCGCTAGTGTACGCTTCCCTAACGGAGGCGGGTACCTGGACGCGACAAAGATTGCGTTCGCGGTCACTGAAAGGCAGGCCACCACACACCCGAACGAATACGCACATGTCCAGTCGGGTCCAGCACCCGTCGGGGTATCGTAGAGTAGGCTATCCGCTGTGCGAAATATTCTAATGTGCGCCTCCGTAGCAGGATTAGCGGAGTGTATAGAGATTTCACACTCGGGTGGAGAGGGGGCATAAAATGGCATACTAGTAATTTTGTGGGCCTGATCATTGCCTAAAATTGTAATAGCGGAGCATTTGTTGCTAGTGGCAATGTGTTTGGCGTGATCAGAAAACTCAGGGTCATAGCTTCTTCCGCCCTTTAACGCGCACGTGAGTAGATGCCTCAGGAGGAGCACCCGGCGCCGTCGAGGACCACGCGTGCCGCCCACAGAAATTCCAAGAAAACAGTTTGAAATACGTCTTCGCCTCAAGGTGGTAGCACATGACAGCTCGGGCTACAGACGCCCAGTTCGCGGAGCCGGTTGCCGCTGGTCATACGGTGTACTGACGCGTTCAACTTTGGGAGAAATGTGAAATAAGATGTAGGAAAGGCGAGACAGCGATCTGGGCGAGCCGGTCATTCATGACGAAGGCGGCGATATAGATGGGCGTGACAATGACTACTACTACCGAAGTGAAAAGCGACGAATGAACATGTAAATACAAACTTTCATACATATTGCAAAGGATGGTGGTGCGTCTTTCTGTGCTTACATGGAAAGAAACCCTCCAGCTTTGTCGTGGTTCAATCCTTGCGTGACTTAGTGCAGCCTTCGCCAATTGTTAGTTATATTTAGCGACCCACCAGAGCGCATAGCGTAGGTCGGTCTTCTGGCTCTGAACTATGAATGTATTTATGTGGTGGATAGCAAGGGAAGTAGTTACGTGTAAGCCAAGTCCATAGAGGGTGCAAAGTTGACGACTTGAAACAATTATCTGTAAAAAAAAACAGACGTCCAGACAGTCACCCACTGAGCGGAAGAACCGATGAACGCGCAAGTCAGAAACTTTTTTACGACCCTAAAACGTCAGTTGGGAAGAATGCGACTCAGGACAAAAGCTGCCGCCACAAATCGGGATTTTGCAGTCGTATCGATGGATATGGAACCAAAATGCGCCACTTCAATGCTAACGCGAAGTTTTCTCTCTTATTGCTGTGTCTCCGACCACCGAACGCAACAAAAAAACTACTATTCCACTATGTGAAGGTGGATGAACGTAGTAGCAGAGGAACGCAACTGACATAACGTGAACTATTCAGTGCGTAAGGTCACCTGCCAAAGCGACCCACAACTGACATTCGCGTAGGTGGTTTATTATTTTTTTACGTAAAACTCGCTCTACCGCCAAGTACGGTCGTCCCAGGGTATCCTAAGGAAGGAACCCACTGCACGGGTGCTCTGAAGCTCTCCCCGATGACGCAGAGGTGGTGATGGGGAAGGGTATTCGATAGTCTTTTTTGTAGTATGGACACCTCGAGGGGTTCTGGTTTACCCACTTGGTGTGCTCACGCGTCGATCTCTGGCAAATTAATACAAAAGGTCCGCCGCAAAACAATTGGTGGAAATCCAGAAAAGCCGCGAAGGTGTGTGTCCCTTAAAAAGTCAGACCTAAGGCAAAGTCAGGGCCGGTGTTGTTGGTGTGGAAGTAAGGTAATCGATTGAGATTTCAGGTTACTTTTGTGGGAAAACACCAGTCTATACAAAAAAATTCAGCAACAGAAGATACTAAAGGCTGCATTTCATAGTTGAAATCAGGTATGTGTTTTGATTCTTGTTCAAAATTTTTTAGGGGTGGAGCCCTTTACGGGCCGGGGCTGTTGGCGTCTCCTGTCGTCGTCGTAATCGTCGTCTCCTGTATTCACGGTACTATACACCGGGAAACTCGGTACGTCTCGCGCTAAGAACGCAACGCGTACTAAAAAACGCAGGGATACTCGGCTACGCTTCATGCTACGCTACTGAGCACGAGGTCGCGGGTTCGATTCCCGGCCGCGGCGGCCGCTTTTCTGATGGAGGCGAAAAGCAAAAACGCCCGTGTGTACGAGATTTCGGCGCACGATAAAGATCCCCAGGTGGTCAAAATTAATCCGGAGCCCTCCACTACGGCGCGCCTCATCGCCTGCGTTGCGTCGGCGCGTTAAACCCCGCAATCAATCAAATCAACGCTTCATGCTAGAGAGCTTCGTGCCTCAAAGACACGAGACTAAACACCGCAACGCTGTATACCTCTAACCCCAACGGTTTCGTCTCCATGGGCCAAAATGCCAAGGTGACAAGAATAGACTTATACACTGCGTGCCTCTCCCCTGCCCAGGTAATATGTTAGTGGAGATGCCCGGGATGCTTTAAAGACGATAATCTTTCTTGAGCTACTTAAACACGGAGATTTTGGTCTGTCTGTCGGTTTGTCTGTCGGTCTGTCTATCTGAAGACGAATTTACTAAAACTAGTTACAGCTAGGACCCGCTGTAGTTAGCTACTGCACGTGTCGACCGGGCACAGGATATACGTAATGTGCTACAGGGGAGACGAAGTGGACACCATGTAAGTTCACAAAAAACAAGATCCACCAAACCGAAGGCTCTTTACAATAATGCCCACAGCACAAGAACCAGACACCAGAGTTCACGCGGGGCAGACAACATAAAAGCCACAACTATTCACACACATCAGTTCTACTCTGTACTCATGTTTATCCGTACTTAGAGGCAAGCTCAGCCAAGCTGCATAAATTGCGCCTTGGGCTCTGAACTTTCACCACCCTTCCCTAGACAACACGTAAGAGTTACAAATTAATAACAAGGCACTGTACACCACTACAGGGTGCTTTTGGCGACCTTGGTGAAGCGAGTCGACAACGCAGGTGTCTTCCCCCGGCGCCACCAGCTGATGCTGCAAATACTCTGTCTGACTGTCTGTGACTTCATAAAGCCACCGTACCAAACGGATACAAAAGCTGCGCAATAGGCTTATATATCCACAGTCATATCTAAACGTCTACGTCCGGTGTCAATGTTCATACTTGGCAACACTGTTGAACAATAACAAGACATTACGCAATTAAAAGGGAGAAAATTAATACATAAGTGATATTTGCAGTATTTATTTATAAAAGATTTGTGGATGCTTGATTTTTGCGAAATGAATACCTATCCACATGGCACAAAAACAATTCTGTGCGTCGCCTGCTGTCGCCCGCGCACTGTAGCTTCTGGCGGTTTTGAGAAACCAAGCAACAACAGTCACGAAAAGTTTCCACTAGTAGGGTTCCACGTTCTGCTTGCAAACGCACGTGGAGTACGGCAACGTTGTTCTATAACTTTGAAGTAGGGCGCCTCGATGCACGCGCGTCTCCGCCGTGCGCAGCGCTAAATCAAGGAACCGCTTGGAAGCAGTGGGAACGCGGTAAAATAAAATGAACTAATTGAGCAAAGCTCTAGCGTGTGTACGTGAGAGGAGCACGACAAAAGATGGACAACATAAGAGGTGAACGGGGGGGCAAAGGGAGGCATTTACTTTGCAAATGTCGAGGAAAGACATCATTTTTTGCCAAATGTGCAACGAAAGTTGGACATACACGGCAATTTTTTGGACAACTGAAAACTTTCCATTTGCATTCACTTCTCTTTAAATAATTCATGGTACTGGCTAATCATTAGGTCGCAATATTGTTCATCGAGTTGAGCACAGGAAATCCAAGAATCTATATATTACCGCATCATCCCCATCGATATCCGTCAATTTTTTTTAATGATACGGTACATGACATTTAAACTGAAATTGTCATTGCTGAATAATATGGATCAGTGCCAGTGGTCATACCTACACTTTTTATTCTAAACAATGGAGGACAATAGAGACACCTGCTATGTCCACTTATCGCAAGGAAGGCGTATGTATGGTGGTACGTGGGGTTGGCGCGGTGATAGCAATGGAAGCGAACCTTGATACCTGTGACTGCGCCGATACTACTTCGGATACAATGACAATGAAGATAATCGGAGACCGCGCCCCTTTTCCTGCGTTCTCCTCCGGCTCAGTAGCGGGGCTTCAATTGGACTCTTCTGTAGCAGCTATCCCCGTCCATACACAAGAAATAATGCATTTGAAATACAACATTTTATGCGGGAAAAGCAGAAAGTTTCAACACTCAAAATGTTTGAAGCACAGCATCAATGTCATTATACGCAGCGTTAAAATACAGGTAGTAATTATTACTGGGTCAGGAAAACTGCGTCTGCTTTTAACGGCGTTAGCACGTAAACCTTGCGATCCGGGCGGTGGTTGAATGAACCTATTTGCGTGCCTACACATTTCTGAATTTGGCGCCCGAACAGTTTTTCTGGACATCCTAGCTGATGTAACAGGCGAACTTTAGTATTCAAGTCTGGGATACACAAACCAGCACTCGAATTGTTTCCCAAACCAGTGGTTAAACAAAAATACCAAAAAAAAGGGCTGCAGCAGCTCCGAACGGCCAATGAGCGTCATCATCACCCCTTTCATCGAAATTGTGCCGTCGCGGCTCGGAAAAAGAGAAAGAGGGAAATGTTGCCTGGCTATCTAAACGAGTTTTAATTTCGTGATGCTTGAGGGAAATGGTATATGCACTCTCTGACATTTCAGTATGAGAAAGAATCAGGCGGGGACGATTTATCGGACCCCGCGATCAAATGCCACCGCCGCGCACTGTGGAACCACGGCGCCGGCCGCCGAGACTGACGCGGCAAAAGTGTCCGTCCGCGCATACTCACAGGCACGCAAACGTGCTCTCTTCCGGCAGACGCACTGCCATTGCGAGAAAGTAACCGCATGGCGACGACTTTATCCCCTTGAGGTGTCCTGTCCACGTTTCATACGCGTCAATTTTGCACCGTTCCAGGAATGGTTCACCAAGAAGCCCCAGCTTATATATTAGTGACTGCATCGTTCCTTTGTTCAGTGTGACGCATATGCTCCTTTGCGTACTTCGTGCCTTTGTGCAGTCTTATGTGCCTGCATTATCCGCGTCCTTGTGGGAGGAGCCTTTGTGTTACTGGATCGTTTATTAGAGCCACGCTTGAGTGTCACCACTGAAGACGTTCTACGACAATTTCCGCGCAGGAATGCCAACTTTCTGTGAAGATCATGATGAATGATAGTAGGTTAAGTGAACGTACAAAAAATTAAAGCCGTTCCACTCAATGTGACAGCTGTCGGAAGTTCAGAGCCGTAATTCGCCACCATAATGGCCTGCCAGACCCGTTATCCACTTAGTGCTGCCACCCCACTGCATTTAAATTTTTCTGCCTTCGCAGTGCTCGCGCTCCCCCTGCCTGAAACCCCGCCAGCGCAAGTTCTGTTCTCTTTGTGCTTGCTTTAATTTCGTATGCTGGAGCTGTTTTGCGTCATTTCGAAAGCGTAATTTTTTAACTAGCGCGGCTGGAGGCTTCCTGCGTCACTTCGAACGCGCCATTTTTTTTTCGGGTAGCTGGATGCTTTCTGTGAAATTTAGAACGCACCATTTTTATCTTGCGTGGCTGGGACCTTCTGTGCCTCTCCGAACGCGCCATTTGTTTCTTGTGCGGCCCGCTTTTTTCGCTTACTATCGCAAAAACCACCTGAACGAGCGCATAACTAATGCACGCGGGTGCTCGTGTTTATATACGCAGAATTTGGCAGAAATGTACCTGCAGGTTTTTTTTTCTCGTAAACAACGGAGAGATGTATCACAAGCGCCAGTCGTTCACGAGGGTCGAATGGTTAAGACTATTTAAACCGCGTGGTTTTCGAAGACTCAGCGTGATCGTCTGACGACGGTACGTCAGCCTCTACTTCGGTCCGTTATCTCGCGGCGCCGCATGATTCCGGAAGTCGCATCGACCGTTAGCGAGATACGACTATAAGGGTAGCCCGTAAAGTGCTCTGCACTTCAAAAAACCTCACTGTGGGTGGAATATAACCTAGGTATCTCGCATTGTGAAGCCGCTGTCTATACCATTTCAATTTCGACATGGTTTCAGCGAGCGTTAACAGCTGGTACCAACTCGTGCCGCGCACAATTAACCTCAAGGTTCAGTCTATGGAGTGCACGTTTGGCCTACGGTAGACACACGGATTTTCTGTGGGTATTCTAGAAAAGTGATGGGTACCTCCAGAGTAGAACCTACACGCAGTGTTGAGATGGGCCAAGCAAAGAATCCATCACGAGGAGGCTGTGCGTTGAACCATCGTCCTCGTTATACGGACGGGTGTATGATTTTAATGTATAAAACCTGAACATATTTTAAAAGCAGAGCTGTCTTTCAAGCGTCATCCGTCCGTCGCACGACGGGCTATAAAGATAGCGACCTGCCCATGGCCACCGATTCTTCGTGGCGAATTTGGTATTGCTTTTTTTGGATTCTCTTAGTTTTTTCCGTTGCCACTGCACCGACTGCCGCGGCATTTGATCCCAATTTCTCCCCTGGATCCGCCTCTGTTCGTCCTATCATTGTTGTTATTCAGTCTTTTAACAGCGGAGCTGTTGTTACCGGCTGTAAGTTCGAGGATCTTGCGCGATGAAACTCCCTGCGAGATACATTATCCCGTAGGCGACCCGCAGCTGTCGCATTACCCACGACACGTGATAGCACGTAATTACTCGTGACAGCGGCCGCTGCCAACACTCAAGAGGAGCGTGCGCATGCGCTAAGTGTAGTAGGAGAGACCTTCGGCGCGGGAGCTCGCTTCGTCGTGTGCATGTGTTCAGTATCGTACAAAAGACCTCGCGCGGAACGTCTTCGCAGTTCTCGGAATGGCCAGGCGGTGGATGGTTCGCAAGACTGAGGAAGAGGCCGCGAACGGAAAGGCAGGGCGTGCTACTGAAACCATGTGTCCGTCAATGCTCACCTACAACATTTTCGCGATTCAAGTCTTGAGCTTGAGTGCAAGCTTCCCTAGATTTTTTTTCTCGGTCCCTTGTGTTGAGTCCCTGCCAGCTCACATAAAGAAAAGTGCACACGATGAGCGGGCTCAATGGCGTGCTCAAATAGGCGATCTTTAGGCGGAATTAAGATCTGACCAGGATTTAGAAAGCACACACACACAGCAAACCTTCACCTAAAGGGTGCCCTCCTTCATATCGTGCACAGAAAGGTGGCCACTTTCAGCATGAATAGCAGCATGAATAGCGAGTCTTGAAAACTTAGCGCCAGTAACTGTGATTCCGGGGTTGTAGGATATAGTCGACTTAGGCAGGATGCTCGGCGACAAACCTCGCCATTAGAACCGCTTTCGATAAAGAATATGCTGAAAAATCCCGCAACGTGTTTGCATTGCACTTTCAGTGGCCATATCGTACCTTATCGTATTCGTTGCGTACAACTTAGCTAGCCCGGTAGGCGCTTGCTAAAGCAAATTTGTTTTCACAACGGTTCGACCGCTTCGGCATGGAGACAGTGGCTCAAGAAGATAGAAGATACCCGAAGCTCACTGCGATTACAGGCTCTTCAGATTCGTGAGAGATAATATTTGTGAGCTGCTCACCACCCTGAAGATTCCGGGTGACGTGATAAGCGCCCAGCGTGTCAGAGTGTCGGGCATGGAGGCCCTATGCATGATGCTGCGGCGCCTCGCGTACCCGAACCGCTTGTGCGAGCTGGAGGTAGAGTTTGGTCGGCACGGGACGGTGATATGCAGCGTAGCGAACAAAGTCTTGTCCCACATCGAGAATTACATCGCCCACCTGCTGTCGGACATGAACAACCACGATTGGATGACCCCGTCCCGTATGCGCGAGTTTGCTGAGGTAAGAGTACATTTCCGTTGGTGCGCTGAGTGCACCTTTAGCAACGTTCGTTTTTCGCAGGCCGTCCATACGAGGGGTGCGCAGCTGAGGAGCTGCTGGGGCTTCATCGACGGCACGGCGTGCCAGATTAGCGGGCTGACGATGGAGCAGCAGGAGTTTTCCTCCGGGAACAAACGGTTTCGCGGCGTGAAATACCAGGCGGTAATGTGCGCAAACGGCATCATCTGCGAGCTGGACGGACCTTACAAAGGAAGGCGACATGATGCTTGTATGTTATTTGATAGTATAGATTTCCTGGTATTACCAATCAAAGTGCAAAAAGTATTGATGGAGGGTTTGTTGCCCTTTCGGGGAGGTCGTAATTTCCAGCATATCGTATTTCACTGTGGTGTGCTTTCATGCAGTACACAGCGAATATAGGAGTATGGTGCATGTAGTTTAACAGTAGCTTTCTTTCATTCTGCGGGATGCGAAACTACTTATTCGACATATCGAAGAAATGCGTAAAAGCAATGATGCACTAATCTTCCCCTGCCTGTTTTAATGTAGGGATACAAGTGGTCTTTTATGTATTTTTAGCAGTTCAGGAAAGTCCTGTTTGAAATACAAAAATAATATGCATCAAACGGCATGAAAATATTGGATGATTGAGTGCTACATCTACGGCTCCACCTTGTCTCTGCTCCACCTGGTCCTCTGGGGATCATCTGAACTTGTTGCAGATGAGGCCCCACGTAAATGTAAACCTAGTATGTTTAGTGTGATCAGTGTGTGCTTGGACCACGAGTGGCACATAAGCTACTCTGCTGTATTCATATAAAGCCACATGCATGGCAAATTTTCATTTGATGATATGAGGGCTACAAATTTGTTGATGGCTAGTAATGATTCCAGGGTAGGTTCATAACCGTCGCATGAACCTGGGCTCTCACCGAAAAAATGAACATCGCGGTTTGTGCCTACTGCTCTCAGTCATTGTCAAAGCGGTCAGTCTCGAACTGCTGTGTTTTACATCAAGGCGTCGCACCGTTGAAGTTTTGATTAGGAAAGGTCGCATGTCACGTGCGTAGCAAATCAAAAATGAATGCCCTGAACATCAACGCCTAGCTAAGGAAGGGAGATGGGCCATTGAGAAAAAATTGAGAACGAGGGACGGGAACAGTGTGATAATGTCTACACGTGGAAATTTCCTGTTCTCGAGAATAAGGACTGCTCAGGATTGAATGTAACTATGTGCGTATCTTCATTGTACCATACACATGGTTACACTAAGGTTAAGTTTTGCAAAATACAAATGTTTCACATGCATAACGCAATGGCCTTTTTTCCTGCATCGGTTGCGCCAAGCGGGTGCCATTGCAAACAAAACTCCACGCAATCCTGCCTGTGCATTAAACATCTTCATCGCTTACTCGTCTTTTCTTTATTCCACATGAAGGCCATGGAAGCAGGTGCACATTTCTGGGACACTTACCTGCAGTGGGTGAAATGCTGTTTTCGGTTTTCGTCTTGTTACCTCCTGAATGCTAGGCATGCGCTGAACACACAGCATGGACAGTCTTTAAATGTGTGCCCTTTCCTTGTAATCTTTCTGTGTGTGTGTGTTGTGGTGGTGTGTGTGTGTGTGTTGTGTGTGTGTGTGTGTGTGTGTGTGTGTGTGTGTGTGTGTGTGTGGTGTGTGTGTGTGTGTGTGTGTGTGTGTGTGTGCTTGATGGGTGGGTTTTATTGACACCTTGATCAATCAAATCCAGAAAACATGGGGGTCAGATAGCAGAAATTATCCTCAAAATCATCTTCTCGGAAGTCACATTGTGGGATTGCACATTTTATATTCTGTACGTTTCGATAGTTTCCTTGCCTAAAACCGTTGCAAAGTGCCATAGAAAAATGCCTGCAAGCTGAAGTGACTAGCTAGTTGCGCAAGTTGACGAAACAATCTAAATTTTTGGTTCGGTGTATCTCCAGAACGACACTACCGGGTGCTGCTATCTTGATATGGTTAGATTGGCCGAGTTCTTGTCATCTGCACTGCGGTCACATTTTTTATCTTGCACACACACCCAAATGGCAGAAAAAAGAATCACGGTGAAACGATGAAAACAATAGCTTCTATTAAAGCACAATTGTATCTATGCCGGATTCACAAAAACGGCTGTCCCGATCTTTTTTTTCCCCATAACTTGGCGGGATAGTACCCTTGCTGCTATTCGTGTGTTCAAAGAGCAGCACAGTCTGGACTTTTATTCCACGAGGTAGTCGACTGACAGACCCTACGAGACCCTACAATTTCAGCGTGGAATACCGTCGTCTGGCATGACGAACAGCAGCGAACCAATGCAGGATTTGTTACTAATAACGAATAGCCCTACGCTGCCTACTCGTTTAGTCATGGCGTTGTAATTGTGTTTTTCGAGTCGCCGTTGCCCTGTCGTAGTGGTGGCCCGCCGCTGTGAACGGAATATGAGGGCTTCGTTCTTTGCTGAGCACTCACGTTACGACTGTTCCAACTTTCTAAGCAATTTGCGGGGAAGGAACAAAAGCATACGTAAAGGACACTGCTCTATGTTTCCGAACAACTTCATGCCTTGCATACAGTAAAATATTGTTTGCGCTTCCCCTCCAGTGGAAGAAAGCGAAAACGATCCTAATTCCGAAACCGGGGAAGCCGCCAGACCCAGACAACCTGAGACCCATATCGCTGACGTCCTGCGTCAGCAAGGCCCTAGAGCACGTCGTCCTCAACAGATGGCAGAAGTTCTTAGAGCGAACAGGGGCCTTCCCACACTCTATAGTCGGGTTCAGGGAGCACCTCAGCACTCAAGACGTCATGCTTCAGATCAAGCACCAAGTGATCGAAGGCCAAACTGTCAGCAGCAAAGCCATACTGGGCCTAGACCTACACAGCGCTTTCAATGAAGTGGACCACGCCGCGATCCTGCGACAAGTCTGGAAATTTGACCTCGGAGAACGAAGCTATAACTACGTGAGAGACTTCCTCTCGGGCAGAACCGCTGAACTCCTGGCCGGAGATCTCAAGGTGGGCGAACGTAGCACGGGAAACAGAGGCACCCCACAAGGGTCTGTCATCTCCCCAATGCTGTTTAATCTCGTCATGACAGGAGTGGCACAAAGACTCGAGAAGTTAGAAGACGTCGAACACACGATCTATGGCGACGACACCACCCCGTGGGTGTATAAATGAAACGACGGCCACATCGAGACGACCCTCCAGAGAGCGGTCGAAGAGATAGAAGACTACCTCCAAGACACGGGCTCCGGTGCTCACCAAAGAATCTGAGCTGCTCGTGTACCAACCATCGAGAAGGCAACGACGCCACACACAGAGACAGTGTGATCAGATCACGATCCGGACTAGGGACGGCACTGTCATACTACCGGTACCCAAGATAACGGTACTCGGGATGATGATTGAGGCCAGCGGAAGAAACATGGAGACGATCAACCGTCTGACGAACAAGGCTGGCGAACGCCTGCAGGCTGCTCAGAAGAGTGACCTCGAGAAGAAGGGGTATGAAGGAAGACAACCCGTCCGGCTAATAGAAGCCTTCGTGATATGTCACGTAACATTGGTGGCGGCCTACCACCAGTGGTATCAGAGCGAGAAGAAAAAGATTGACATTCTCTATAAGAAAGGCGCACAAGACAGCACCCGGTCTTCCCGACACGGCAGGCGCCGAAAAGAACTGATGAGATGGGAATTCACAACACGCTCGAAGAAATCATCGAAACGCAAGCAGGACGTCCCAACGTCGAGCGACTGTCGAGCACTAAGGCCGGCTAGCCACATTCTTGACATGCTAATGCAATTGGGGTTACCACATCAGCAAGGAGTCCGAGACTACGCTGCGCGAAGATGTCCGTCGGGCTCTACGCGTGGGATCCAATCCCGAGAAACGTGCACCCCGGAACACAACAAGGGCAGACACCGAGACAGAGCAAAGGCCCTCACCGACAAGATCGGGGAGGACCCCGGCGCACGGTTCGTCGATGCGGCGGAATGCCCCGAACAGCTTAAGCTATACAGCCGCAGGTGATAGACGGGATACGGAATCACGAGAACGGCCCCAGCATCAAAGTGCGAATAGAGCGCAAGAAGGCAGAGGAAGTGGCCATTGCCCTTGCGCTCGTAGACGGGGACTGCGACACGGTGCTCAGGACTCTCGACAAGCCATTACAAATTACGCCAAGAGGGAAGGTATCACCCGCCGCCGCCCGCATTCCTGGAGTAGGCCGACCTTAGGTTCAAGAAAGCACCTAGTCGGGTTTCCAGCACACGAGGCAAAGTGTCGGACGAAAAAGGAAAATGGAAAACGATGTCTGCTCACGCCGCGGCGCGCGCACTATCTCTCCGCGCCTGCCGGCAATGAGGCGAGACGCCAAAAGCCTCTGTACAGCACGAAGGACAGAATGGTCACCTACAACGAGATCACGAAGGCGTTACCGACTGGCTCGAAGGAAGCTCCCTCCACCTAGCGGAGAGCTGGGCAGAGCCCAGGCGGTAACATTGCGACAACTGCAAACGGGCACTTTCCCGACACCACTACTCCTGCACAAGATATATCCCGAGACCTACCCCGACAGGCAAGTGCAAGGTCTGCCGCAGGCAGACGGCGACTCTCACGCAACTTGTTGTTGGACTGCAAAAAGCATCACGAAGAGGCAAAAACAGGAAATATGCCACCGTGATTTGAAACGGCGCTGTCGTCGTACGACTAAAGACGACCAGCTCTGGTCCGTCCAGCAAGCCGAGAGGCAGCGGCTCGACAGGAACGGGACGCTCCCTCGAAGGCGACCTAGCCCGGTCGACGGGCAGTGACGCGGGCCACGGCTCACGTCGCGTCGGTTTTTCAGGCTAAATAAACGTTTCTTCTACTCCACTCCACTCCTCATCTGTCTTATTACTGCGATACTCTTTTTTTCGTCTGTATCTCAGTTGGAAACTCTACATCGGACGCATGCAATAACTTATGCAGGTATAACCAATGATTTATCTTTCACCTGTATCACAGAAGCATTAAAACTTTGCATTGTGTCGGGCTTCTGCTTACATTGAATTTTTAGAAAAGTGGGATTCTAATTGAGTTCGAGTACAGCGAGGCCGCTGCTCGATATGCACCGTTAACTCTACGACAGAACAAATTCGCATAATGTAAATAAGAGAAATCAAGTCCTAGACTGTATTCCTCTATGGCTGTTGAAACGTTTAAAAAAGCACAGCGAAATATGCTGCAGGCTCAGATTCTTGGCTGCACCGACATCACTTTCCTGCCTCAATGTTCGTGTTAAAACTTCAGCAGTCATGATCCGCACATAAACTGGTGTCACAAAACAGTTCCAAAAAAAGGGGGAAGACGAGCGCAGTTGCGCTTCACAGTTGTTGGAACATCCATCAGTGCTAGCAGAGCGAACACGAATGCAGGCTCACATTTGCCTGCACCGAAACAACCCTGCTGTCTAAACGTTCGGTACTAATAACGGTGGCAGTCTGGACCAAAACGTGAAATGTAGCGCTCAAATAGTGTATAAAAAAAGACGCATTGCCATGGAGATTGCCAATAACTTCGTAATTGAACGTAACTTGCATTGTTTACCCCGCCATTCTAACTGTATAAAAGAATGTGCACTAAATGTAAGTGCAAATAGCACATTCTACAAGCTTATAAGGCTTGCCTAACTTGCGTTGTATTTTACCTGGCCCTCAGCCAATAGCACAGCTGCCGATAATACGCCGTGTTCTAGTGCAGAAAATCATCTAGTGCATCATATGGCAATTTTTCTTTTTCGTAATTATAGAGCCTATTTGAGTGAAGTTTGTGTTAAAAGTGGTGTCCCTGTTACCTTAACAAGGCAATCTTTCAAATGGAATAAACTTGATTTTGTCTTCATGTCCCCTTTAAGTGCAAGTTACAAAGGAACTGCTTCTTGCAATTGTTTGCATTTCGGCAGGTATTCTTAAGGATTCTGGACTGTACGAAAAGCGGGAGCAGGTGGCGCAGGGCCAGCGGTTTGTCATCTATGGGGATCCGGCAAACCCACTCAGGCCGCTCCTGATGAAGCCATATGGAGGCTTGTCCCTGAAGCTCCACGAAGCCCGCTTCAACCGCCGATTGAGTACGGTGCAGCAGGCGGTAGAGTGGTGCTTTGGCAAGGTGGCTCAAGAATTCGCCCTCGCTGAATTTCACAAAAATCAAAAGTTCTCACTGCAAAATGTGGGGCGTATGTACAAGGTCGCCACCGTCCTTGCAAACTGCCACACACGCCTGTATAGAAGCCAGGTGACCCAGTTCCTTGGTGTGAGTGCTCCAGCACTCAATGAGTACCTGGTGCCTTTCCCATCGTGTACTTAACTCTTTCGTGACCGGCACAAGTATGCGGGTTCAGTTCCCGTCCACGGCGGCCGCTGTTCTCATGCAGGTGAAAAGCAAAAACGCCCGTGTGTTGGAGATTTCGGCGCCCGCTCAAGATCCCCAGACACACGCAAGTAATGCCGTAGTCGTGAGATATTAGGCATGTTTTGTTAATAAATACAACGCGAAGTCAAAAACAAACCTTTCCCTGGCAGCACCTGTTGTAGTCTGAGGCTGTTGAATGGGAGAGTCTTCATCAGAACTAAAATCTGAAGAATAGCAGGGGCCGAAGTCCCTGAAACCGCTGTCTGCCTTTGCAGCGAGCGCAGTAAAACAGGAGGCCATTTTTGCCCAACTCCCCGCTACTTTGGGTGCAGGTTTGACTAGCGATGCTCTCTACCCACTCGAAATGTAAACAAACGACAACAAAAATAAAAAGTGTGTTTCCGACGAACACGCCAGATGGCATCATAGGTCCGAATAGCGCCGTTTTTTCTGTTTACGGGAGGTTTCAAGAATCGTCGTTCACCCGTGAACAATGGACCTATGTGCGGTCACGAAAGAGTTAAGATAGGGTACTGCACAGTCATGCATGACCATTTTTGTAATGTCTTTTGTTTCTTAGAGTTTCTTGCATATTCTTGATATTGCCGCGAACCATGTATGGGTTTGTTTATTTATTGTTTGTTTTTTCTGCCGGGCCACGCCCGGCTATGTTATCTGCGTTCCAAACGAAGCGCGTCTTACATTCTTTACTATTATGCCGCCGGGCTATCACAATCAGATAAGCAGACTGTTTCGCCCTAACGTCACTAGCCCAGAATAATCTTCTGTGATCTAAAATGTTCTGGATGTGAATCGACGTTTCCAGAAACACTTGCGCCGAAAGATAAAAGCCTGCAGAGCAGACGCCGCGGCATTCATTCGACGACACTCGCCTGTGCTAGTCACTTTGTTGACCGCTGCTTCGCCGCCTCTGTTATTCTTTTGAGTTGTTAGGGGAGCACAAGTTCGCTCCAATAAACTTGTTTTCCCTTCAAGACAACTGCGTCGTCCTTGGCTTCGTGACATCTGGTAGGAGGTTGCTGGGTACTAAGCCTTTATGCTCTCTACGACATCTGGAAGCCGCCAAGCCAGTCCAACCAGTAGAAAGCCGCCGACTGCAAGGATTGCTTACCCGAGTTCGGTCTTCTGCCAGAAGGGCCCAAGAGACGGAACGCTGCAACCAACACCCATGGTGCAAGAAACTAACGTCGCCAATCATCCTGCAGCAGCCCCGAGAACCGCCATCGTTCTGGGGAGCCCCCGCTGAAGACCCCGAAGAATGGTTGGAGAAGCTGGAGCGCGTCCGCATCTTCAACAGGTGGGACACGAAGAAACTTTTCGGCATGTCTTCTTTTACTTAGAAGATGCTGCTCGAACTTGGTTCGAGAAACATGAGAGCTCTTTGGACCGACTGGACTCAATTCAAAAGAGACTTCCTTAAGACCTTCACTACCGTGGTGAGAAAGGAGCGAGCTGCGTCTTTGCATGAAACTCGAACGCAGCACCCCAACGAAGGGGTCGTGATTTTCGTTGAGGAGGATTAAGCGACTTTTTCACCGTGCCGACCCTGAAATGACCGCAGAAAAGAAGCTCAGGTTTCTAAGGCGGAGAGTGAAGCAAGAGCTTTTTGCTTGTCTAGTCCGTAACTCTCCGAAGACGTGGCGGAATTCGCATCTGAGATGGCTGCGATGGAGAAGACGCTAGAAGTTCGAACAGAGGCAGTACGACAACCCTGTCAACGCACCGCTCTCGGAGACCATCGGTGCCGCAACTGTAAGCTCCGATACATTGCGCGAGACCATCCTAGCAGTGGTCAAGGAGGAGCTTCAGAAGCTTTTTCCAACGACGCCGCAACCTCAAGTTGCTTCTCTGACTGACGTCATCCGAGAAGAGGTTCAACAGGCGCTGGGGAACTTCTACGCCTTCAGAAGCACCCCGGCAGCCCCAAAGCGATGACCTACTCCGCCGTTCCTCGTCAACCCCGCCCTGCTCAAACCCGTCGTCAAGAGACCGAGCCATACCGCCATCCAATGCCGCCCGTCCGACACCCTGCAGACCAATACCAGACGCCAAAGAAGACCGACGTGTGGGAACGCCCGATAATCGCCCGCTGTGCTACCACTGCGGAGAGGCCGAATACATCTACCGTCGCTGTCCCTACAAGAGGCTCGGTTTGCGAGGGTTCTCCGTCTACGCCCCACGCCCCGATACGGCCAGCGCCCTGCTGAGATTCGAAGAATACCTCTCCAACACCAACCGAGGACCAGCCCGCTTCAACCGTTCACCGTCGCCCTACCCGTATCAGTCACCGAACCGCCGCAGCACTGCTGATTTCTCACGTGGAAGGTCCCCCAGCCCACGCGGGGAAACTAAAAGCAGCAACGTCGGGCGGTAAAGTTGCACAACGGCGGAAAAATAAAAACCCTCCAACTGAGCAGCGACTCGCTGAAGACAATGATTCAAGACATGCCCCGACCCCGACGACCCAATTTAACCCTGACGTGACTACCGACCACGGTGACATGCAAAACGCGGCGACGTGTACCCGACATGACCGAACCTGCCGATGAGAACACAACGAAGACCACGACGCTAGTGCCCGTCCGTCAACACGCACAAGCCGAGATACGACGCCACGACGCACCCGGAACTCGAAGAAGGCAGCGTCCGACGTTCAGCTGTACATCGACGGCTTTGAAGTAGTCGCCCTCATAGACACGGGCGCCGACTACTCGGTCATGAGCGGACCTTTTGCGTCTAAGCTGAAGAAAACTTATGACCAGATGGGACGGTCCGCACATTCGCACAGCAGGAGGCCACCTCGTGACGCCAAGTGGAACGTGCACATCGCGCGTCACCATAGACGGCACAACGTACCCTGCGACGTTCGTAATTTTGTCTAACTGCTCCCGCGACGTAATTCTTGGAATGGACTTTTGACAGACAACGGTGCAATAATCGATCTACAGACAAATTCGATAACTTTTTCCTCCGATCACTCCATGACGCCAGAACCGAAGCCCGAACACCATGCTGCTTTAAGGATCGCCGATGATCATGTCACACTGCCACCCAGCGCAAGCTTGATGATCACCGTCTACTGTGAAGATGCTGTTCCTGCGTCGACGTCTATCGTGGAGAGTGACCAAAGGTTGCTCCTCGACCGCGGTGTCTCCGTTGCAAGAGGTATTGCGCGCTTTACGCAACGCCAATCCCACGTTTTGGTCACTAATTTTCGTGAGGAATACCAGCATTTAAACAGGGGCGCTGCACTTACGTACCTCGAAGAAATGCAAGAAGAGAGTGACGTGATCGCGGTTGCCGACTTTGAACGCGCACCCGAAGAGACCTTCAAGCTTCCGAATCCCTTCGACGTGAATCCGGCGTTACCGCAAGAAGAACGGAAGAAATTATTGGATTTGCTGCATCGATACAGAGAGGTTTTTCGTCGAACTCAAAACTACGTCAGACACCTCTGGCGAAGCACCGAATAATAACCGAAGATAGAGCCCGACCTACCCGAGAGTCACCATACCGCGTCTCTTCACACGAGTGGGAAGCCATCCGGACTCACGTCGATGACATGCTCAGGGACGACATTATACAGCCGTCGAAAAGCCCCTGTGCTGCCTCCGTCGTACTCGTGAAAAAAAAGGATGGCACGTTAATGTTTTGCGTTGACTACCGGCGACTGAACAAAATCACCAAAAAGGACGTGTACCCCCTCCCCGAATCGACGACCCCATCGACCACCTCTGCCACGCGAAGTACTTCTCATCGATAGATCTGAAGACCGGCTACTGGAAAATTGAAGTGGACGAGAAGAGACCGAGAGAAGACTGCATTTATAACCCCGGACGGCCTATACGAGTTCAAGGTGATGCCGTTCGTGTTGTGCATGGCGCCAGCAACGTTTCAACGAGTCATGGACACGGTGCTAGCAGGCCTGAAGTGGCACACCTGCCTCGTATACCTCGACGATGTTGTGGTATTCTCCCGGACCTTTCGACGAACACCTGCAAGGTTGCCGTCTGTACTCGAGGCTATCCGTACGTCGGGGTTAACGCTGAAGCCTGAAAAGTGCCGCTTCGACTTACGAGGAACTCAAGTTTTTGTTCCATGTCGTCAACGCCATGGGAGTCCGGCCTGATCCGGCGAAAACTTCCGCCATAGCGAACTTCCCAAGACCGAAAGATAAGGAGGGCGTGCGGAGATTTCTCGGACTTTGCGCATGCTACATGCGCTTCGTCGCAAACTTCGCCCGCATTGCAGAGCCACTCACCCGCTTGACGAAAGATAGCACCCCTTTCAGCTGGGAAAATGCCCAAGAAACAGCCTTCTGCGAGCTGCAACAATGCCTGCAAAGCCCGCCTGTGCTCGCGCATTTCGACGAAAATGCCGAAACGGAAATGCACACGGACGCCAGTGATATAGGCTTGGGTGCCGTCCTCGTACAAAAGCAAAGCGGGTGCGAGAAAGTAATCGCCTATGCCAGCCGTGGTCTGTCCAAGGAAGAAAGAAACTACTCAGCCTCTGAGAAAGAGTGCCTCGCGATTATATGGGCCATTTCAAAATATCGCCCATACGTGTATGGAAGATCATTCAGGTTGTGACAGACCACCATGCGCTGTGTTGGCTCGCCAATTTGAAGGACCCCTCTGGCCGTCTTGGTAGGTAGAGCTTGCGCCTGCAAGAATTCGACGTTACAGTAGTCTATAAATCCGGGAGGAAACACTCCGACGCCGACTGCCTGTCCCGTGCCCCCGTCGACCCACACCACAAGACTCCGATGAAGACAGCGCGTTCTTCGGAGTCGTGACTGAGAGCGACCTGGCCGCCCAGCAGCGTGCCGACCCCGATCTACGCGTCATGATCGACTACCTCCAAGGATGCAACGTCGCCGTGCCCAGGGCCTTCAAACGCAACTTACCTGCATTCAGCCTGAAAAACTCCGTCATCGTGAAGAATAATTTCAGCCCCGGAACGAGAGCGAAATTATCTTCTTGTGATCCCGGCAGATCTTCGTGACGAAATTTTGGAAGCGTGCCACGACGACCCGTCTTCCGGACATCTCGGCACAGCTCGCACAATTGGGAAAATCAAGGCGAAGTACTACTGGCCCCGCCTTGCATCCGACGTCACCCACTACGTCCGGAGCTGCCGTGACTGCCAGCGACGAAAAACGCCACCGACGAGACCCGCCGGACTTCTGCAACCGATCGGCGTCCCATCTAGGCCCTTCCAACAGATGGAATGGACCTTCTGGGCCCGTTCCCTACATCCCTATCCGAGAACAAGTGGATTGTTGTAGCGACAGACTACATGACGCGCTACGCAGAGACCGCCGCACTTCCGAGGGGAACTGCACAAGAAGTCGCAAAGTTCTTCATAAGCCAAGTTGTGCTGCGAAATGGAGCCCCGGAAGTCCTAATCACGGACCGCGGAACGGCCTTTACTGCGGAGCTGATGCAAGGGATATTACGCTACAGCAACACGGATCACCGAAGAACGACGGCGTACCACCCCCAAACGAAACGGACTAACGGAACGCCTGAACAAGACAATCGCGGATATGCTGTCAATATACGTCGACGTTGAACATAAGCCTTGGGACGAAGTGCTACCGTACGTCACCTTTGCGTACAACACGGCTATCCAGGAAACTACGCAGATGACGCCGTTCGAGCTTGTCTACGGAAGACGGCCGACTACGATGCTCGACGTCATGCTTCCGCACGTAGAAGACGACGACATCAACGCCGACGTCCAAAGATACCTTCAGCGTGCGAAGGAGGCTCGCCAGCTGGCTCGAGTTCGTACAACGGACCAGCAGCTGGTGGATGCCGGGCGTACAACCTCCGACGCCCAGACGCCGAGTACCACCCTGGGGATCGTGTGTGGGTTTGGACTCCCATCCGTCGACGCGGACTAAGTGAGAAGCTTCTGCGACGATATTCTGGACCCTACCAGATTCTACGACCTGTCGGCCAACTAACCTACGAGGTGATCCCCGATGGTGATTCCGGAACATCACGACGACGCACGCGGCCCGAAGTCGTCCACGTAGTTCGCTTGAAACCTTACTATGCAAGATGACGGACTTTTTTGTTGTTCGTTCGGACTGTGTTTTATTTTAGCATCGGGTCGATGCACTCTTAGAGGGGGGGGGGTAATGCCGCGAACCATGTATGGGATTGTTTATTTATTGTTTGTTTTTACTGCCGGGCCACGCCCGGCTGTGTTATCTGCGTTCCAAACGAAACGCGTCTTACATTCTTTACTTTTCTGCCACACGGGCTAGCACATTCAGATAAGCAGACTGTTTCGCCATAACGTTCATAGCCGAAAACAATCTTCTGTGATCTACAATGTTCTGCATGTGAATCGACGTTTCCAGGAACACTTGCGTAGAAAGATAAAAGCCTGCAGAGCAGACGCCGCGGCATTCATTCGACGACACTCGCCTGTGCTAGTCACTTTGTTGACAGCTGCTTCGCCGCCTCTGTATTCTTTTGAGTTGTTAGGGGAGCACAAGTTCGCTCCAATAAACTTGTTTCTCCTTCAAGACAACTGCGTCGTCCTTGGCTTCGTGACAATATTTTCTTAGTGTTGCACCTTCATTCGTATTCATTACCACTTTATTTTCCCCATGCTTTTGCGATATTTCTGGTGGAGGTGTCTTGTCCATTTCTGATCTTTTTTTCTTTGTAGCTCGTCCCTGTTGTCGTTCCATTTGTGTTCATATTACTAGTTGCGTTATTTTTTGCATGCTGTTGTATTGTATTTTGTTTACTTGTCATGTCCATCTGGTATGTTTTTCTGAAAAGGCCATTTGCTGAGCTTTTCTTCATCCAATACTTGGCCTTTTCCTTGGTTGCTGCTAACGGCTAGACTTTTTTCGTTTCACTTTGTGGTTGTGCAGTAAGCACATAACCCAAATCACCCTGGTTGCGAGGCTGAAACGCGTCAGCTTCCGGAGGCCGTGTTGTTGCTTGCAAGTCATAGTGTTGCAATATGTTTTTTTAGTTTTGTTTCCCATCCTCTTCAGTTGTGAAAACTGATGGAATGCTCCTCGACAGCCCGAACCAACTTACTTCTCGTTTTCTGATCCATAAAGAACCAGGTCACCACACACTGCTCGATTTTGAGGCTGGCAGCAGTCATGCCTCGCATCGTAAGATCAGCCGTTATGCTTGCCTGGGCAATACAGCCACAAGCGACAGTGTTCTGTCTGAATCTCTGACAGTAAAAGGTACAGTAGATTGTTGTAGCTGTGGATGTTAAGTTGAGCACATATTTTGCAGCAACACAAACGTGTTTTTTTTAATGTGTTGAATGTTAGACGATTTTGCTGCTAGTTGCGACAATTCTCCTCTGCAATGGTAGGAGTGGCCCTTACTGCTGTCTGATAATATTTAGGGATGAGACTTTTCACGTAACGTCTTCACATAATAGGTAATGATCATAAATGAGCAGCTCCATTTTGTCAGTGTTGTGCCCTCACAGGGAGCACAGATGAATGTACCTTTAGAGGAATGAAAACCCGTCAGACGTAAGGTCTACAAACAATGTAATAGTTTTTTTTGTTCACAACACTGTTTTTATTGCACACGTGCCTCACTTTTTTAAGCATCAACTAATGCTTGCATTATTTTGATTTGCGCCTCTTGTTGCGCAGCAAACTGGCGGCGCTCTTCTGCCAGGAGCCTCAGCTCCTCGTACCCGAGGCGCTGGTCTTCCTCACGCTCCTTGGCCCTTAGGCAGCGTTCTTCGGCCCGCTCCTCGGCCCACATTTCTCTTTCGTTGCGCCTTTCCTCCATTTGCTCACGGTGCTTGCGCTCTTTGTGGGCAATGATGCGTTCTTCAAGGGCGAGGCGCTTGGCATCTCTGTCCCATATCCTGACAGCCTCGAGTGTGCAGGTAGTCGAGTACTGCAGCGTTCTGCCTCGGCCCAGCTGCATCAAACATAACAAATTAGGAAACATTACTACAATGTTCGATACTGCATTTTTGTTAGACATGCCTGGTTTTGGCTTGTCATTTTTCTTTAAATTATATTTGTTTGCTTGTTTTTTGTATGAATTTTGACTTCACCCCACTGTAATGCCTTGTAAAAGTGCTGTGGGTACTGTGATAAATAAACAAATGATCCCTTGTTTGCTGGAAAATGAATGATTGTAGCTGGCAGTTCTCTCTCAGTTCCCTTCCATTTTATATTGTGGCATTGAAGAGGCGGTCTCAAAATGCCCAGAACAAGCCGGGTATGGTGGGCTCTCACCTCTGCCTGCACGAATTATTCCTTTCATTGCGCCTTTACACAAGCCGAAAGATTTTAATGAAATCAAAGCTGAAAAGCCTACCACCTAAGGACAGGCATTCTATTAGAGAACAATGCTTAGCACTGGAGGTTGTCTACAGGATAAACTTTTGAATTTTGCATGCTTTTCAAAAGTTAATGAATACACCATTGTACAGTTAGATGTCCCTGCTGCCTGAGTGTTTCTTACAGAAAAACATTTAGGCAAGCTCCATCAATCCTCTGCTTCACTTTTCAAGATTTGCGATGTCACAGTCTGGTGCGGGAAAGTGTTTGGGCTGTGATAGCTACTTCATGCGACACTCAATTTTACGATATAGAGAAACTTGGTTTTACTTTCGTCACCCTGCGACATGTTTGGTTTTGGCCAATGTTTTAGTATCACACATCGGTCTCGTCCGCACTCCCGAGGGTGTCTGCGTTGTGGATGATGGTGCTGAAGTGGCACCCGCTGGTTAAGGGCTGGCTCCTGTCGGTGGAGGGCTCGCACACGTTGGAGGGCTGGTGGGAGGTGCCGACGGAGCCAATTTGGACGCCATCGCTGTGTCTGCGTCTTCCTCAGCTGCGCACCAGAGCACCACTTCAAATATAGCATCGGGCTTGGCGACTGGCATAGCCCTACCTGCAGCAGACAGATGCAGTCGTTACCAACAATTTTTGATTTCGTCTGTCTACTTGAGCAGAAAAAGCTGAAGCCAAAGCAATGGTGTGGCCTATTTTTCTTTGATGTAGGCACATAAAATTGGAAAGGCATACAAATAAGGAAACAAACAGGTTATAACTGTACAGAACCGAGAAGTAATATAACGGGGTGGGGGTGGGAAGTGAGCGTTGAATGGCTGCTGTGGAGTATAATTACCTGTATCTTCAGTGATACTCTGTATACAGTTGAACCTCGTTACAATGAAGACTGATATAGTGCATTATCGGCTATAGTGCGCAAAATACAAAGTTTGGTTGGTCACGCTTTATTTCAGTGACACTTACTTTATAACGAAATTGAAACCGCGGGAGCTGCTCACAATATCGGATATAAGGAATAAATACTTGACGAGGAGTCTGAGAAGCTACTTGAAAAAAAAACAATCGTGCGAAACTGCAGAAATATGACAGTACTTTCGTTTTTAGACACTGTGGAAAACTCCATCCTGCGCAGTGCTGCGAGTAGCCACCAGACAAAGATTACATCCTTCATCAAAGAAATGAGGATGTAGGCCTGTTTTGTCTAGTCAACTTTGTTTTGTTGTAATTTTACTTACTCATGTTCAGGTGCATTGAAATTGAAAGGCAACAAGGAGAGAGGTAAGGGTTACCTTGCTTATAGTGGATTCGAAGTCTAAAACATTATTACTACTTTATTATGTCTGCAACACTATTGCTTCCTCAGTGGTTAGTAACTAAAATGGCCTTGCAGTAGCTCAAATTGCTTTGTATTTAGACTGCAGCATTGTAGAAGCTTTGGCTGTTATTAACAGAACAATGCATTCTAACAGCTCTCACTTCTTTGCAGAGTTCATGCATTCGCCTTTATAGATAAAAAAAGTAATTTATTGCAGCTGTGTTTTATATAATTACCAAAACAGATAGTGCCTAAACCTTTCATTTCATTTAGTTAGACCCAGCAGACAAAAAAAAGTGAGATCATGCACACACAAATCTCAGTTGCGCCAGCCTCATAGACTAAGGAAGTCGTGCGTTCAAGCATGCAAACCTGATGAAATCGACAGAATATTTATGAGCCCTGCATGCTTTGGGATGTGGAACGGGTATTGATTTCAGAAAGCAGGCAATTCAAACGCGCGTGTACGACATACAGAGGTAGTGAGGAACACCATTATAATGAGGGTTTGGGTGGCACCATAGTCTACGCGTTCAGCACAACAGAGCACTGGAAGCGAGGAATATTGTGCACCCTTCGTAGTTGGAGCTTCTCCGAGGAGCCCTGACAACAATTGAGGAGGCTTATCACAGCGAGTGTTCTTCGATCCTCGCACAAGGTGGCAGCCCTCAGCATACACAACATATTCACACCGTACTGGATACCTCACCTGCTTCAACCAACACGTCGCCGCAGAACGCCATGCTTTCCGCATCGCGGTAAGCGAGGGCGTCCTCCCGCTGCGCGGACTGGGACGAGCCCGCCAGCGGCAGCGTCACCGTGCCGCACCTGCTTGGCTGCGGTGGCGGATCGTGAGGACAGATCTGTAGAGGCTGCAGCGGCTTCCGCGGTCTTTTGGCGGGCTGCTTAATCCGGTGTCCAGATACTTTTATCAGGTCGACAACTTGCTGAAGTAGCCGGTCCCTCTCCCCGTACTCTTCCTCAGTACCGGACCTGGTTTCAATAGCGCACTTTGTAGAGAGCGGTTGCTAACTGCAGTAGCCCACACGCTCAGCTCGAGCAGCAGACGTAATCATGCAACGTTTGCCTGTAATAAAACAACTACTTACTTTTGCAGGTTCCGCCGATCATTCTGTAGGAACTGGGCCGCGATAAGGTCGACCCGTTTCTTAATACTTCGCACTGTGTACGACCGACAAAGGTCTTTGTTCAATTTCTCGACGATCTCCGTCCACCTGCATGGGTCAGTATAAGGCTGAAAATTTATAACTTCAAGCAGGATGGCGATGTCATCCGCCAGAGAAAACCGAGTGCGGCTAGCTGAATTGTTCGGCAGCGGTAGCGATGGTGGCGCGGGCAAGGCCGCACACGCGGAAGGTGGCATGCTCGAAGCAATCGAAGCGCTCGTAGTAAGGTTGAAGCGACGTTAATAGGCCTGGACAAGAGGTTTTCTTTTCTCCAATCTAGGAGGCGCTGGTGTCAATCTCTGCGGATGCACACGAGAACCAAGCTTCCATTTCAGTTGGATCTGAATGGATTGGCTTCGTACGCCCTCTGTGCAGGTCGAACAAAAGAGCCCGCTGGCCACCATATTACGGTAACGGTAACACGGTAACGAAGCCTGGGTGGGAGGGCCTCCAGGTGCCGGAACGTAGCGCGCGCATGTGCAGTCGGGTCCCGCTACCCGCTAACCTTAGCGTAGCGTACGGAAGCCGCTATGCTAAACTCTCTAATGTCCGCCTTCACGCTTGGATCAGCGGATCGTAGAACTATTTCGCTCGGTTTTGGGGAGACAATTTGTAAACTTGAGGATCAGTAGGCTCCTTCATAGCCCCAAAATTCACCAGCGGAGCTGTTGTGGCAGGCGGTAATGTGTGTGGCATGATCAGAAAACCGCGGGTCATAGTTAATCCTGCCCTTTGCAGTGCACACGAGCACCCGGCGTAGTCTAGACTTGCGCATGGCGCTCATAAAAATGTCAACAAAGTGTCTGCGCCTCAAGGGGGGAGCACAAGAGGCTCTAGCAACAGACGCCCACCTCGCAAATCCGCTTTCTAGCGCCTGTTGAAGAATTCCACTTTGGAAGAGATGTAAAACCCATATGGCAAAACGACGACAACAAGATTAGAATGCTGGTGGACGAAAAGCAGATACGGGAATATTGCTCAGAAAGTTACCACCTGTAACAGAAAATATTTTGTGAATAATAGGTTTCTCGGGCCTGCCTTGAGAGCGGCGGTAGTATCAACCAAGAGTATAAAACAGATACAGTAATACCTCGTTAACAAGAAGTTGGTAATACCGGGAAATTTTTCCAGCCAAGCCTATTATCGAGATAAGCGAAGTTGCGTGCATAACATGAAATATCGAGTTGTTTCCAAAAAAGGCGCTACTACTTACCAGCTCTTCGAAAGCATCTTCCAATCTTGCGTTTCATAAGGTTCGAAGAGAGAAAAAAATATAAGGGCCGTTCACCGCCTGGGTTTTGTGGCACTGCAATGTTACGTAAAAAAAACAATTGCGTGTGGCTGGTCTGTATTGCAATCACGCTCGGGCCTAGCAAGGAGTCCTCTAGCTGCTTGACGCCTGCTCTCCATACAATACTTGTCATCACAAAGCGACCCGCGCTCTCAATTGTGTTTTTCCCCGCACGGCACACCTCTTTGTTCTAGTACACTGTACCTCTTCCGTCACGTCACATGCCGCAGGGTTGCTTGACGAAGCTTCTAGGCTCAGACTTCACGTTCTGGTGGCAGGCGTGGCTAAACAAAAAAAAAATTCAGGGCCTTCGGTGCGGCAGCATCGCGCGGATCTTGTGAAACTGTCCGCGGCGGCAAAATTTCGTTCCACTCTCAGTCAAGATTTGCAGATATCCGCAGTTTGGCCTAAAAATACTTCGAAGTAAAGGGCAACAAATACATAAGATATATAGGAAATGGTTTGGTGCCGCAGAAAATTTTGACTTAGCCGGTTTTGTCGAGATATGCGAGTTCGAGTTAACGAGATATTACTGTATATAAGTCTTGTTTTGTAAGATGACACGTCATCACACCGCTACAAAAAGGATACCACTAGCCAATCATCAATCATGATCATAGTTCGCGTATAATATGCAAGCTTTTTTTTATTGCTTCCAGGCGTCCTCGTGGGAGAGATTGTTGTTTGTACTAGCAAGTGTATCAATGTATATCACATTGAAGATATTTTAACAGCGGAGCTGTTTAATCCGAGGTTATCGGTTCGTCGCCCAAGCAACCCTGCGGACCGATGACGTCAACTCGCGTTTCCTAGCAACCCCAGGTCGCAGTAGTGCTCATCTTCGTGCTCGCTTCGCTATTCTGGGCATGGTTCCGCCGAGAGCCTCAGTGGCGCCCGTTAATCCGTTACGTCACTACGGAACACATGACGTAAAGGCTCGTGCGCAGCAGTAGTTGTACAGCGAAAGTCCACCAGCTTTGCTGTTTCTCCCGCCTTGACCACTAGTGCAAGCTGGGGCAATTTTTTAAACGCGGAGCGTTTCTTAGTCGCACGATGTCCCTCGACCGTCGGCGGCGGCGTCCACACGCTCACTGCGCATGCGCGTCGCGGCGAGGCGCAGGTGCGCGTCTCTCCCCCGTACCCTCCTCGCTCTCACAACAGGTGCAGAGTTGTTGTCCGTCCGGACCCCTCCCCCTACACTACATAAAAAAAATACTAGTTATCGGCGCCTGGTTTCGATCCCACGACCCTGTGGGCGGAACGCGAGGTACATGGTGCTCTTCCCACTGCGCCACAAAAGCGACACAGAATCAAAGGCTACGAACGCGCCTTATATCCTTGACTCATTCAAACTACGTCAAGAAGCTGCTGATACACGGCAGCAGTTGCATCGATCTCGTCTTCACCAGTTGCTGCAACGCACGACCACTGCTTAAGACCCCTTAACAGGTACACTTTAGCGACCACAAAGCCGTCGTTCTCAGCGTCCAATACAACGACAACAGCAACAAATAAATAAATAACGACTTACAACAACCTGCTCCTTGCCTTCACTTCCTGCGTCACAAAAGAAAGAAAAATTGGGCCCATCTCTCCAGGAGGGGGGACTCGCGTGGCAAAATCACGAAGTAATAATAATTATATGAAATAAATAATAATAATTAATAGTAATAAGCAATAATAGTTAACACATTCACTACCACCCCACCACCACCCCCAAACACCAACGTTAACGCAATACACCCACCCCCTACGCGACGCATTTACTCGAGCCCCCCCTCGTGGGAGATGGGCCCAATTTTTTTATATAACCACGAACCCGTAGTGTAGGTTTTGTGAAGTTGATGTAGCTAGCATGTTTGCAGCATGAAAATATTTGATGCTGCCTGAGGTAACCTGTTGATACGCTTGATTTACGCTGCTTTAGTTTGAAGTGAACTTTCAGGCAGGCTCCGATTTTTTACATGTGGTGACGTTTTAATGGCGTGGGTGAGTTAATCAAGCCTGTTGACGGCTTTTGGCGATATAATTTCGAACCCGTCGAAGAACTGAGCTCCAAATGAGCCAGGCGCAGATGGATGTATAAAAAGTTCCAATTTACGCTTCTCTTATGCCTTAAATTTAAAGCCTAACCCAAGCTCCCGTAATTCAGCCAAATTTCAACCTTCCGTTTCATTTCTTTATTGTAAGCAGGGTTTCTTGACAAGCATTGTTCTTTTCAAAAAAGCGACATGGGCCTCATTTGATGCTCAAGCTATTATGGTGTCTCGTTGAAAGGTATACGGAAAGGGGGAATTGACATTTTTGGAATACCTATTAATAACGTGCACCCTCGTTCATACAGGAGAGATAATAAAGTCGTGGAGGTTTGCACACACGCACGAAGTAGGGAGCTGGATCGTTTCCTCGGTCAGTGTCGGTCCGTGGGCGCCTAGTCGTCGGTAACGAACCGAAAAACGCGTCAGCACTTCAGTGCACCGAAAGTCACCCTTCGTTCTGCACAGCACGCCCGGGCAGATGCATTTCACTTTAGGCAGCTTAGCAGGCCATCTTGTTTCATCCACATCGACTTCTTGTCAAATGTGCATGTGCGAACGTGCTCCTATGTCAATTTTCGATGAGTTTGGCGCACAGTTGCTATACGGAGATAGTGGAGCTGGGCCTGCAGTGTAGTAAAGAACGTAGCCCATCACGGGCGACACTTAGAGTAGTGCAAGTGCCAAGATATGCATGTTGAAACGACGTCTTGAAGCCGCTTTTGCTTTGTCCAAGAGGTCCTGCATACGAGCGGAAAACAATGTCCCAGTTAGAATTCTGTGCTTGTATATGCTTTGTTTGCGTAGACACTACCTATGCTTTGCCATATTTTTCAGGATACGGTATTTGAAAACGACACTTTCTTGTGATTAAACAACTTGTCCCGCGATATATTTGTTTTACATTTTTTTTTTCACACGTAGTACTGTAGATTAGAATGATCTTGGAATGATGTTGTTCCGCAATACTCATTCCCCTTATTCTTGTAGTTCTTGCTTTGATTGTTGCTTTTACCGGCCATGGACTGTGTTTCTGCATTATTGTGTGTCATTTGTATAGTCGTCACTAAAGGTAAACGCACTCTGCAAATATCTTGTATCAAGATCACAGAACCTACTAAAATACAAAAAATAATACCAAATAATACAAACAATAAACAAAAACAGACAAACAACTAAAAAATAATAAAATAGAAAAAAATATATAATAGAGAAAAAAACACATAAAATTAAATAAAATATAAGTGATTTTTGAGTGCTTTACCGTCAGACCTGGCTTAGTTATTCAGTTTCAGTGTGTTGTGTTAGCGATGAACAGCCTACCGAATTTTTAAAATATAGGGGGAGCGACGACCTAGTCGGCATGTCAATGCCTTATCACGGTGTTCACCGGCAAAATAGGCGAGGGTACGCGTCATGCGCATACAACTATCTGTTCTGTGAGCGCCGTCTGGTCCGCTGTTCTTCCCAGGGCAACACATCCCCTGTTTTTCTTATCTTGCACGGTCCTTTCGCTACCGCCAAAGGTAGCTAAGCAGCGTGGGGCTGAAAGGCATTCAGATGCAGCGGCAGGGGGGTGTACCACTCTATAGGGAAACAGCCAAGTAGACGACACTCATTCAGCGGATGGCCCAATGCACGTGCGCCTACTCACCTATTTCACTGCTGAACACCGTGTTAAGGCCCTCACATGCGGTCGGTCGTCGCTTCCCACTATATGATTAAAACCTTGGGAGGCTGAACAAGAAAGAATCTTAACATATTACAAATCAATCAAGTTTAGTTTCTTTTTACAAAGCGCAAGAAAACCGCCGATAATTCCCACTAAGACAACGCGTAAGGACGCACTAACAAACACTTGCCCAACATTGTGTAATTTCAGCCAGAAAACAATGAAAATTGAAACCCGCACAACTGACCCAAATTTGTAACGAGGGGACAGAGTAGAAGGATAAATGTATAAGCACAGTAATACAAACGATAAAGCGGAGCGAATGTTAAATACATAGCTTCGAGAGTTTCGCGGAAAGCTTACTTCGTGAACGATGTCATCAATCAACGGCAACGTGACGGGCAATAAAGGAACTTTACGGTAGAAAAGAAGCGTTGGTCTTGGTGTTGTGGTTAGGAAAGGACCCGTTGTGGTAGGAAGTAAGCATTGGAATATAAAGATGCAGTTCACAACCACAGTTATTTGAGTACTGGGTTATGGTTACGCTTGTTACGCCGTACAATAATTTCATAAAAGTTTCGCCCTGTTCCACAAGAAGTAAGTGTAAGTCCAGATTCACAATAGCTATTACAGATTTTTCCCTGTACCTACATCGGATACCGCAATATTTAAAGGTAATAATCTCTGAAAATGTTTAGCCCACGTTCAAAGTCCCTAGTCTACAAAGCCGCACCCCGCTACTAATAAAGCTTTTTTCATGTCATCGGCCAGTATATGTTGCATATAGTAGCATTTTTAATATTGCCAGCGAGGAAGCCAACTTATGTCAAGGTATTCAAGCGTGCAACAAGCATTAAATCTCAATCAATGCGGCATGAACAGAACGAGTTGCCATTTACGCGAACTCCAAAAATATTACGTGATACAACTGTATTGATTGAGATGCCAAAAGGATTGTAGCCTCGCCCAGGCAATTATTTACGAGAAAAGCTCATTGCATCAGATGTATAAATATTATGATTTATATGCCCGATGTGCCGCAGATTGTTATATGCAAGATATACACTCAATGCCGTTTGTAATTTTACTGGCAGAACAGAGTCACCTGTAAGAAGAGAAGCAGTAGACGTATATTACTACGGTATGTCATTATTGAATATCTGGAAGAGCAAAGGTCCTAGTGCAGGACGTGATATGTGCCTGAACGTGCGGCGAAAACTCGATACTGTCGTTGTCGTTTGCGGGAAGAACTGGGTACGCATAGAAAGGAATGGCTGCAATAAACCGTAGAACTTACCAATATTTTGCAATATTTCGTCTGTGAGATGAGAGTTTGCCCTTTATAGTATCAAGAACTTTATAACAATTTAAAATATAGTAAGATTTGAACTGGAGTCAAGGTACTCGTGTAGATTGGTATCAACGGGGTTTGCCTAAAAATCTAATCAATTTCCGGTAGCCGAAAAACAATCGGATGTAAAACTCGTTGGACTCCAAAAATCAATGCTGTAGGAATTTATTATGGGCTCAAGAATTTTGCAGCCACTGCGGGAATGGATAGTCCGCCGCATTTGCGAGTTTGATGTGCATCATCTACCTCGTGATGAGAAACCACTTTGCCAGTTTTTCTATCGTTTGGTGACTCTCGTCGACACAATGTATTTTCTATAACAAATCGTCGAAATGTACTGTGTTTATCAGAAGGAATTTGATGCAACGCCGTCACGTCCGGACGAACAAAGCTATTGAAAAATGAAGGAAGCTCATACTAACGCGTAGGTCTTGAAGGTAGCCAACCTGTACGCAACCTTCAGGATTATTTCGGGGATATAAGTAAGCTATTGCAGTGGAATTGGCTTCTTTTTCGCTTCCGCAATGGCCTTTTTCTCCATCCTAATTGCTATAAAGACGGATAAGAAGCAAATAAAAGAAGCAGAACGAGATAACAGAACGCGCACACTTAAAACTAGGCGCCCGCCAATGCAACATGTACCCTATCACGTTCTCCGTTTTAAGCAGGCGGCGTGATTCCTCTCCCCACAGTGACAGTCAAGTAAGCCTTGGATTGCTAACTCACGGTAGTAGCCGAGTGGGTAAGACTAACTCCGTTCACCTGCCAGATATAATTCGAATCCCGCCGGTGCCGAACGCCTGAATGAATTACTTGCTAAACAGCATCGCTATCAAACATTAACAACTGCTCACGACAGGATTTGAGAAAAAATATTCTTAATAGGCAAGGCCCGCAAATGCCTAGAATGTAGAAGCTAGAAACAAAATTTGAATATGCGTTCTCTCTGCTACCATGGACAGATGCTACTTAAGCGTTTTAGAACAATGGCGGTAGATTTTTTATAAAAATCGCTGCATCTCATACAAAAATATTGTAATGATAGGCAGTTCGATTGTTATTCACGTAAATATTAGGTTCGCAACACTTTGTGAGAAAAGCATTACTGTGCAACAAAGACTGCCGTTGGCCTCAATAGACTTGCCTTCTCCGTCCGGGTGCCAGCAGCGTCCTGCAATTAGGCAAACTGGTGGCGAGGCTGTCACTGCTAATAATGTCCTCTGGCTAAGAGGAGCTCATGGCACTCAGTCAAGTCTCCAGAGTCACAGCAATTAGCGAACGAGACAAAACGACCTAGGTTTTATATATAACCCGTTATCACGAAAACGATACTTGAAACAAACAACCGGTCACGGGGCTATCTTTTGACGCTCGGCCAGTATCCGTGTGCGTCGAGATCCAGGCCTCGTAAGGTGCTTTATCGCGTGCTGTTAGAGACCTTTATTGACGGAACGGGACTGCATTATTGTTTACATTGCCTATCTGTTTGGCATATTCCTGGGAAGCAGTAATATGCCAGTTTTCATTCCTGTGACTGCGCATTTACTCGGCCGCCACTCCGGGGCTCCTCCTCACAACCGCTGGCCTATTTTTCACAACGTTATCACTAAGGTGGTTGACCGCGCCACCACCGGTGCCTCTTTCAAAAGTTTCGCAGTCGGCTGAAAGCGGCCGTCGCGCCGTTATCACACGATTGCGGAAAATCAACAACAGCGCGAATCAGTGTCGGAATGCGGAAAGTCACCGCCACCGTCTCCCGCGAGAATATAGCCGCGGCCGTTGCCGCCGCAAATTCCACATCGCCCACTAGCTGCGGATCCCTGCGGGTTGAAAGTAACTCAGCCCATTGGAACGCCGGCGTGAGCCCATCTCTACTTCAGCTTGAAAGTCATTGCGAGCAACATTCTCGCGCGGCGACCCTCGTTGACCAGCTGGTCATCCTTCTTCTGGCGGAAGTATAATAATGAATCTTTGTCTGGCCACATATTAAGTCTTTCTCTGTTTCTTCGCCGGGGTATTTCACGCATAATTGTGCACCCACCCCCGGTTGCCCGCTTAGGTATGCACGGACTGGGGTGGAGAGACGAGAAAGCAAGCAAAGGAGGTCCTGATGCCGCTACCTATGACACACCAGTTGTCGTGGTGGCAGATTTAAACGCGGGAGTCTCGTGCATCAATGCGCCCTGTCAGCTTTCCGGCGCAATCAAGCGGTTTGGATCTGGGTTGGTCCGTTGCAGGGACAGTAAGATGTCTACGAATTCGCAGCCAAAGGGACGCCCTCGTGGTGTCTGTCAGCATAAAGTTAGAGGCCTTCGAGGTGTTCCGTCCCACGGTGAGGCCTTCGAGGCCTCACCGTGGGACGGAAGTAGGTCGTTCGCTTGGATAAAGAAGAGCGGAAACTCAAGACGCGCCAGCCCGAACAGAAGCGTAAATTGGCGCAAAAACAACAGAAAGCCGCAGTCACCACCGTTGCCGCCTCAAGGTTCACCTGGTCTAGTACCTGCGAAGCCCTCCCGAGTGAACAGTAACTGACCTACTTAAACCGCCGACGTTGGCCAATGTCACTTGTTCATCCTAAAGGGCTTTCAATGCGACATGTTCACCAGTTCCTTTTACCTCAAAGCACACGCTTCACGTCTAAACACGAACGGTTTGCTGTTTAAGCGTTTGCCGGGTTAGGTAGAGGCGGAGGAGCATGCGCAACTAAAGCTTTCCTGCGTTACCCATGACATGCTCATTGTGTTGGTGTGAGGTTCAAACGGGGCCATCAAACAGCTCAACGGACCCGTACGGTGGCCTCAGTGGTAGAGCGGATTGCGTTGGCGTGTTACACAAACAGTAAGGTGTCTACGACCCCTGGGGGAAAGAGACAGGGCTACATTTGTCCGCTAGGATAAAGGTCGTGTTTCCAAATTTTATTACGGTAATTGGCCAGAAAGTATGATGATGATGAGTCGTAAATTACAAAGAAACTTGCTTTTTTTAGAGCACTCTGAATAGGACGTGGAGCTTTGCAGGTCATCCTTCTTCACAGGGGGCAAGGGCACTACATTTTTTATGGGCGAATCTCCTCTTGCTCGGGCCCTGTCCCGTCCATGGTTGCGCCGTGTACATACCGCTCATGATGATTGCGGCAGGATTCCCCTAGCGATTGGGCAACCAAAGATTGGACGAAGAGGTCAAAACGTTCACGCGTTCGTTGCTACCCAACGAGGAGGAGAGGAAGAAGAAGAGGTTGTCCTTCGTTGTCGGCGAGCTCAAGACACGTACCGGGGTACGCGACACAAGACGCTCTGCAGAACGCGACGGCCAAGGTGGCTAAAATGTCACACACTGAATTTGCCAACGTACCCATGGAGATTCGTCCCAAACAAGCCCTACATGATCACCACAAACATCGACGTCGTGGACGGCCTTGTCAACGGAGCCTCAGGTGGAAAGTCTCAAGCTTTGCGAGCGAGGAATGGTGGTATTGATGCGGCGGCGCCCGGTTTCAATCCCACGACTCTCTGGCCGCGACAGGAGGTACGTGGCGCTCTTCCCACTGCGCTACAAACCGAGACGCGAGAAGGGCAACGAACGCGCCTTACGTCCTTCACTCATTCAGATGGTGCGCCCCGTCAAGAAGACCTATAACAACGTGTCGAGTGCCATTGACGCGGCGGCGCCCGGTTTCGATCGCACGACTCTCTGGCCGCTACGGGAGGTTCGTGGCGCTCTTCCCACTGCACTAGAAGCCGAGACGCGAGCATGGCTACGAACGCGCCTTATGTCCTTCACACATTCAGATGGTGCGCGCCGTCACGAAGACCTATAACAACGCGTGGATTTTTTATATGATATGTGTGCGAATGTTTCACGGTTTTACCGATAAGCATTTTAGCTTCCCCCCCGTCATCATCATTCACTTCGTGGAGGTGGTGGGATTTATTATTTTTGTTTTTTTTCTTCTGTGTTTGCGCGGTTTAAACGAGCCCCCCTGGCGAGACTGAGTCTTCTCGGTGGTATGTTGAGAGGCCCCCATGGGTTTGGTTCGGACGTAATGGTGCAACATCACTATAGGCGCGCATCCGTGAAGACTCCAACGTGGTCCACATAACCTTTGTGTTCGTCATCAGTCGGTCAAGTTACTGCAGAGGCAATATTTCCCAGGTGGCCACTTTAGCCTCGGACAGCGCACTGCATCATTGGCCTGGTCGTTGAATATTGTATAATTTTAGTGTTTTACATACAAACAGAATTGTATTTCCTCTAGTTTGCCTTCGTTAGCCACGCAATGATAACTCACATGTTACGTGTGTTCCTGGGCACGCTGGTGACTTTGGAAATGGAGCCGCTCAGGCTTTGGTGAGCGCTTTTCTGAATTCCTGCTCGCCGGCGCAAGGACGCGGGATCACTACCGACCGTCCCCTTCAAGGTACCGAAGATCTGCGATACTTGCTTAATCATAGAGGAGACCAATTGGTTCTGGCCTCGGTACCTTCAAATTATCTCCCACGGCTGAGCTTACTATCGCGGGCTGCTGAGATTTATATACACTACACACCAGGCAGAGCAGCACTCACTGATGATGTCATAGCCCAGTGGCGAACTTACATCCCTTATCGTGGACACCAGAAACCTAGCGACCTTGATTCGTCCCACCCTGACGTCACCTTGACTTCATTAAACGGGCTCATGCACGGAAACCCTTTCCGTTCCACCCTCGTATAACGGGTAAATTAAATATAAAGAAATTGGATATTTGGATTTAAAATGTAAAAAGAAATGTAAAAAGGCAATTCCACAAGGTAATCACACACAAAATGACTCACTACAGAACAAAGATACATACAAAACATCTAAAAGAGTTTACTGCGTTATTTGCCGCTGACTTTCTTTCTCCGTGTTTGTGAAATTGTGACAAAATATTTGAGGGGTTAGTATTGATGAATATTAGCGTTAATTAGCAGTGACATTCCTTGTAAAATTTTTAATGTGTCTTTAGGTTTTATTAGCTCTGGTTTCCTTCTTGCGAGATACTTTCTATGGAGATTAAAAAGTTGTTCTCTGTGCAATATTGTTATGGGGCAGTTTTGTAAATACTCGACGAAACTGTCTGCTAATAGGTTACATTTACATTTGTTATATTTGTAATGGCAAATCTGTGAAAATAAAACGAAATTCTACCGTGTCCAGGGATAAACTGTGACGTGTAATAGTTGGTGGGAAAGTGGGTATGAATTTCGTGAACATTTTTTATCCATTGGGATGTGTAGCTTTCATTTTCGTCTTGTTGCCACTCAACATTCCTATGTTTTCTTAGGTTAATATTGAGCTGTTTTTTGGGAAATAGTACTGAAATAGGCCAGTCTATTTTTTTTACCTTTTTAGTTGCTTTTTTAGCCATTTCATCCGCTGTTTCGTTACCGACATTGCCACGTGACCTTTAGTGTAAATCACCGCTATTTTGAACTGGTTTTCTATTTTGTTTAGCATTTATTTATTTCTAATTATAATTGGGTTCCAATTATTTAGATTGCTAATAGATTATAGGGTTTACAGGCTATCAGTATACAACTGTACGTTACCTTCTTTGAAGCTATTTCGGAGGTATTCAGTTCCTTATAAAATCGCGATCTCCACTGTGGAAGTTTGTATTGATTGGTTCCCTCTATTTTGCCGGCTTTTTCTAGAATTTTAAAAGATGCTCCTATCTCAATTTTATGTTCCGAGCCATCTTTAAATACAGCCAAGCAGCCTGTGAAATTGTTCGTGTAACATAAGTAAAAGATTCATATTTTACCAGCGCAAATTAAACGGGACGAGAGAGGAGTACACAACAAGAGCGCTCCTGTTGTTTACTCCTCTCTCGTCCCGTTTAATTTGCGCTGGTAAAACACGAATGTGTACCAACTAGCCCAGTTCTCGACCTTGTTGCATAAGTAAAAGATTTCTGATCTGCTGGATGCAGCTGCCACATATCTACTTTATTGCTTATTTGGTTCCGTGTAAATGCGCGCTTTTTCCAGGAGAACTCTTTTCCGGCAAACAGTACGTTAAATGTTTCGATTTCTTGTTTGATCGTTAGACGAATTGGTGGGACGAAGCTATGATATTTAGGGCGGATTGGGTACTTTTTAAATGCTTTTCTTTTTTTAATGGGGCTTCTTTGAATAATTAGTTTTTCTCATTACGATTTGGTTATTATACCAAATTGGAGCGGCATAAACTATGATACTTTTATAGCTCTGATATAAATTTGTGGTAGGTGTTTGCTGGTAAGCTCCAAGTTGTATGCTGTAAATTTCTCTAAGCTCTTTAATACTTCGTTTACTTTTTCTTTTACAGAGGTATTATGAGGGTACAACTGAGCTTGCTATATAGAAGCCTAATATCTTAATTTCTTTGGAGACTTGAAGGTTTTTCTTTCCTGGTTTGATAACGGGAGGTCTGTTATTGTACTTGTCACCTCTCCCATTGAATTTTGATTTTGTTGTGTTAAATGTAAGTTCTTTGTCTATTTCCCGGTTTTATAATATTTTGACAGCTTCGGTTTGCTTTTGCTTAATGTTATCCCTTGAATTGCCTCTTATTACTAACGTTATGTCGTCGGCAAAAGCCTGAATATACACATAGCTACGAAATTCGCTGTTTAGGAGATCTAAAATTGTTATGTTCCAGAGTAACGGACTTAAAGGTGACCCCGGCGGAGAACCTGACTGAAGATCAAATAAAATGTTTGATGTCTGCTTGTTATAGATAATTGTTCTATTTTAAAAAAAAATTGTGAGTCGAAATGATCAGATTTCTCGGACAGCCTGATTTTTTTAGAATGTTTACAATTACGAATAATTTCATGCAACCAAATGCGTTCTTAATGCCTAGAGAGATGACAACACATACTGCTTTATCTAATCTTCCTTGATCAATTTTGTTTTTTACCTGGTGTAAGTCGATGGTTCCCGACATGTTATGGATGAATCAAAATTGTTTTTTGCTATAGAGTTTTTTTTCTTTAATCAGAAGTAATGTATTCTGTCTTTATTATTTCTTCAATTATTTTTCCTTTTATAGAGTTCACTGCTATAGATCTATATTTTTTGGATATGATTATCTCCGGATTTTGGTATTACGAATACATTTGACTCCTTCCACCGTGATGGAATGTATCCTGTGTTAATACATGCCTTGTACAGATCGAAAAAGAAAAATTTTTGTTTAATATATAGACATTGTACAACGTACCTCGTAGGCCATTTGGTCCGGGAGCTAAATTTCTGCGTCATTGAGAAATAACTGCGTTAATTTCATTTTCTATAAACAGCTCCATTGTTATCGCTTTCAAGGGTAAAAATTTCTTCCTCGTCACAAACCTAGTTGGCCTCGTATAACTCTCTTAATATACGTTAAACTGTTTCTTTGGTTGATTTGGTTTTTCCTCCACTTTCGTTTTATAAACTTGAATAGATGGTGGGTTGCTTTAGTGTTCTTCAAGGTAATTTATACAATAATGTGAAGGGATTTTTATGAACTTGTGAGCAAAGTTGTTCCCAACTTTTTCTTTTTGCTCTGGCTAAGTTATTATTGTACACTTTGTGTTCATAATAGTACTCTCGCTGAAACTGTTGCCTTTCTCCTCTCGATTTTTGATAATCTTTACTCGCTTTCTCCCCATTTCTAGTTAAACATTCTAACACGGTTTTGGTTGCTTGTGGGATGATTTAACGTTTGTGCTAGGTTTGCTTACTAATTTTTCTATGTTATCATACAAAGTGTTTACAGCATTTCCGATATCGTCTGTTGATTTATTGCCGTTTCTCGCGGTTTCGAACCAAAAGTCTTTTTTGAGATCTTCTAGTACTTGTTTCTCGTCTTTCAGGTTGAGATGGTACTTGAGTTTCTCGACGATATCGTACAAAAGTTAACAAATAAATTTGTGGTCTTGCTATTGCAATCTTCTAATACTTCCCAGTGAAGCCCTCCGCGGTGGCTCAGTGGCTAAGGCGTTGCGCTGCTGAGCACGAGGTCCCGGGTTCGATTCCTGGCCACAGCGGCTGCTTTTCTGATGGAGGCGAAAAGCAAAAACGCCCGTGTGTACAAGATTTTGGCGCACGTTAATACCTTCAGGTGGTCAAAATTAACACGGATCCCACCACTACGGCGCACTTCATCGCCTGCGTTGTGTCGGCGCGTTAAACCCTAAAATCAATCATTCAATCGAACTTCCCAGTTGTGCCATTCTTTCCCTTGAGCCATTCCTTGTTGGCAGCGAAATTGGGAACAGCACAACTGGGAATGGCTCCACTTCCCAGTTGAGCCATTCCCAGTTGTGCTGTTGTGCCATTTTTTCCCCTTTCCCTAATGGTTGAGAACTTGGATGTTGTCGGGTTCACAGCATAGTCGATTCTAGTTCACTAAGATTGGCGGAATGTCTTCGACTAATGCATCATGTTGGATACCTATTACCTTAACCTGGAGAAGTTTTGACTTCAGTTCCCTTGTTTGCATTTGGTGGGTTGCTCGATTTTTCGCAATTTCTTCAGACAGGTTGTCCAGTCCAGACTTTGACGTCGAGCTCACTACGATGACTTCTCTTCCTTGTCGAAGGGAGCTTCTGTTAGGCCGATTTTTCCTGGGACAATGTGTTTTTGGAGTATTTCTACTATCTTTGCTCCTTTTAGTTTGGGTGACGTCACCACTAGCGCAGAACGAGGTGGCGGCTGGTTGCTTCTTGTTTGTACGGGCTCTTTGTTGTTGGTTAGTTCTTTCGCTTCACTTCCATGTACAGTTTTTGCATAACTGGGACCTTCTCGGTTGTGTTTGCTGATAGCTTTTCCATGGCAGAGATCCCTCCTTTTGATCTCTGAACGTCATGAGATGCTTTTAATGTGAATTCCATTATTTGGAAGAACTCTCTGTGCAGTGTGTCTTCTCCTCTCTTCGGACCTTTGATATTTTTAGCAAAAGTCGCGATTTCTATGAGGGCACCCATGAAACGCTCATCACAGCTGGTTATTTTTGTTAGCAGGTCATTGCTGTCAGCACAGGTCCCAATGTCCGATGTAGGGAGTTCTCTGGTAGGTAAAGCGGGGAAATCTTCAGCTGTATCACTTTTGATCAGTGATTTTGGTTCGTGGAGACTTCGTTGGTGGTATTCACTGCTTACGTGAGTCTCAAATGTTTTGTGGAAATTACTCATGTTTGAAAGCTCAGGAGGGGCATCATTTTACCTCCTGTAGCATACTGATGAGGCTGTTTCATTGCGGCTGGTGAAAGTTGGCATTGTTTCGCATTTTTTTTGGGTCCGCAGATTGTTTCTTTCGGCGTTGATTTTTTCACCCTTTCACTACTACTGAGGAGATCCCAGTTGTTTTCGCATGTTTCTTCTTTTCCGTTTCCACGAGTCTCCTCCGCAAGCACTACACCTCCGTATTCGGCCTCACGAAGGCGCAACCGGCGTTGCAGCGTGGGAGGGGCTGTCATTATTTTTTATTCCGATAGCTCTTAGAATTATCCGCTGGGTTTTGTTTTCCTCTTTTGTAGAATGTCATCTTAATTCAGAGCCCAATCAGCTCTCCTCGGTCAACCATGGGGTTGTTTACATCGTTCATAATACCTGCGTCCAAGGATAGTCAGGCGTGAATAGATAGACAGGTTTTATTTCCTTCTTGCAACTAGTTTGGCGAATATGGGCTCGTCGATATCGCCGAAATTGTTGGTGAGTCGATTAGAACCTAACACACGATGCTCCTGGAAAGGTTGTACTCTTGCTTGGAGCTCTTTGAAAATTTGAAGCGGTGGGTTAGGCTTACGCGATTGCTCTTGCTTCCGAAGCTGTTCCAGAGCCTTCAGTCGTTTCCAGGTGATTTCCTTGGTGTGTAGAAGTTCTCCGGATGTTCTGCTGGCCTTGGATGCTCGAGGGGAAAGCGTACGCAAGATATGTGCGACATGAAATACCTTGAATGCTGTAGTTGTTGCGTACCGCTGCTAGCGAGTCGGATGTGACGTCACCACTGCCGAAGGTGAGTCTTGGGGGTCCATCCTACCGTGATGCAATTCGTCTGGGAGTGTTCCGGCCCTGAAAGTGTCCGCACTGCATCGCCGTCAACTAGCCTGGAACAGGCCACCACAACACGCCCCTGCCTCGCGTTACATTTGCGACTTTGAATGCGTAGCGGACAGCGTGTGTCGGACTTAGTTTTGCCCCATCCCTTCCCTCATCACCGCAGTTATCACAGTGCTTTGTGCCAGCCCTTTTTTCAAAAAGTTTCAACTATCGAGTTAGCCTTTTTAGGTCGTTGGGTGGATTTAAGCTCTCTAAGTTTGTAATATTTGTGTATTGTTCGCCTCTCTGGTATTTATATTCTTTTTAATTACCCCTCGCTTGTGTTGCCGTTTTCGTTCTTTTAAAATACATCGCTTTTCACATATAATTCCTTCTCTTTGTTTTCGGAGTCACCGCTTCTGCCTGCACAAACCACGCATAAAACAGTCACCCATCGTCTCTGACATCTGTGGAGTGCGTGGGTTTGTGTTCTCGGTCATCATCATTGCCATCATCACCATTATCACTGCCATCCGCAGCCTATTGAGGTCCACTGCTAGATGCACGCTTCTCCCATCGACCTCCAACCATTCCTGTCTTGCGCTGCTCGATTACATTCTTTGCCCCCAGGTTTTCTTATTTCGTCAATCCATCGTTTTATTGGGCTTCCCTTTCTTCAAGAATCGTATCTCAATATCCGCGCATTTACCACGGTGGCCCACTGGTTATCATTTCTTCTCACAACAAGGGCAACACAGGTACATTTTTTCCTTATGTGAAATTCATATTACCTTCTCCCTCTATAAAAGGCGACGCACCCTTGCCACTGTTTAAGCGCCTGTTTTTGCATAAGCGGTCGAAAGAGTAAAAACGCGCCCGTGTACGAAGTGACGGGTGCACCAGTGTAGCTCTGGTGTCATTGCGGTTATGGCGAAAGCCGGACATATATTTTTTCCTTGAACGCGTGACGTATTGAAGCAGTTGCGAGGTACTATCGTGATAAATTGATATACGAACAATGGAGTGCGTGGCTAGTACATGCCGCGCATTCTAGTGACGGGTCGCGTATGCGTAGTGCGAAGAAGTTACGAGAGTTCGTGACCAACCTTGATATTGAAAGCCCATTGTATTTCCATCGTCCGTTGGGCGCTCAGCACGAAATAAAAAAAATGATTTCGCAGCATCCGGAAACCATGAGCTGCTTTGAAAGCGCTTCCACGATTTGCTTTGACGACTTTTAATGCGTGTGCATCATTCAATCACTGGTTGGCTCAGTTGACGAAACTTTTTTCGTCGCTGGGTAGGGCTCCGCGGTGAGCAGCACCCTGGGCTTCGTTTGTTCCTGCCCGGATCCTCGAGCCGAGGGCACTGCCGGTGCCTTGCTTATCCGGCCGCGTGATCCGCGCAAGTAAACCTAAAGCGTGGCAAACTGTTCGCATGGCGATGCAGTGAAACATCCCCCTCGCGAGGGGCACGATCAAATGCAGAGAATTTCCGGGGGCGCATGACGTTAAGTAGTTTGCGTTACGTTAATGTTGTTGCACTTGTGGCAACTGCTGACGAGAGAGCGCTCGTCAGCAGTAAAATTGGCCGCCTCGGCGCACGGTGAGCCCGAGAGAGGGGAGAGAGTGTCCTTGAAACGTGCCTGGGCGCGCTATCGAATGTTGATCGCGCCGATAGCGAAACGTCTGAGCCGGGCATGTCGAGGCGAGCGATGCGGACTACTACGGACGCCTAGAACGGGTGACATCGTGAGTTAAAAATGCTCTGCATTTAAAAAGGAATGGATATACCAGCATGCACCGTTTTCACTCATCGCAGCAACATACATAACGCATCCATCAGCGGGCGCCGAACGGGATGGGAAATCAAAATAAAACGCTCACAGCCGACCGACGGCGCTTCCATATCAACGTTGGACACAAACTCGCGTAGCTTGTTCGCATTGCGCATATGCGCCTTGTCGCCTGGAAGGGCACCATGTACTAAAAGCAACGCGCTCCGTTATTCGTATTTCAATTTATCACGATAGAACATAGAACCACACAAGATCGCAACGCGAGGACCAATCTGAGGATTGCGCAGCAGGAAACGGCAAACAGCAGTGAGGGAGTAGCTTGGAGGAGGGCTCTGAGTAATGGTGAGGCAGCGCGAAACGGGAGCACATGCGCCTCAAGAGAGTAGGACGCCGGCGGACGTGATATACTAGCCGGCTGGCGAGGAGAAGGTATCTGCGGGTGTACACAGGAAGCTCCTGGGGAAGGCGAGGGAACGGATCGAGCTTCGGAAAGTGCTGTCAACTAGGAGGTCATATGCAGACTGGCCGGAGCACAAATTTCATCACCAAGTTTAAGAGCAGATACACAGGAGTTCCAACTATGTTTTCGGCTACATGTTCCTAAAGTGTTTGAGCATTACCTGAAATATTATTTCTCTCCACCCTGTGTGGAATTACGTTATGCAAGAGCTTTAATTTATAACAGAGGGAATTGCCGCTAGGGCCTAACAACGTGCATCATGCACCTCTACAAATGGTTTAATATTAGGCGAGTTGCACTTCAACCAACCTGGCATCATGGGCCACTGGAAGTGGTTGTTTGTTTATGGCAACTGTTCGTGTGCAGACTCTGATGTTGGCTCTAACACATTCCAATGTTTTGGCAACAACAACTCATCGTCTCGCTTTTCATAAAAAGTGCTACTGATGAAAAGGTTTGTAACCCGAAACTTTTTAAAATCATGCAAGACTACCAGCCACAGTGGAAGGAAATGGGTGTACCGCCTATGAAGACCATTTATTTAAGTTGACCCGTAGAGGCTGTTGACTCTTGACCAGGAGAGATTCTGTCTTCTTGGGTGCCTTTAACGCCAGGAGTTCGGACAGTGGTATAGAGACTGTTTCCCGTCGTCTTCAATTGTGTAGCCATGTATTTATGGCATTCGTAGCCGGCGGCTTCACCCCACCGTGTAAACGAGGTTTGCACTGGTGAAGAGTCAAATCAAACTCTCTCATTGTGGATGGGACGTCGCATTTGGCATCTCTGTCAAGAACCATGGTGGCCAGCAGTGGAAGGGGGGCAGCGGGGTAAATCAGGCGTGAGGTGAAAACGCAGTGATGAGACGATGTTCCACATGCGGTTTCAGGTCTCGGAGAGTGAAAAAACCGAATGGCGTAGGCTCTTGCCTACGCTTGCCCGAGGATCTCCGAAACGTGCTCAACAGCTTAGTAAGGACTCTTTCTTTGCCTATCTTGGCTAAGCGTGTGCCACTGCTCACTGGAATGGGAACGTCGTTATTGTTGGATAATTTGGCACCGGCAATGAATTCAGATCACGTCTGGCTTGCGTTTACCACTGGTAACTTTTCGCAGGCGCTTTCAGACGTTTTTGAAATGAGCGTGAACTTCAACTCTTTTGGACGGCCGTGTGTACCCCACAACACTTTCGGCGGCTCACACATCATACATTGAAATCTAATGCTTTCACTTTGAAATTGTATGATTCATCAAAAGGAGTGAATACAAATTTGAGATGTATACATTTTAAACAGTTGCATTTTCTGCGCAGCTTTCGTCTGCCTTTTAGCAACATACTTTGCCTAAATAATTCTTCCAGCTCATAATTAACAGATCCTAGATGTTGCCATACGAGACATTTCCACTCTTGTTGGCGGCATGCTGCGTCGTTTACGTAGTAGCAAGGGAGCAGTGAAGGAAATGCCACTAGCATACATTTCTTCATCAACAGGTGTGTATGGTTCACCTTAACTTATTGCAGCAAACTCCTTAATAACGAAATGCTTATTCTGTGCTCAAAACATCCGCAAAAAAACTTTATTTGCCGTCACGACTTAAAATTATTGCCTCATTGCTGCCCACAATGCAGGGGACAGAGCAGAAAGTTTTATTAAACCAATACGTTTTCGTGCTTCCGCTGTTTGGCCCGTGGCCCCGTATTTACAGGGTATTTGTTTATGAAAATTGTGCAGAGCACAATAATTCATTAGCACTCTTTTGCAAGTAAACATATATATTTTATGAACGAATGGCAAGGCGTGTTTCTGCGTATGCAGTTGTGTGGTCTCCCTGTAGGCTTTCAGTCAACGCAGGCAGCGTTGAAAGCACTGCTCTACCGGGGCGCAGAAGCGCCGTCAGCAATAGCAAGTATTTCACGGTGAGGGTTTTTAAGGAACTAAAAAGGAAGGAAGGAAGAAAACTTTATTAAGAAAGGATGGCCCGAAGCCGCAGGGGAAGGGGGAGGGCAGGAAGGGCGCTAGTAATGTCCAGCCATAGACGCCGCACAGACAATAGCTCCAGAGTGCTGTCAAGGTGTGCCTTGACACGCCAAAGGGCCGAAATCCACTCTTCGTAGGAGTAACCCACGCCGGGCGGTTGTGTTGGGCGCGAAGCAGGCAAGGCCCTCGCAGACCAGACGAGGGGCGGAAGGTCAGGCTTCGTTGTGGCATGGCATGAGTAGCAGAGCACATTTCGGAACAAGAGAGAAGGGGAGGAACTGGGAGATGATCCGTTCTGTGGAGTTCCTGCGAGGTCTACAGAATGGGAGTTTCCCGCCGATGTTGACGTCGGAGATCCTGCCGGCGGTATGTTGTTGCCTTGTTGGGATTCATTGCCCGAAGGGTAAAAGTGAGCGTGCCGTCCTCGCAACCGTGCGACGATGTCAGCTTAGCCAGAACGGGCCGGGTTGAGAAAAACCTGGCAGCCGCGAGATAAGAGCCAGGAGGCAGAGGATTCGGGTTCTGGGGTACTGATGACTGGAGGTGAAGGCGCCGGGCATGTCGGCGACGCTGGCGCTCCTCGCCAGGATCGAAGTGGGCTGCGCTGGCTATGGTGTCCCCGAGCTGACGGTGGCACGACGAAGATGCCTCGCTCGCCAGCCTGGGCGCGCTTTCATTACCGGGATGCCCCCCATGGCCAGGGATCTACCGTACTGTTACGGGCGTGTGGAAGGTGTTGTGCAGAGAGCTGCATGATTGTGTAATGCAGTGTGCTGCAGAGTGTTTCCGTGGAATTCCTATAAGGGAACGTAAGGTCTCGGCATAGTCCGTGAAAATGTGCACACGCTGGTACGCGCGCTGATTGCATGCCTGCAGAACGGAACGTGCTAGGCCTAGGCCTTGTTCAATAGCGCGCAGCTCAAGGGTGGTGGTGTCCGGAATAGAGTCGACGATGTAGGCTGTAACGCTGCGTTCATTGCTGTCTGCCGCTACAGCTGCAAGTGCCACAGCAGCCATGCGAGGTTGCCAGGAGGCGTCCACGTACACACGTAATGTCCGCGGATTCGCAGCGTCGGTGGCTGCGGTGGTCTGCACCAGTGTGGCACGTTGCGCCGCATAAGTAGCCTGAGAAGTTTTCCGGGGTGCTGGTCGCCGTTCTGTGATCAGCATATCCTCCCATTGTCGAAACGTGTGGAGGGATGGGCGGCTCATCTAGTAGTCGCTCACCATCGTGACGTAGCAGGCGGCGTCCTTGCAGTGTCAAGTGGCGACGGTCGTTGGCGCCTGCTATGCGCGCAGAGAGGGTATCCCCAAGCGTGGGCAAACCAGCATAACGGTACAGCTCTTCGACGCGAGTGTGACGGGGCAGGACAGTAATAGCCCGCAGCGCCTCCCGATACAAGACCTCTAGCTGGTGAAGTTGGTACTTCGTGAGATCGTAACACATGGCGCCGTAGACCGCTCTAGATACCAGCACTGCCTGTACTAAGCGTCGAGCGATATCTTGCGAAGCACCACCGAAAGTGCCAGAGATGCGATGTATTAAGTGTAGGAGACGTCGCCACAATGGTTTTGAGCTGTCTCAGCCACTCTTGAGCTCCCCCGTTTTCTTGACACGGAACACCTAGTATGCGGATCCAACCATCTGGTGCTGGCTGGATGGTTGCCCCTGCGATAGTTAAACGAATGCGCTCACGATTAGTGGGCTTTGCCCGTACAGCAAGTAATTTGTTTTTGTTGCTGACACCTCCATGCCAGTGGGTATGAGAAGGGCCATGAATGTGTCCAAAGCATGTTGCAGGGCGCTGTACAGTGGCATCAGTCGTAGGATGATCGTTGGCCTCCGTCCAGATGGTACGTCGTCAGCGTAAGCCGTGACATGAACCCCCTGTGACGGCAGCAACACCCTTGACTAGCTTTGCCATTACGATATTGAATAATATCGGGGACATTATGGCGCCTTGTGGTACCCCGCAGGTGTGCTTGAAATGGTGGGTATTCACACGTCCCGAGCGTATTTCAAACGTCCTGTCGGCCAGGAAGGCTCGCACGAAATTCCTCATCCTTTTACCCGGGTAAGCTTCGCAGAGGGCTTGTAGTACCGCGTGGTGGGAGACGGTGTCGAAAGCCTTGCGAAGGTCTACAGCCACCAAGATGTGTGGTTTATGATGTCGTGTACGCCGGAGTACCGCCGAAGGAGGTGGATGCTGTCATGCATTGCGAGATTGCTTCTGAATCCAGTCTGCGCGGGGTGGAAAAAGAAAGCCTCTTCTTCCAAGTAGTGGATTAGTCGGGTAGCGGACATTCGTTCAAGTAATTTTCACAGTGTCGACGTCAGGGAGATGGGCCGTAGATTAGACATCGTGGATATATCTTTCCCAGCCTTAGGAATGGGTGTGACGACTGCGTGATTGAGAGATTCTGGCAGATGCCCTGAGGCCCAAATGGAATTCAACAGTTCCAGTATGTCGCATCTAGTTTGTTCATCTAGATTGCGCAGCATTGACCAAGTCACGCCATCTTTGCCAGGCACACTGCGCACGTTGACTTGCTCAGGGCAGTTATAAGTTCAGTAATAGTGAAGGGCGCCTCAAGGGGGTCGTTTTCGTCTACCGGCTCCGAGAAGTAAATGTTCTGGGGTGGTGTAGAGGATGGCTGCGGGAAGAACGTCCTTCGCAGCTTCTCGTTCGAAAGCCTCGTGAGTGGCCCCGGTGCGGAGAAGCACAGCCGGGACTGTAGCCTGCACGCTCGTGCCACCAGTGAGGGCCCGGAACGTTCCCCACAACTTTTCGAGCTCCGGTTCGGTGAGAGAACGAAGCGCAATGCTCCTCCCAGCGGTTCCTCGCAAGTTGCCTCGTGTGACGCCGAAATGCGGGCATTGTGTTGGCGTATCCGCACGAGATCTGAATAAGTGCGGCCTCCAGCACAGTAGCGCTCTTGTAAAGTGTCGCGAATCCGCCACAAGTTAATGAGGTGGTGGTCTGGAGGGGGTGTGTTAAATTCGGTCGGTAAAGTTTGAGTAGCTCCTTTAGCTGCCTCAACAATGCGGCTAACAAGGGCATGCGTTGGAGTATCGCCTGGCTCGTGGAATAGCTGGGATGGTGTTTCGGCTAGAAGTATTCGTAAACGTTGCCAATCTGTAACCCTGAGTTGCTTCGTACGCAGTGTGGCACGAGTAGAACTGCTGAGCTGAATCCATAGAGGGTAGTGGTCACTACCCCATGGAGAGCTTTCGCGCGACCGATTGGCTACCGTATTAGTATTGGCCCATGTCAAATCGGGAATGGTGTCTCGTTGACGGTGTCCTGAGCCTAGACGGGTTGCCACTGTTAAATTATTTACCAGTACCAGGTCGCCATCCTCGGCCGCCAGTTCCAGGTTGCGACCCCGAACAGATGAGCAGCGGTAACCCCCACGTTGGGATTAGCGCATTAAAATCTCCTCCAAACACTGCCATGTCATTAGGATATAGGCTACGGAGCCGTCGAATCCATTCGAAATCCGCACCTCCCATAGCAGGTCGAACGTAAGCTGACGCCACTAACAGCTTTTGACGCCCAAGGGAAATCCTTACGGCCACCACCTCCTGTACATCGCTACCAAATTCCATTGTAGGCACTTGGCAGTGGGGAACACCTTGCTTGACGTAAACGGCGACCTCTTGTGTGACATCCATTAATCCCGATCTCTGAGGAAGGACCCGTCGGATGGCCGGAGCGGCGTATCCTCGGTAACCGCGTATCGTAGGGCCAGTTCAGCGCGTCTCTTGCAGCAGAATAGCAACCGGCTTCTTTGGCATACATGCAGGTGTTTATTTAGTTCATAAGCATTGGCGCGTAGACCGCCATAGTTCCACTGCAGCAGCAGTGGAGTTGGCGTCAAGTTGGCGTGGAGTTGGAACTAAAAATATTACGAGTTCCCAACAAGTAAAATCGACGCAATAGGTTGTCTTTATTTTTTGTGTAGTATGATTTTATTAACGTTAACCATCAATGAATTCTACCTACTTGCAACGGTTCACCTCAATACGCTCTGGCGGCCTACTACCTACTACGTCTCTTCTCTAGCGCCTACATCAAAATATTAGTTGCTGAGCGTGTTACTGATTTTTTATATGAGCAACTTTGGCAGCCAATTTTTAGAGTCATAAAGAGTTGTGGATGGCTTAGGTTTTTCCTGAATATTCAGCATGGAGACATTACTTGCTAGTTTCAACAAGCTACGTGACATGCTTCGGAGGTGGTGGCTGCTGTAAGCACCGAAACAAGTACAGTGAAACATGCGCTTACCTAACGGAATTGTGCCACAGTGAAGCCCGGTTACCCAATGAGCATCTTACAGGGCTACTGCAGTGGTTTCAACTTTAAAGAATTGAATGCCCGTAACACACGTCTGGGGCGATTGATGGACATGGTCGATTTTTATTTCACGTTCAAACTTCTACGATTAGAAACAACAACAAATGCGAATGAGACCTTCGAGCAAAAATGTTACAGGACAACCCGATAAAAAAAGTACAGGGAAGAATTTTTAGGGCCTATGGAGCAAATCTCTAAACAACAAATCCCAAACTCACAACAAATGCATAATCATTAGAATTTTATAATAGTGGTAGTCCGAGTGAACGTTAATATTCAGGACATATTACAACAGAATATTTTTTATAACTACACAAAAAAAATTTCGAGAATTTCGATCGTAAAAATGGGTGGCAAATAAAGCAGGAATGATTGTGTGATAATGGTTTTGTATAATACTTTACTTCTACGGGATGGGAAATTGAAAAGTTGAGATTCAATGCTTGTTACTCCTCATACAATGTCAACCGGGGGAGTGCTTTTGTAAGTATTGGCCCCTTCATCAACGTAAAGAAGAATCAAGATTTTTAGATATTGCTATGATTCCATAGGTGGTTTTGTTGGGGTTATAAAACTACAAGCTCTCCAGCACAAAAATATTTTTCCAGGTTGCAGCCAATTCTTGGCGAGTTTCAAGTGCATTTCTTTATTAAAACCAAGCTTTCTTGGCCCCACTGATGACGATGCCGCTTACCTAAAACGCACTGCAGAAAAGCTGACTTTACAAAAGGGAGGATACATGTTGACGATGATCATGACAGAAGAAAAAACTCTTAATTTAGGCACCTTTAATTAGTCGCATCACGTATTCCACCCCATAAATCGCCCTCAAACCCAAAAACGGGAGAAAGTCGACATACTAATTAGAGAAGCTTTCAAAATTATACTTGGCTTCCCCGCTCAAATATCTGCCTGTCGTTTCTTCCAGCTCGGAATCCACATCACCCTCGAAGAACTCCTCGAAGCTCAACGCAACAGCCAACTCACCAGACTTCTTCCTTACCACCACCGGCCGACACGAACTCCAGGTTCTCGGATACCCGACCCCACCTGCTTCACAAGCCCTTGAGCGCATTCCCTCTTCAATCCGGTCCCACATTACTGTATCCAAAATTCCTAACAATATGCATTCAGAATTCAACCACGATAGAAGACTCCCGGGTTAAGCGTCTTCGATCACAATTCGACTTTCACCCCGATACTCGCTACACCGACGCAGGCCTCTACCCCTTACGCCAGGCTCATGCTCTGGCGGTCGTAAACTCAGATAGCCCAATTCTCACCTCCCTTACAACTCTCTCGACATCAACCACCACTGCCGAAGAAATTGCCATAGCCATTGCCGCTACAACTGGCTCCGAATACCTTACAATAACAACAAATTCCTAGCAAGCTTGCCGTAACATTCAACGTGGACGCATCTCACTTGCCGCATTACGCACACTCGCATCGATCAATCCGCTCCCCGAGCTGTACATTGTCTTGACCCCTGGCCACTCATCCCTCGAGGGAAATGAGGCGGCTCGCCTGCTGCTGCCCGCGCTCTTCCACACCGGGCATTTCCATCAGGAACAGAACCCACGGTGCAGCCTCCGCCTCTCGCTGTTCCATCACGCTACTGCGACATCCTGTACCATTATCGCAACTTCGCCTCACTTTGCTTCAACGTCACCCTCAACTAACCAAGGAGGAAGAAATCATCTGGCATCGATTAAACATAAACACCTATTACAACGCACCCATCATCCACACTATCTCCCCTGCCCAATACACCCTCACCTGTCACTTCTGCCTCTCTATAAAACTACCTACCACATGGTGTTGGCCTGTCAAAACACCCCATCGCTTACCCCCAATCCCAAACCTTACACATAGCAGTGGGAGAGCCTGGTGACCAGCTCCCGTCACGCTGACCGGATCTTTCTGATCTCCCGTGCCAGGGCGCGCACGGGTGATCATAATACACGCGCGTTCATGTCAGTCAAGGAGCCCTGGTTGAGTTTGGCCGCCCAGTCAAACTAGTTTCATTCAATATGTTAGCCGGCTAGCTTAATTACTGATTATTTCAATCAGTACAGAAAGTTTCAAGGATATGACGAGGCGTCAGTCGGGAAACTTCGACGCTGCATTGCTGCATTGTGAAGGTAAAGCTTCCATGCTGCATCGTCCCCACCTGAAATGGGATGGGCGTAAGATATTCGGATATGATTAGGCCCATCTTTTATTACTTCCTTGAGAATTCACCGCAAGAAGTCAGTCCGTCTTCGAGCACTGCTCTAGCCTTCGCTTCAAAAGAGCAAGAAAAAAAAAACACGACGCGCTTGTTTTCGTCGCGCGGCCTGCTTCACGTCTGCGGTTGTAGGAAGCGTGAGCAGCAGATTCCAGGATTTTGAAGTGAAATTGATACTGGCTTTTCCTTAGAAGAACCATCCGCACACCTATTAATCACGCAAAACAAAATGCACTGACGTTTACTGTACTCCAATTGCGAACTTTGGGGCAAGCGCTTCTCGATTACGGCGCATATCTGCTGCGCCTGTGTTGTGCCTTCCGTATCACGGGGAATACCTGGTGCGTCTCGGGAAGTGATCGCGTGTTCAGCGGAAGTCCAGGGGTGCGCGGTACTCTGTTGTTACAACGCAGTGCGTCGCCGTCATCGGCCAGCGTTTTGTTGCAAATCGTGTTCGGACCTCCCGTGCAAATGTGACGTTGTTCGGATTAGCCACGCACTGTGAAGCCGCGAACATATTATGCAAATCGTGTTTGAACTTTCCGCGCAAATTTCACGTTGTTTGGGTTAGTGGCGAACGAAACACTGTCTGTTGAATTGATTGATTGATTGGTTGATTGTAGGGTTTAACGCGCCGACGCAACGAGGAGATGATGCGCGCCGTAGTGGACGGCTCTGGAATAATTATGACCATCTGGGATTCTTTATCGTGCGCTCAAATCTCTGTCTGGGGAATTTGTCAGGGTCATTACCGCCACGCATGAAACAAGAGAGAGGGGGAGGCACGGAGCGAGACGAGGCCTAGGCGTGCGTGCCGCCCACCTCCTCACCCTTCTCCAGACGCTCCTTTCGGTTTCTTTCTTCCGTTGCTGCTATGTTTGCTCACTCGGTTACGGGGACGCGCCGCCGCTACAAAACCCAGGTAACGGCAGCAGAGGGCAGCCGCCTTAGAACACTGCCCACATGAACTTCCTAGCAAACTCCACGCAAAAACCACAGTTCGCGTAAGGAAACGCGCTGCCCTCGCGAAAGACTGCAACTGTACAAATGGCGTTCGTGCTGCGAGGCGGCGCGCCGCTTCTTTGGTGAAAAGCCTGGTGCATATACCGTAGCCAAAGAAACGTCTGTCACACGAACTTAGAAAATTACCCAGTAAGATTGAAACAATTGAAATTTCCTATTATAACGCATGCAACAAACGCTAACAGGGTCTTAAAACACTCTAGGCTTGTATTTCAATACACTGTCGGTTAATTTCTATAGTCATAGCCATAAACAGCAAAGCGATTGCACCAATGTAAGGTGAACTAGTTACACAGCAAGCTGTGCTTGCGTCCAGTAAATACATTTCTAACGCCACATAAATTTACTTTGGATTCTGCGGGAATGTTCTTGTCACGGCTACGCTTGTTACTGGGCTTAAAGAATTACAAATCTACTTGATTTAAAGATTTGATGTTTATGTGGACTTTCCTTGAATTTCTATAATTTCTTTACGGGAGTGAATCTGAGTTTTGTCCATGTTCGCAAATATTTGGATCTTGTAACCCAAAACTGACTATTCTATCTTTATTCACCCCCCCGTGCTGGCTGAAATGGCTAGGGCATTGCGCTGTAGAAGCCAATGTTGCGGTTCGTACCAATCGAGTGGCTCCCTTTCAGAGGACGCGAAAAATGAAAACTCCTGTGTTTGTGGATTTTGGCACACGTTTCCCTGCAGGTGGACCAAATTAATCTGGACCCCTACCCTTAAGTGCGCGTCACAGCCCAAGTGTAAGTTTAGCATGTTGAACACTCGATTTCTATTTTAAGTTTTTGTGGTGTTTCCTGACTGGTAGCAGGTGATTTCCGTAGCAATATAAAGGTAAAATTGTACTTTACAGCCGTGTAGTACGTTTCAAAGCGCTGAATACTGATGTCATACTGAAGTGTGTGTATTGCTCCATCTCATCGCACCAGTAAAAGGTTCTAAACTAGGGTGCGAAAGAACGGAAATAGCTCATGTAGTGTACCACTCCACCAATGCGATGGGCCCGGATGTCAACACGCGCAATTTTCGAAAGGAGATTGCGCTTAATACATGATATCTCCTGGTTTTAAGCCGAAGCTTTTTACCTCTACCTCCCAAGAGTGCTGTCGCAACCGTTGGTGTCAACAGAAAACCCCCGCGAACAAATAAAAGAAGTTACTGGCACCGCCAGGAATCGAACCTGCAACAAATTAAAAAAAAAACGGAGTGAGAGCTCGTAATCTTACCGCTTGAGATTCGAGCCCGCGCGGAGAAGAGAGTGCTGAGGGGCACTAACCAAGCACATCTGCGGGATTACCCCCTGCGTTCTCGCTGAATGCCACCTGACATCGTCATGCGACCTCTCGCGGCGCTGTGCTCTCCGCCCACGGCACGTCTCGTGGTCGTGTGTACGCCATGCGCACACGACAGGAGTTAGTAAAAACAAAAGAAACTCCCATTAACGCATCGCATTTCACTTCACTTACGTCTCTGCCTTCGATCTCGTCGGCTCCGTCACCGGTGGCAAATACGGAGGAGAAGCTGAGATCGTCCACACCGAATTGAGCTCCTGTATTTGTTTGAAACTAGAGTTACGCTCATGTCTTCAGTAGTATAAATCAACCAACCACCACCTCGTGGATCAGACAAGTGATTTGACATTAGCAAAGGATATCTCTCAGAAGTAATCGGTTGTGGTTAAGTGCATTTCGCTTGTCTCTGATTTCTCTCTATGTAGACCACCGTGCGTGAATTCAACTGACGTCGCATTGGCAATCGTTGTGAGCGATCGTTTACAGCTCGGCTTTCGACCAGCCTTAACAGGGTGGATTGGCGGCGCATTTTTTCTAAGTAGTTTTTTTATGTGCCACTGCAGTCGTCGCAAGCAGATTAGTTTGACTCACTACGAATCACGACTCTTGTAACTTTCAAACAGCCCGCCGTATCGCAATCCTTTCATCGTGCGGAGGAGCAGCCAGCTGTGTTGATATGGCCCAGGGGCAACTGAATGCTGCTTGTAAACTTTCATATTTTTATGTTCACTGCATCTACAGCGGTCTATGGCTAAAGCAGGAGACTGGGAGCGTACTGCCGAACACAAACCGACACGATGCTCTACCGCTTTAGAGCAATCGACCCTTTGACCCTAATGAACTAGGGAACCGCAGTGTCACCGTTACACTTTCAAACCAATGTCGATCCAAGGGGCTCAATTGTGATGACAACCTCTGGTCACACCACAGACGGCGTCTTCTTTTGAACGTTGTAGCGAGATTTGCTGCACATTTAAGTGCGTGTGCCACTCAAAGCTCCCTAATGCATGTAGGCTGACAGCAACTGCTTTGTCCCTAATGCCAGACTAGTTTGCTTGATGAGATAATTTTGCATATTGATAATATTCTTTAGAAATAAAAGGCGGTGCATTGAAGTTTTTGAACAGTGCTTAGAAAAATAAATACAATTAAATACTAAGTAGCAACAGCTGGCAGCCTTAAACCTTTAGGGCAGAGAGAAACGTTAGGCAAAAATAATTCATGCCAGCTTTTGGCGTAAAGATAAGCCCAATGAGCGCGTTTATTGTCAAATATATTGTGTACTTCATTTATATCTGGGTGAAGAGTACGTTACTATTTGCGATTGCTGTCCTACTTTCCATGTCTAAATAAATAGAGCCACAAATCTCGGCAAATTCCAACCCTGTGCACCGTGCATGGTGCGTACCTGTGCAAAATGTTCTGTAATAGTATTCTACGTCGCGAGGGATTTACGCCCGGACGTAAAAGTATTATATAATAGCTAAAGGTGCACTGATGTTAACCTGTTTTGGTAGGATAGAATTTCGTGAAAATTGTAGCACCCGAGAAATTTCTGATTAACACGGGAAATGCCAGGAGCACGAGACAGGAACGTACGCCCATACACTGTCCTGTGCGGATTCATGAATTGTGAATGCATGATAAAACGGGATTGGCGGATATTTTTGAAGCATTTTCTTGAAACAAACGCCAGGGCAAGGACATGGAAACCTAAAATATTGTATGCGGAAACTTCTGCATTATACATAGTTTTTATGAGACTCAAACATCAGGTAGCCAACGTTATAAAATATGCTCACCACAAGCGGAAAATTTTTTGTTTAAGTCTTAATTTCTATTTAATGCATATCCTTGAAGTAAGAAGGAACTGATAAGGCACATGAGGGGGAATGCTGGAGTCCACTGCATTGCTAGCGCCCAAATGCGTGTGTACAAATGCCTCGAGCAAAAGTGGGAGTTTCAGCGTATCAGGAATGGTACGGTGATGCCGCAGCAGCAAACGTCATTGCTTGCCGTTTGCGCATGTATTTTCAACACTTCCTGCCATGGCAGTGCCTCCCAAGCACTTTTTGCCAGGGGCGACATAATGGGGTAAGGCTTGGAGACCAAATTTGCCTCGGTGCAGTCAAGATAACCAAAAAAGGACCATTCTTTTTGGATTTAGCTTAGAATCCGCGATATGAAACTAGAAGGTAATAAGAACAGATTTTTGGAGCATGGCGACAATTCAATGAAGTCGGGCCTCTGATCACTGTGGGTGCATAAAAATGAACGTTTAAACAATATAAAAAAGATGACAAGAAAATGGCGGTGAAAATTCCCGCTTTAATTGCTTATTCGTTAACAAAATGACACTGTTTGCCATTGAACAAAGACAGGTGAGCTACGAAACACACGATTTCTTGGTTCAAAGAAAACGGTATAAAGTTCAGCTTGAAGTGTAATTTAGTTAAGGGTGCGATTTTACGTTTCATTTATTATTTACTGCAACTGCACTCGGTAATGGCTTTTATAGCTATATTCCTGACAGAATAATCATCAGTGTGCGGGAACAAGCTCTTCTTAGCTACCAATTTCCCTGCGCATTACCGATCTTAAATGGAATTGTGCTCCCGACAACCAAAGAAGCGATCATTTCATTGTTCAGTCTACCTGCGACTGCACTCTGCACCTACCCTAAAGCTGCGGCAGACACACATCACAATTTTGCCAGCCTTTCAGTTTACATGTAAAAAAAATTACGCCCACCTCCCTCGCGAGAACCCTGTGTGATGCTACTGAGGGGGGTTCAAGCGAAACGGAGAGCAACCGTCGACCGAAAGCCGGATAGCGGCACACGGTTATGCGCATGCGCCGAAGGAGAGGAGACCGCAGAGACAGAGAGTACTGCACATGCGCAGCAGCGCGCAGAGCCGCCCACCGGCGATAGAGTTCAGCTTGAAGTGAATTTAGTCTCACCTGGGCATGCGCCGGCGCAGTGCGTCTGCCGCGGCTATGACGCAACACAATCCAACACAATCCTCTTTAATCCAATTCCATCCAAATCAATCCAATCATGCAACCCAAGCCAGCCGATCGAATCCAATTCATGCCCTCGCGAGAGAGTGTCGCTATCGAGAGGAGATGGGGTGAGACAAAGAGGAATTGCGGTCGCCCGGCGACGACGACGACGACGGACGCACGCAGGAAGGACAGGGTCGCCGACAAGAGATGCTCTCAGCGTCGCATCTAAAAACAGGCCACCCCTACTGATAATACGCCGGTTCAGGATTGACATGATCACCTACTTTATGGCCCGTGATTTACCGGTACACTCGCATTCCTTCGCAAACTGTCGAACTCGCCTTATACATCTTTGGGCGGCTTACCAGGGACTTCAGAAACGCTGGCGCCGTCAAAAGCACAATCATTGTCTTTGACTACGCCTGGCTCAGCTCCGCGCAACTATTGAGATCTATGTGGTGATCTGGCTAGTATGCAGTGGAGTCAGTTCTGTGACAGCGTGTGTGGTAACCTTAGCGAGCCGGCGCACCGCGACATTCTTCACCACATGAATGATTCTTCGCATTCGAAATAAACTAGCTTCAATTCGTCTACTACCACCCTACCCACGTAAATTTATCGGTACAAAAGATCAGCGCTCGCCCGTCCGAGATAGCTTTAAACTAGCCCAGGACACGAATGAGCCCCCTTTACCTTAGTTTGGCCAACCCAACTCCACAGCTGACGTCCTCGCAGGCCTTCTCTCAATTCGCCAAAACTCAGCGCCGGTGTGGACGGAACCACTATAAGCTCCTTCGATATTTCGACGATCAGTCAATAAAGGTCTAACAAAATACTATAACAGTCATTCGGAGTCTGGGAGTCAGAATGGAAGCTGCTAGAATCTCCTTCATCCCCAGGCCGGCGAGACGGCTGTATCTTGCACTGCTTGGGACTATTGAGATCACATAGTGTGCAGGTAAGGTTCTCGATCAAATTGCACAGGCCGGTCTGACCAATATCTAGAGAGTAAGCAGCATTACCCGCCCACAGTGTTCTGATTTCGAGCTGGCCTTTCCACCCAGGACGTCTTGCTGCAGCTCAAGCATGATCTTTCCCCTACTGCCGAATCTTCCGCTGTCCCAGCGCTAGACCTCCAAATGGCCCTTTGTAGGGTCCCCCACCATGCCATCATTCGCCACGTGGCTGCTCTGTATCCTGAAGCACGCACCTACAAGTACGTACTGGCTTTTCTGGGTAATCGCACAGCCATCATTCATACTAATGACCTGCGATCAAACGTCATTTCGCTCTCCTGCGTAGGTACCCCACAAGAGCAGTTCTCTCATCACTACTCTTCATTATGCTATGATAGACCTCCCCCTCTTTTTGCTAATATTCCCTCGCTTTCGCCACAGTTTGTACGCCCACGACGTCACACCATGGGTTCTGGCGGCAGAGACGCGCACATTGAAACCACCATGTAGCAGGGAGCAGATCCTGTCGCTGCTTATGCTGCTCGTGACGTTGGTTTTACTATTTCGCCTGAAAAAGGACGGGCTACTCTTTTGTGGGAGAGCCACCAACGTGTCAATCAGACCCGAACATTACCATCGGGCTGGATGGCCACTCTGTTCACCAAGTGCCATGCCTGAAATCCTGGTACTCAATATTTAACAGAACTATGCCAATACCGCAGTTTGCGCGGACGACATGTACGAAATTAATCATACAATCGACCCTCCTCCGCCACATCACACCCGTCACGAAGTGCTCAAAAGAGGCAGAGTGATTTCGGCGATACAGGCTTTCATCATAAGTCGCATCACTGACTCTCCACCTGATTTATCACCTTGCATGAACTGAAAGAGGTGGACTACCCTAATTTGTAAGGTGTACAAGAAGGTGGGCGAAGTATTCTGCAGAGCGCTGCCACCGGTCGTGTCGAATCGCTTGGGTCTACAACACCGCAGCTGAACACGTGGAAGGCAATCTTGTTATTCACACGCTCATCTTCCAATCATAACAAACAGCTCAATCTCTCCTCCGGAAACTTCACTCACCATTCTCTTTGCTGGAAAAGCCTCTTCTTCCTCCATGACCCTATTCATCGTCCATTTCAATCCGCAAGATATGCACACTACGCACAATACAGCCCTCTGGGAGCAGCGTGCGTGGTCCCCTTGCGGAGCGATACGCGCACATCCGACACACAGTTTATGTTGATGCGGATAGCAACAGGCACTAGGATGTCTACACGGTTGCAATAATGAACGGGCCCAACAATTCCGCTCTTAGTATTCTCACCTTTGCAATTCTCCTCCGCGACTGTGGAAGGTGATGCTATTGCTCTCGCTGTAGCACTCCGCCATTTCCCTGCCATTCGATTCAATGACATGCCATTCGAAACTTTGCCTGGCGTCGTATTTTTCCCCCCTCCCCGATACCCAACACCTTTCTTCAAAATGGCCCTGACCTCCCAACGAGCTTGGGGGACCCACTGCCGAAACGCATGTGGGAAGGAATCAGGCAGCACACAGAGCAGCTGGAGAGCCAACCTTTCGAGACGTTTATAGCCTCAATCTTTTCATACAGCCATGTCAGCTCGAGAACCGCTCATTTTCTTTCATTAGAGTACGTTTAGTTACCGCTTTTCCCACCGTCCACGCCCCCTGCACGCATGGTGCTCTCTCACAGACAAGACTGCCAATTGCGCTTAATGCGGCCGTACACCCCTCCTTGCCTCTCCTGACTGTACCACCTGTACTCCACTATGGTCTGCTCACCCCCCTACCCCGCTTGTTGGGCAGTCCAAACCACTGACCGCCTTTCGTGAAAATGCTCCCAGAACACAATTCCGACATATTGACACGGTGGGCACTGGGCGAGGGCATTGGACTGCTCAGATTCGGCGGTGCAAGAAGGCATCGTCACTCGGGGAGCCAAAGACACCAAGGGGACTTCCTCCCTCAGTCCCCCCCCCCCCCGACCAGAATTAGCCTTTAAGGAATAAAAGCTCTCTTTCTCTCTAGCTCTCCTTCAAAGAAGATTCTCACTCTACCTTTTCTGGTGTTGGCAGGGCATTACGGTAGGGATCATTGATAAAGCCGACCATAGTGGCGAGCCTAATGCTATGGCTGGACTTGTGGTGCAGAAAAAAAATTGGTCCGCATGGGTTGGGCTGGATTGTGCGTAACGTGCCTGCGAAAGTAGATGCGCAGCAGTGCTCTTGTAAACCACTTAAAATTATAATGGAGGAGGGTATGAAACTTCTCTCGTCATCTCGGCGGGCTTGTCTCTTGCACTCGGCTAGAATCACTGGATAAATGTACAGCGTAACGGCACTTTAGGCTCCTGTAGATCCGTGCTTCCACCATAATCATTGGTTAGTTAGGATTGATTGATTGATTGTAGGGTTTAATGCACCGACGCAACGCAGGTGATGAGGCGCGCCGTAGTGGAGGGCTGCGGATCAATTTTGACCACCTGGGGATATTTAACGTGCGCCGAAATCTCGTAAACACCGGAATCTTCGCTTTTCGTCTCCCCCAGAAAAGCGGCCGCCACGGTTAGTTTGCATTGCACGACATTTGTTTACACTCTCACGGTTCATGGGCGTCACCATTTTTTTTGTTGATGCGCTTTAGTCGGTCAACTCTGGTAGCCATAGCTTGTCCTCCCTGCTGTACGCATGCGCGCGGATGACATCGTTCCGAATTCTAATCGAAGGTAACGCGTATAAAAGCATTTCAGTGGCTACAGTGTGTCTAAAGAAGCGGCAAATTATTGGTCCTGCCGAGCTGGACGCGTGCGGTCAGCGCCTTGTGCAAGAACTGTGCTGTTTGGTGACACTAGGCTTTAAAACCTTCAAAGATAATCTGCAACCATATTCTTTACAAGGAACACAAGGCTTGGGGGGAGAGAGGGATAATGTTCACAGGTACCTTATCATCCATAACGCGGCTTAGATGGCCGTGTTGCAGTTTCCCCTAACGAATTCTGAGCTCTATGCTGCATGCCTGATTAGGCTCATTCATGTGCTCAGTAGGTCCGTTTTCTTTACGGGGATCGTTTTTGCCTACAGCAATGAAGCGGGAGGAGGGTAGAGGCATACAGCTTTGCTGTAAAAAGCAAGGCCCCTTTTTTGAGACAAGTATGGTTAAAACGCAAAGCTTTCCTCTTATGCAACCGTTGTCAACGCCGAAGTCATCGTCATCACCAATCCTGTGCACTTCCAAACTATATTCTGCCTATTACGAAAGGTATGGTAGGTGTGCAAAGACAGTTCATTGTTATGTGTTGTGGTGTATGGTTGTGTACCCTTTATGACGCCTATTGTCTAAAGTTGGCTTTCCTGCACTGTGTTTTGGGAGGTCGTAAGCGCCATGAGTGAGGCAAAGAAAGTTGTGAAACCCATTGTGTAAAGCTGGCTTTACTGCAGTTTGTGAAATGGTGGCTTTCCTGGAGTGTATTTTTTCAAGGACATCGATTCTATCACTGATTCACAACGGATTCGCTTTAGAAATGGGCATAAAAGAAAGGCAATATTGTCTAAATGTGTCAGTGACAACTCCGCAGTTTCTAAGCTATCCAGTGGCAACTGGGACTTGCCTCACTTGCAATAACCAGACGAGGGAGTTTGCAAAGAACATGATCAAAATATATATTCTTCAACAAACACACGCATGATAGCCAATTACAAATTAACGCTAAACAACCTATGAGATACTTAACCGTAAGGCATATCAAACAAAAAAAACGCATTGAAAGGTGATTAAGCCATGACTGCCGGGCATTGTGGTTTCAGGGTACAATGCGAGGCGAGTAGTCGCGGGACTACAATGACATCCTCTGACGTGCTGCAACTTCGACGAGGAATACGCACCCTTTTCCTCGTAGAGAACGGCATCCTCGGCACCCCTCACGATCGGGCGCCCTGTCGCAGTGGGCAGGAGGAAACCGGCCACTGCCCGTCGCAGGCGGGCTGGATGCTGCGGGTCATCCCAAGGGTGGAGTACGTCAACGTTGTGAGACTTCACGAGTCAGGAGTCGCACTTCGCTCCAGGATGCCAAGGCGCCGGGGGTGCCCCTCTGAAGCTCGCGTCCCCAAATCCCGACGACCTTAGAGTCTTACACAGGCACGTCGCCTTCCTCGTTCCTGCTCTATCCACTGCTCCCGGCGTTCTCCTCCCCAGCCAGCCTGATCTCACTAGGTCGTTGCTTGTGGCGCCTCTTGGTCCGCGTCACTCCTTCGTATGTTTGGAGGCTTTTCTCTGAGCCTGTTCTACTGAGACTGAATGCACCAAATGTGGCGGCACGAGGTCTTCCTTTGATGGGAGCAGTATGAGAGCCCACTGAGAGCTAGGCAGCTGGCAAAGTTGGAGAATAAATTTATCACCATGCGACGGCGCTCCATCTCCACGGCGAAATGTTTAGGCATGCTAACTCCCATTTTCCAAGGCCGCTATGGGAAATTTGCTATCTACAAAGCTGGTCGTGGTTTAAATGAAAACAGGATACAAAGCGCTTCTTCTTTTAGTATGAATGTGAATGGTCCCTGAGGTGGCGCTGCGCCTACCAAAGTGTCTTTGTAGAGTATATATCGCAGCCATAACGTCATCATCATCATGATCATCAGCCATTATACGGGCACTGCAGGTCAAAGGCCTCTCCAATACATCTTCAATTATACCGGTATTGTGGTTACTGCGACGAATTCATTCCCGCAAACTTGATCTCATCTGCCCTTCTAACCTACTGCCGCTCCCTGCCAGGCTTGCCTTCTATAGGGATCCACTCTATTACCCTTAAAGGGGTCCTGAAATACTTTCCACCGATGCATGGATGTACATGTAACCAAATAGGACAATGTATTAGCAATCTCCTCCCGCAAGAATTTTGTTGCAGCGATGAGTATTAGCTGAGAAATTGTAAATAAAATACCGCGCATTATCGCCGCGCCGCGTTTCCCCTCCTTTCGCTGTTGACGGCGCGCGAGCCTTCCCTCCCGTGATGCTGCGCTCCTCGCGGTGACGTACTTCCGCTATGGCGCTCCGCATACTGCCGTCTGCTACGGGCAAGCTTTGTTGACACCATAATCCCGCACTCCGCTCAAGCTGGAAAAGCGAACGAAAATCTGGCCGCATTTGTGCGGCGGCATGGCCTTGCCCTTTCGCGGTGTGCGTTGCTGCAGGGCAGCCCGTGACTTTTAATCGGCGGCGAACTGGCAGCCGCTCGGGATGGATCGTGCGCTCGGTCCCGTCATGCACCGCTCACTGTTTATCCAAAAAGCGCCGTATCAGATGTGGCCCCGCTGGTGCCGGATCTTATTTTCCGGTGGTGGTATTCCTGCCGGCGGCATGTGAAGAAGTCCTTTCAAACCAATAAAGAACCCGTGCACAAAACGCTTCAATCATGTGACCAGTTCAAGGGACCTGAAGTGATATGTAAACATTGCGGGATTACTAGCGCAAATTGTAGCCCGGAGTCCCCAGGCCATGTTTCGACCACTCTGGGCGCGTTTTTACGCGATTTTATTTAGTAGAAAAATTAATTCGAAAATGCTGTCCTCCTCTCTTTACGCTCGCCCATTTTCTGTGGCGTTTTCGTGTGACGTCAGGAGGTGCCGAGCTCGCAATTGGCTGCGCTACTGCACGGCTCCCCGGCCTTCAGACAGAGTCAGTCGGCCCAGCGTTTCATCCGCCGGCCGCCGACGGGTCGTCGCAATTCGTTTGCTCAGTTGAAACGAAGCCAGGACACGTTTGTGAATGAAGAATGTGCCTTTCTTTACTTGGTTAGTTTTGTACACTGTATCTAGCTCCAAGTCAAGGTCGCTTCACACAACCACTGCACAAGCGCACATGCGACGCTTCGCGACTGGTACGCCAGTAGGAAAATATAAGGCCTCTTGAAGGCGGGAGAAGAGTCAGCGAAGTTAATATAGGTACTAAGGAAATAAATCAACTGATATTTTGCCGTACAGCGCAAAACTAGGGTGCGGGAAGCACTTTTTTGCGCTGGGCGAACACGCACAGCGGTCAGCAGCACGACTACGCATCTGCGAACGCTTTTCCAGGGGCGGCCTCTTAGCATCCACCGTGGTCCCGCGTAATTCGCAACAAAAGCGCCAAACCTCTCCCCTAGAGTACTGGCTCTGAGAAACGTTGACTTGTCCTGGCAACGAGTGGCGAGGAGAAAGGAGGTTGGTGACGTCGCGACGCTGCTGACGTCCATTTTTCCCGTGGCAGCCAGCCGGCGCCGGCGCCGGCCCTGAACGACGCTTCCCATTTCCGGCCTGCTGCTCCGCCTCATGGCGCTCGCCTCACGCAGCGAAAGTGCGGGCATTTTCCAAATGCCTCGCCCGCGTTTGTTTGTGTGCAGAACGGTCTAATATTGAACGAAGAGATTGCGGTGGTCTAGACGTTTTCTGGTGTGAATGTTGTCTTTGTGCATATTAATTGGATGTATCAAATATTTTTGTTGGTTATCACATTGAGACGCTTGTGTCGAATCATGGAAAACATGTACAATCTTATTTCACATCATTTTTTTACACAGTATAGCTGACTAAGCAAATAATCTTAAAATTTGGCATGCAATTTCTATTAGGAAAATACCGTGCTAGATACACATTTAAATAACACGTTAGGCGGGCTAGTTGGTACTGAATTGATGGCTGTAACTCTGCATTTCGGAAGTACAGCTTCTCCTTTTGACCTCCGTCAGTTGGCAATAATTCAGCCATACCTTTAGTTACAATACTTGTACGAAGGAGACTCCAGTTCACTCCTACAGAGATTTTTTTTTTCGCAACCTCGGCGGCGAGAAGACTTGAAGTTCATGCAAGTATACTTACTTTTTCTCCTGAGCAGGATGTTCTTTAACATTAAAATCGTTTCAGTTCGAACAAAGTAATTGGGAACCTATATTTGCATAAAGCGACACAACGCCTGCGGTTTCGGGGAGTTCCCTAACTCTGAAAGCAACGTTGCTTGCCCTAAACTCATAACTTGAAAGCATGTTCAGCCAAAAATCTATCCTAAAAACGTTGCAACTGCCAACTTAACTAATGTGCTGGTAATCTACACAAAAACAATGCGCAACCCATGAAGGTTCGTAAAACAAACACAAATCGAACGCCAGTTTCTTTTTAATGGCGCGTGAATTAAACGGCGCTCCGGGGGGGGAACGGGGGGGGGGGGGGGGGTGGAAAAGACACCCAGAAAAAAAGCTTTCCTGTATTGTAACCCCAGTTTGGGCCGGTTGTTACAAGCTACCCTCTCTCGGGCAGCGCCTCTTATCTCATCCTGTCCGATACGGCATGCCCTTCTAACTTCGAACTTGGGGAACACCAAACGCCAAACCCACTCGCGATAAATGACAAGGCGCGGGCGCGCAGTTTAGATTGAACGCAAAGCCGGAAAGCTACTTGTTTTATTTATTTTTTTTTTTAATGAGCGAAACGCTTGCAATGGCGGCTGCGGACACGCATGTATTTCGGTTGGCCTTCCCTGCTTTATGTGAAAATCGACTTGCATTGAACACCGCGGGTTACGTCAGATTTTTCGGAGCACTGAAGAACGCTTGGCAGTAGTTTCGCCGCAAATATAGTTTTGGAGCAAACGGCGAGGAAAAAATGCTTATGCGCAGCACCTCCACGCCACCAATCGCTGTGGTAGTAGGTACGCCGTGAAAGGCAAGAAGCGCGTACAGTTGAGCTTGCCTTCTTTGTGAGCAGGTGCGTCGTGAGGGCTTTGGGAGGGATTGAGGAGATCACCGGAGGAAACGTCCAATAAGTCGCAAACCGTCCTCGACTTGGGGCCCAAACCTAGACTCATACCTGCTGCACGACAAAAAAAAAATCCCTTGATAAGTATACTGAATCCCTTCCAGCAGTTACTAAGGCAATCAAAAACGGCAATGCCACCACAAATTGTCTGGCGAGCAAGAGTGGCGTGCCAAAGAGGGTTTTACTTCTCCCAAACTCCAAACCCTCCAAGACATGACATGCTCTTTAACTTCATTACATGCGAATTATTTTGAAAACAGAAGAGTGCTCGGGCGGCTTTTAGGTTCACTATAACTTGTACAAAGCTAATTTGCTTACCTGTCGTCTTGGAGAAGGCGAGAAACTTTCCGAACTTACCGCCCTGTGTGCTGCACCACAGAGCTGCGAGGAGTGGTAACACTCCTTCCTCCGCGCCCCATATTTAGATAATTCGAATTATTTATAATCAGGGAACTTTCACCCTGGGGGCTTTAGGCAACCCGGCAACCCTTCGCACGCCGGCCGCTCCCCACGCACCGAACTGGCCCGCCGGGTGCCCAGAGAAAAAAAAAAAAATATTGGCGCCGGTGAGCTGTTGCGCATGCGTGGGAGGCAGGAAGCGTTGACGGTGGGGAAAAAAAAAAAACGCCCAGGAAAGGAAGGGGGACGCCGCACACCGTTCCGCTGGATCGCCCAATTTCGGAACCAAACTAGCCAAAGTCGCCGACCGTGGCTTTTCCGTCTAAAAATGCAATTGCATACGTGAGTATTGTGGAAAATCGGGGACGCTTACTGCACGAGCGCAATACAACAAAAAGTCACCTAAGCTGCTTGCAATGCCAAACCCAAATAAAGTTAAGTATTGACAATATATACCCTTTTATTACCCAAAGGTCCCGTCCGGCTCCGTGGCCTAGTGTCTGGGGGCCTAGGTGTGTTGTCGCAAATGTTTCAAGTCACGAGTTCGAGTCCCGCGGGAACGTGCTTTTTTTTTTTAAGTTTAAATTTTTTTTTTTCTGCCGATGTTTTCTACATTGAGTTCACCTTTTTTTGGGCCGCAACGTTCATTGCTCCACGAACTGTTCACAGAACGCGCGCAGGCTGGCACTGCGCGCTAGCGAGTTCTCGTTGGTGTGCTGTTGCCATAAGCACCCACTGCTTGCGGGCAGTGGGCCCGGCCAGATGAAAGACCCCTTTGGGCCCGGTGCGAACACGCTTTTTACGGTACAGGGATGAGTGAGGCAAGCTCCAAATATGGGGGAAAAGCGATGCATTGGCGTCTGCGGGGACGCGGGGGCGTCCATGCACTGCGTAGGCCTCGGCTAGTGAATGCTACGATTCCAAGCCGTCCTGGGAGGCTTATCTTTATGCATTTTCACAGCTGACAACATGGCATAAGCGCGGTACGATGATTACTGAGTTATTGAGAATGCCCATCGAACAACGCCACCAGTTGTGTTTTACAGAACCGAAACCGAAACCGAAACTTGTTTGGTTGCTCACCTTGGGCATCGTCCAATCATGGTGCCCGCCTCCTAACGTCACAGCTTTAGTTGGTGCGGCCGCCGCAAACCGCGCATGGTAGTTTTTCTTCTTTCGCGCTTTTTAAAATAATTACCGATTTGTCAACTGGATAAACGATGATAAGTGTGCTAATTTAAGCCAGTCTACGCAGTCCAAGCAAAAACGGAGCTTGACAAATTCACTTCAGTGTCCCTTTAAGCTTGGGGCGATTCGTGGTGGAGAGCGGCAACGTTGGCAAAACATGCTCAAGCGCGGCTCTGAGCTCTCTAGTGCTGGAGCGAACGCCATTTTTTTGACAATCTCAAACATCGGTTGCCTTGGCAACAAGGCACAAACCTCCCCCTAAGTCAGTTACGGTTGCGTGATCCCGGTTCAGCTAGGGGCCCACCTCGCGACATGTGGGCACTGCAGGCGTATCACTCACTCCCATTGGGAAGTCTGAGATGCGTTTGGCATTACAGGAGGGGGTTGGTGTGTGTGTTGTGGACGCCTTTGTTTTTGCGATGAAATTCGACGTTGTGCTTCTGCGGGTGGATAGTGCTTCCCATGGTCTGGATTATCTTTCTCGAGCGACGTACGACTCAACCTCGCATGGGGTATGAGCAGTGTGCGTGGCTAAAAGCCATCTCGGCTTGCGCGCCAGAGTTAAGTGACTTGCTGTTCGTCCCCGCAAACCGCGCGCGAGGTGAGTGCCGAATTTACGACGGGCAGGAGGAGGCAACCTATCGTCTGTCAATCGCGTTTGAGACTTGCAACGCATGTTGTGACGTTGTGTTGGTTCGAAACGCATCTCTGGATTGTTTTGAAGTGGAATAAAATGTATCCGTCAAACCCGGGCATTCGGCTCAGGGCGTTCTCTGCGATTGCAAGAAAGAAGCGCCACGGGGCTTCAACGCTTTCTTTACGGAACGTACTCAGGTAAGAGAATATCCATGTCGTGTTATGGCCGTGTTGCATTCAATACGAACGGTTAAGTAAGCATTTGTTTACACTTGTTTCGTTTGTCGTAAAATGTCCAAGCACTCCGACACTCCGCTGGCAGATCAGCCAGCGAGCCGACGCTGAGCAGACGACTCATCTCTTTGCCGGAAGTGCGTTAAAAAGCCGCCCAATAGCAGGATGTCTAGCTCATGACGAACATCTGGGAATCGATGATGTAGACATGTGAAGACGGCGGCGTCCAAAAACACGAAGGAAAGGGCGATGAAAAAGCGACAAACTTTGCAACAAAAGTGTGAGATTTCCGCTGCGCGTAAAAGAGTAATACTTGGCCAGATGACCTTGACGACCCAATCTAACGATTGTGCTACTTCATTTAGTGTGCTCAAAACGCCTTTGAGGTCCCCTTTAATGACCAACGGTTATCTATCCTTCGCATTACATGTCCTACCCATGCCCATTTCTTCCTTGTTTTAGTAATATATGCTTTACACGCGTTTGTTCCTGACCTCTCTCCTCTATTCTCCTCCCTTAATGTTACACGTATCATCTTCCGTTTCATTGCTGGCTGAGTCGTAGTCAATTTAAGTTGAACCCTCTTAGTGAGCCTCCAAGTTTCTGCCCTGTATGTGAGTAGCGGTAGTATGCAGTGGTCCTACACTTTCTTCTTCAGGGACAACGATAGGCTGCCATTCATTATATGAGAACGCCTACCGAATGCACTACACCAGTTCTTATCCTTGTAATTATCTCTGCCTCATAGTTGGGATCCAGGGTCACAACTTGGCCTAACTAGAGATATTCGTTTACCACTTCCACTGCTTCGCTAACCAATCGCAAACCGCTGTGCTATGCCTAGGTGATTGAGCATTACTTTAGTTTTCTCCGTATAAATTTTCAGGCCCACAGTTCTACTCTGCTTGTCCAGTGCGGTAAGCATGCTTTACAATTTGTCCCCCGAGCTACTTAGCAAGGCAACGTCAACGGCAAATCAGAGGTTAACGGTGTATTCTCCATTAACACTTACTCCCACCTGTTCTCATCCAATGTTCTGTATACCTGTTGAAAACATGCTGTGAATAACACTGGAGAGACTGTGTCTCCTTGTCTGACGTTCTTCCTTATCGGTATTTGACTGCTCTCCTTATGGAGGACAATGGTAGCTGTGGACACATTGCAGATAGCCTCTAGTATTCTGACGTAATGTTTGTCTACGCCCTCATTCCGTAATGCGTGAATGACTGCTGAGGTTTCGACTGAGTCAAATGCTTTCGCATAATAAATGAAGGCTATATATAGGGGTTCAGTATACTGCGCGCATTTATCCTTCACCTGATTGGTCGTGTTAATATGGTCCATTCTTGAATAGGCTTTACGAAAAGTGCTTGTTCATTAGATTGACTGAACTCTAACGTTGCAAAAATGCTGTTAGCGATTACCTTGTTAGGTGCCTTGTAGACGACTGACAGTATGCTGATGGGCCTGTCATTTTTCAAACCCTTCATGTCACCTTTCTTATGGATTACGATTATGTTCGCGCTGTTACAAGATTCCGGTACACTCGCGGTAATTAGGCATTGGGTAAACCGGTTGGCCAGTTTTTCTGCTACAATTTGACCGCTATCCTTTAAGAGGTCTGCGGTGATCTGATTCTCACCAGGTGTTTTGCCACCTTGCATTTCTTTAAAGCCTTGTGGATGTCTATCCCCTCTGAACTACTTTTTCGTTCGGTATTATCCTCGATGTCGCGGTTACTGCAAAGATCTCTACGGAACTCCTTGGCTATAATAACTATTTTATACCTATTCCTGATGCCATTGCCTTGCTGTCTTTAAGTGCATACATCTGATTTTTCCCCATGCCTAGATGACTCTCCCATTAATACGCCAATTAACCAGTCACAATGTATACGCATTCAAAATGTGATGTGCCGTGATAGGCGTAATTGCGTGTCCATTCCATCGGCTCGAGCGCCACTGTCACCCAACCGAAGAATTTGGGTGTGACAACTGCGGTTGATGCGGCAGTTGGTTGCATAGGTTTTTATACTCGACCTCCGTCATTGCATCCGTGTGCTCTGCAATCATAGAAATTTTAGCATAGCATCTAGCGTGCTTTTCACTAACGGAGGCGGGTACCTGTGTTATAGTTACTCCAGCTCTTTACCGAGTACACGAGCACCCGGCGTAGTCTAGACTTGCGCCTGGCGCTCATAAAATTACCTCAAAAACAGTTCCGTGTGTCTGCGCCTCAATGAGGGGAGCTCAAGAGGTCCGCGCAACAGACGCCCGGTTCCCGAAGCCGTTTCCTAGGGCCTGCTGAAAGCTTTCAACTTTGGGGGAAATATAAAACTAAAACGACGAAAACAATATTATAATGCTAGTGGACGAAAAGCAGAGAGAAGTATATTGCCTGATGAAGTTACCACCTGTAACAGAAAAATATTTTGTTACTAACAGGTTTTTCGGGCCTGCCTTGAGAGCGGCGGTAGTATCAAACCAAGAGTATAAAACACATAGAGTAATACCACGTTAACTCGAAGTGTAAAAACCTGGAAATATTTCGAGGTAAGCGAATTTTTTACATAAGCAAAGTTGCGCGAATGGCATGAAATATCGAGTTGTTTACAGAAAAGGTGATACTACTTACCAGATCTTCAAAAGCAGCTTCCAATCTTGCGCTTCTTAAAGATTGGAAATGAAAAAAAAAACACAGAAGAGATGTTCACCGTCTCGGTTATTTCGCGCTACAATTTTACTTAGCAGAAAACGATTGAGTGATGGTGGTCTGCTTTGCAATCGCACTCGGTCCTAGAACGGAGTCCTCCAGCTGCTTGACGCCAGCGCTCCATATAATTTCTTTCATCGCAAAGGCAACCGCGCTATCAGTTCGGTTTTTCTCTGCACGACACACCTGTATCTTCCAGTACACTGTACCTCTGGTGTCGCATGACGTGCCACAGGGTTGCTTGACGAAACCTCTTGGCTCAGACTTCGCGTTCTAGGAAAACACCGGCTTTGTGGTAGGCATGGCTATATGAGGAAAAAAATCGAGGTACTTCGGCGCGGCAGCTTCGCGCGAATCTTGTGAAACGTTCCGCGGCGGCAAAATTTCGTTCCACTCTCAGTCAAGGTACCGAGATACCCGCAGTTTGGCCTAAAAATACTTCGAAGTAAAATGCCACAAATACATCGGACGTATAGGAAATGATTTCGTGCTGGGGAAAATTTCGACTTAGCAGGTTTTTTTAGATATGCGAGTTCGAGTTAACAAGGTATTATTGTATACATGTTTTGTTTTGTAAGATGACACGTCTTCACACCGCTACAAAAAAAGGTTCCACTAGCAATCATCAATCATGATCACAGTTCGCGGTAATTTTAAAGGCTTTTTTGCATTGGTTCCACGCTTCCTGATGTGAGAGACTCTTGCTTGTACTAGCTAGTGTGTTTATGTATATCATATTGAAGATATTTTAACAGTAGAGCCATTTAAGCCGACGTTATCTGTCCGTCTCCCCAGACAACCTCGCGGAACGATGACATCACCTCGCGTTGCCTAGGAACCCCAGGCGCAGTGGTGCTTATCTTCGTGCTCACTTCGCTAGCCTAGGCACGTTTCCGCCGAACATCACTGGCGCCCGTTAAGCCGTGACGTCACTACGGAACACATTACGTAAAGGATCGTGTGCAGCAGTTATCGTACACAGAAAGTGCACCAGCTCTGCTGTTTTTCCCGCCTTGACCACTCGTGCAAGCTGGGCCAATTTTATATATAGCCACGAACCAGTAGTGTAGGTTTTGTGAAGTTCATGTAACTTCCAGGTCTGCAGCATAAAAATATTTTATCCTGCCTGAGGTAATCTCTCGATGCGCTTCATCTACGGTGCTTTATTTCGAAGTTAACTTTTAAGCAGGCTCAGATTTTTTAGATGTGTTGACATTTCAATGGCGTGGGTGCGGTAATCAATCCAGGTTACCGCTTTTGGCGATAGAATTTTTAACCCGTCGAAGAACTCAGCTCCGAATGAGCCAGGCGCAGATGGATGCGTAAAGTGCTCCAATTTACACTCTTGTCACGGCTTAAAGTAACAGGCTAACACTAGCTCCCGCAGTTGAGCCACTATTGAAGCTTCGGTTTCATTTCTTTATTGGAGACAGGGTTTTCTTGTCAAGCACTCTTCTTTTAAGAAAAGCAACAATGGCATCATTTGATGCTTAAATAATTATTCTGCCTACTCGAAGGGTATACGTAAAGGGTTAAACGTGACTTCTGGAATAACAATAACGTGCGACCTCGATTGATACGGGAGAGATGTGCCAGCCATAGAGGTTGCACACACGCACGAAGTAGGGAGCTGGATTGTTTCCTCTGTCAGTGTCGGTCCGTGGGTGCTTCGTCGTAGGTAAAGAACTGAAAAACGCGTCACCACCTCAGTGCACCGAAAGTCACCCTTCGTTGTGCATAGCTTGCCTGGGCAGATGCATTTCACTTTAGGTAGCTTAGCAGGCCATCTTGTTTCATCCACATCGACTTCTTGTATAAACGTGCATGTCGCACGAGCTCCTATGTCAATTTTCGATGAGTTCGGCGCACAGTTGCTATCGGGAGATGCTGGAGCTGGGGCTTCTGTTGGGTAAAGAACGTAGCCAGTAGCGGGTGATACGTAGAGGACTGCAAGTGCCAGGATATGCATGTTGAAACGACGTCTTGAATCCGCTTTTGCTTTGTCTGAGGGGCCCTGCATACGAGGATAAAACAATGTCCGAGTTACGATTCTGTGCTTGTAGATGCTATGTTTACGTGGACACGTCCTATGCTTGATAATATTTTTCAAGTTATGCTATTAGAAAACAACCCTTTCTTATGATTACACCACCTGTCCATTGAAATAATTGTTTTAAATTTTGGTTTTTTCATACGTAGCATTGTAGATTAGAATGACCTTCGAATGATGTTGTTCCGCCATGCCCATTGTCCTTATTTTTGTAGTTCTACCTTTGATTGTTGCTTTTACCGGCCATGGACTGTGTTTCTGTATTATTGTGTGTCATTTGTATACTCGTCACAAAGGTAAACCCGCCCTGCAAAAATCTTGTATTAAAATCACAGCATCTACAAAAAAATAATAATTAGACAAATAATACAAAAAATTAAGGAAAACAAACAAACAAATAAAAAGTAATAAATAAAGAAATAAGACAAATAAAAAGAGATAAATAAATAACAAAATCAATAAAATGAAAGTGACTTTTGAGTGCTTTACCGTCAGAGAATGCTAAGATATTTAGGGGCGTATGTTGTGATGAGATGAACAGCCTCCCACATTTATAATAATATAGTGGGAGCGACGAGCGATCGGCATGTCAATGACTTATCACGGTGTTCACCGGCAAAATAGGCGAGGGTACGCGTACGCGCATGGAACTATCTGTTGTGTGAGCGTCGTCAGCTCCGGTGTTCTTCGCAGGGGAACACATACACTGTTTTTCTTGTCTTGCAAGGCCGTTTCGCTACCGCCGAAGGTAGCTAAACAGCGTGGGGCACAAAGTCGTTCAGATGCAGGGGCAGGGGGTGTACCACTCTCAAGAAAACAGCGTAGCAGACGACACTCATACAGCAGATATGCCTGGGCGGGTGAGCGTACTCTCTCCTAAATCGCTGCTGAAACCGTCATAAGGCGCTGATATGCCGGTCGGTCATCGCTACCGCCATATTATTAAAAGTTTCGAAGGCTGGGCAAGAAAGAATCATACACATGACAAAAATAATCAAGTTTAGTACTTTTTACCAAGCGCAAGAAAAACCGCTGATAATTTCCACTAAGATATTGCGTAGGGAACACACTAAGCAACACTTGTACAATATTGTCTCATTTAAGGCGGAAAGCAATGACAAACTGAAACCCACACACTCACCCAGATTCATAAAGAGAGGACACAATATAAGAATAAATCCATAAGCGCTGTAATACAAGCTATGAAGGGAGTTAAAGTTAAAAGCCATCGAGAGTTTCGCGAAAGCTTATTTGGTGCACAACGTCGTGAAATCAACAGCAAATTGACTGCAATTAAGGAACGTTAAGGCTGAAAAGATTGGTTGGGCTTGGTGTTGTGGTTAGAAAGGACCGTTGTGATAGGGATGGAAGCATCTGAATATAAAGAGGCAGCACAAAACAATAGTTATTTGAGTACTGGGCTATGGTTACGATGGTTACGCCGTACATTTTTTTCATAAAAGTTTTGCCCTGTTCCACAAGAAGACTAATTCCAGATTTCACAGTACCTATTACGAATTTTTCCCGGTAGATATACGCGATACCGGAATATTTAGAGGTAATAATCTCTAGAAATGTTTTGTCCACGTTCAAATTTCTTAGTGTAACAAAGCCGGAGCCACCTACAAATGAAACGTTTTTATGTCTTGGGCCAACATAGTTGCATATAGTTGCATTTATAATACTGCCAGCGAGGAAGCCACTTATATCTAAGTATGAAAGCGGTAGGCAAGCATTAAATCTCACTTGAATATTGTGGCATGCACAGAACAAGTGGGTACTTACGCGCACTCCAAAATTATGATGTGATACAACTGTATCGATTGAAATGTCGAAAGATACTAGTCTTGTCCAGGTAATTATTTACAAGAAAATCTTATTGCACTATATATATAACTATTATGTTTCATATCACAGATGTTCACCAGAATGTTATATGCAAGAAATACAGTCAAATCCGTTCGTAACTTTACTGCGCAGAACAGAGTCGCCGGTAAGATGACAAACTGTAGACGTAATTTCCTATGGAAGGCCATAATGTATATTTGGAAGGGCAAAGGTCCTAGTGCAGGACGTGATGTGTGCCTGAACGTACGCCGAACTCGATACTGTCTCTGAGGCGTGCGGATATGAACTGGGTGCGCACAGAAATAAATGCCTAAATAAGAGGTAGAATTTACCAATATTTTTCATGATTTTGTCTGTGAGATACGAGTTTGCCCGTTATAGTACCCAAAACTTTAGAATTTTTTTAAATATAGTGCGATATGAACTGGAATCAAGGCAATCGTGTAGAATGCCATCAACGAGGTTTGGTTTAAAATAAATAATTTTCGAAATCCACAGAAATTGGATGTAAAACTCATTTGACTCCAAAAATCAATGCAGTAGAAAATTATTATGGGTTCAAGAATTTTGCAGCCACTGCGGGAATGGATGTTCGGCCGCAATCGCGAGTTTGATGTGCATCATTTACCTGGTGATGAGAAACGACCTTGCCAGTTTTTCTTTCATTTGGTAAGTGACTCACGTCGATACATTAATCGTCAATTCTATACCAAATCGTCGAAAGGTACTGTGCTAATCTAAAATAATTTGATGAAAGGCCTGTCACGTCCGGACGATCAAAGCTATTGAAAAATGAAAGAAGCCCAAACTAACGCGTAGGTCTTGAAGGTAGCCCACCTGTACGCCACCTTCAGGATTGTTACGGGGATATAAATCCGCTATTGCGTGCATTTGCTTCTTTTTTGCTGCCGCAATGACCTTTTTTCTCCATCGTAATTGCTCGAAAGGCAGAAAAGAATCAAATCGAAGAAGCAGAACAAAAGGACAGAACGCGCACTCTTAAAACCAGGCGCCCGCAGGTGCAACGTGTACCCTATCACATGCTCTCTGTTAAGCAGGCGGCGTGATTCCTCTCCCCACAGCAACAGCCAAGTAAGGCTTGGATTGCTAACTTATGGTCGTACCCGAGTGGGTAAGACTGATTACTCTAATTCCGTCCACCTACCAGATTCAATTTCGAATCCCACCGGTGCCGAACGTCGGAATCAACTAATTGCTTAACACCTTCGCTATAAAATTAACAATTGTTTACAACAGGATTTAGGAAAAATTATTCTTAATAGGCGAAGCACGCAAATGGCTAGAAATATAAAAGCTAGAAACAAATATTGATTCTGCGTTATCTCTGCTACAATGGGCAGACGGTACTGAAGCCCTTTCGAACTATGGCGGTATTTTTCGACAAAAAATATCTGCCTCCAATGCAGAAATATGGTAATGATAGGGAGTGCAATTGTTATTCACGGTAAGTACTAGGTTAGCAACACTTTTCAGAAAACCATCACTGTGCAATAACGACTGTCGTTGGCCTCAGTAGACTTGCCTTCTCCGTCCGGGTGCCGGCAGCGTCCTGCAATTAGGCAAAGTGGTGGCTTGGCCGCCACTGCTAATAATGTCCTTTGGCTCAGTGCAGCTCGTGGAATTCAGTCAATTCTCCGGAGCCACAGAATATGCGAACGAGATGAAACGACGTATTGTTATATATAACCCGTTATCACGAAACGTTACTTCGAACAGTAACAGTCACGGGGCTATCTTTTGAAGCACGACCAGGTACCGTGCACCTCGTGATACTGTCCCCGTGAGGTATTTTATCGCCAGCTGTTAAGAGAACCTTGTTTGGTGGACGGAATTGCTTTATTTTTCCCATTGTCTGGCTGGCTGACATATCTAGCCGATTCATAATTTTCCGCAGGGCATACTGCCCAGGCAGCACAGGACTGTTCGGCCTAAATCAAGTTGGTGTACTTTGGCCGGTGATTTTCTGTCCGGCCTTTTTCCGGCAGCCATTGTGGGCCCGTGTCCAAATGTGGGCCTTTTGGCTGTATACGGCCATACTGCCATCGCTGTCCAATGGCCAGTGTACTTCGGCCAGTCGACCTGCTTACGCTCATACAGCCAGATTCCAGCCGTAGGGCTCCGGCCTTTCTAAAGCCACCCGTGTATGGCGGAAGTGCGGCCACCTGGAGGGACAGCCGAGATGCGGTCGTCGGACTCTAGCCGGACTAAAGCGGCCGGAAATACGGCCGTGCTACCGAGCATTGGAGTTCAGCCATAGTACGTTAAGTGTACTGAGGTCGGTCACTGTATGTTCGCGCAAGCGGACGACTCAGTCACGCTGTGCAGCAGCACAAACCCGCATTTTGGGTCCAATGGAGCCACATCAAAGTGAGCCCGGGCGCAACCTCCGGCCGTCCAGCCTTCAGCGCAGCCTTGCTTAATTATCAAGCGTCAGTTTGACACCAAAATTAATTTATTAAACAGTGCTCAGAAATCGTCGTTCCTTTAATTGGCTGTGCCTCTTTACTGCCGAATACAGAAATATTGAGTTCTTTGTAGAGCTGGAATAGCTGTATTGTCCATGTCCTGATATCTTCTGTGGGGCGGCTTACCTGGAATAAACAGGGAAGGAGGGCGGGGAGGCTGTTGATTTTTATAAAGATGAAAGCGGGCGCTTTTAGCCAAGTTCATTAAGGACAATCTTCCCTCAACACTTTCATGCTCTGACTAAATCACAGTGTTTGACCAGTTTTGTTGTATATAAAACCGCCGCGAATGCGTTTACAAAGCGTTTTGGTATTTCACAAAAACTGAGGAGCATTCAACATAAATTTTCTGTCACACAAAACGTATCTCCAGTATTTGTCCATTTTTTCTTGCAAAGAAATTTTGTACTCCATCAACTTTCCTGATGATATTTCAAAGGGCTGATCCTAGAAGAGATCGAACAAGTGCTTTCATTTTCGATAATATTTTATGTTGTTTTCATGAGTTACGTGCACACCACTTATTAGCCGAAAAGAACTTAATTTTCCTCTAATGTCGTACTACGGTAAAAAAATTCCAGACGCGTTGCGAATGACGCTTGCTTCAGGTGGCTGCAGCTGTATCCCTCTGTGTTCACGCAAGGAAGAGGCGTACGACTAGAGTTTCATAATTTGTTTAAAACCAATAACATGCCAACGGTAGTATTCATACAGCAAAAACCCTTGCATACTGCAACTAATGAAAACAATAATATTTTCATTGGTCAAGTTTGAATGCGTAAGGTCTCAACCCGTCAGAGCGAACGTGCGGCTCTGCAAGTTTATTTATTTATTATTTTATTTATTTATTTATTTATTTATTTTTATTACTTATATTTATTTATTTATTTATTTTATTTATTTATTTATTTATTTATTTATTTATTTGACACCTGCTTCGAAGTTGCATGCATTACCAGCACGGAGGATACATAACACGAAAACTCATATTTGCGCCTAAATAACAAATTATTTCCACAAAGCGGCGGTGGAAATCGTCATTGTAAACAGTTGGTACAATCATCCTGGAAATAATTGCACTGTCCTATTGATCTAGATAAAATAAATCGCCCAAGGGCGTCACCTTTGAAGGAAAGTTAAAAATTCGCTTTAAGCTAGCATCTCACTTTGGGATATGTAGAAATGGCGGCTGGATATACTTCTCACCTTCGTTTCCAGTTTTCGAATGATAGATTATTACGAAGGAATTGCAGCCTGAGGAGTTCGCCTCTGATCTTTCCCGTACTTCACCATTCAAGTTTACTTTTACCTTCCTTCATGCTAATTTTACAGTGCCAATTACCTAATAGGAATCGCACTGCCCTATTGTGTAGTTTTCGAGCGTATCAACGAGCTCTTGCTCTAGGGATCTCAGAAAAGACATGCGTACTCCAACATGAGTAAAATACGGTTGGTCTTTTAAGGTAGATGGAGGTTCAGTGAAATTTTATCTCAGAAAGCCAAAAAACACGTGCAGCAGTAACTTTTGCGTTGAGAACGTGCCTATTTAACCTCTCGTAAATAAAATGCCGTTATTTATATTCCCCTGCCGTTCTTAAAGTAGTGTAATTTACGGCATACATATTCAATTGCAATGAAGGTTTTCTTGTAAAGGTGACGTTGACACACTTTTACCATTCCAACGACTTTTCTGAATCTGCACGCCAGGATGTTATTAAATTAGAATCATGCTGCAGGTATTCGGAATCACGTTCATTCGCTATAGTCCTGTAAACTACACAGTCATTCGCGAACATTTTGAACAAAGATTTGAGGCCAATAGTATAACATTTGTTTATAACAGAAACAAAAGAGGGCACGCGACTGACTCTTGGGGAATTCCTGAGGTCACGGGAACATATCCGGACGAACCACCATTGAGAGCGACCGACTGCTGTGTTAGAGAGATATACTCGGCTATCCATGCAATAACCGATTCATTCACTTTATAGCCCGCAATGTACTGACAAGACCCTGACAAGGAACACCTCCAAATGCATTTTTTTGCAGTACAAGAAAATACAGTCAACTACTTTAAGCGTATCTATTGCTAGAGCCAAATCGTGCGTGAACTCAACAAGCTGCATCGAGCAAGAAAAACTTGATAAAATCCGTGTTTGCTAGGATGCGGGCGATTATTTTTAAACAAATGAGTCATTTCCGAAGTGAGCTAAGCTCACCTTCAAGCACCGCAACTAAATTAACATCCAGGCTTCGTCATTCACAAGATCTGTTGTTATGGCAAATTTAAAATAACACGCGTTTCTGAATAGTCAGTCATAAAATCCCAAGAAGCTGGGCCCGAAAGTAAGCCTACCAATGCATGAGCTTAGCCACTTCCACGTTTATCACCAGCAAAATAGTGCAACATTGTTTTTTCGCAGTATTAAGTAACAAGAATAGCCGCAAACTTGCGCTTTTTCCGGGCCCTTGCCTTTCTTTGGTGGGGAGTCCTTGACATGGCGCCGGTTGAGCTCCTGCGTGGCGGCCGCTTGCTCGACGCCCTTTAAGGCCACTTATTTTGGTGAACCACCGCCACCTCGGGTCGAACATCTCTGCCGGTCGAAGTCTACAATGCTCTCCATTTCTTGAGGGGCGAATAGCCTCGAGCTGATGCGTCGACGAAGCCGCCGGGCGCGGCGTGGTAGCGGCTATGACTGGCGAGGCTTAGCTCACCCGTCGGTGGGCACAGTCTTATTGTGGCAATAAATGGCATTCCGATGGCTTAAAAGGTTCCCTGGTAATGTCCCGTGAGTCCTTGAACCTTACCCGTTCACCTAGAACACTCATTACTGTTCGAAAACGAAGTTCGTTCCTTTGAAACATAAAAACACCGAGTGGATAAAAAACGCGTCTGCGTCATTCGGCGCCCTAACGGCTCGTTCTTCACCCAGGGAAAAACTGCTTCTACACCTGCGGGTCTCCTTCCAAACACGTCTGCTGCATGAATTCTCGGCCCCCAGACCCGTGCCGTTGTTCGGCTGTACGCCGCTTACCGAAAGAATGACGTATAACCTGAGACCTTATTGGTCTCTGCTTGAACACCGGTTGCCAAAAATTCTGCGGCCATTGGCTTGCCGTAATTCAGCCGAGGACCGTTAACCGAATGAAAAATGTACATTCTGGGGCCGTGCGTCGCCGGTCTCCTGTATAACACTGGTTGCCCGAAGAAAACGATATACTGCCGCGGGACGCGTGGTTACCGTTGAAAGGCGAATGCTCGGCAGGCGCGCTCCGACTGGTCTCCTTTCGAACACCAACTGCGACAAGAATACGGATATTCTGTGGCCGGTCGCTTGCCGTGCTTCGCCCGAACACCGCTTTCCCAAGGAAAAGCGGATACCCTAAGCCGTACTTCGGCCGTTCTCTTTCTCAACATCGGCAGCCGAAAGTGAACTCAAAATCTTGCAGCCGGGAAGCTGCCGTTGTGCGTCTGAAAACGCGCGGCCGGAGAAATACCGAAGTGCTGGTTGCCGAATGTTGGCCGTTCATCGTATGATCAGTGGATGCCAGAAACCTGGATGCTGGCCGGACATGCCAGAATGTGGCCATAGACGGGCCGGTCTTGGGAAACACTTTCTGTGCCGCCTGGGTGTTTGGCACTTCTGAAGCCCCAGTGAAGCTGTGGACAAACTTTGTGCAGTTTCATTTGGGGTGTGCATGCATAGCAAAATCATTTGTGATTTATTCCAACTGGCGTTATCTACCACTTTAAAGCACTCATTCACTAACACACTCGCTAACTCCATCCCTCACTCACTCGCTCACTTTTCCCATTCAATTGACCCCCAATCAAGTGGTCGCCACAACAGTCCAGTTTTAACCGACTGTCTGTGTAGGGTATCGGCTTTTTAACCCCGTCAGATTTTAAGCCGCAACCAGACAAATCTGGGCTACCATTTAACTACTTTAATCATTTTCTTGGTGTTTTCTCTCATGCTCATCATAAACCCCTTATGAACTCGCGATGCATCCACTTAAACATTGAGGCTCAGGGGCTCAATCTATTGGCCACGAAAACTGTGTTGCGGATTTGCTTCCTGCAATGTGCATAAACAACCACCAAGGTAACAATGCTGACAAACGCGTTTTCGTCTTTTTGTTAGGTTTTCTGCGCACTCCCCTCTGAGAATGTACGCAGCGAAGACAGCGGCGTAGTTTCGATGTCTTTTCGCTTGTTTGCGAATTACTACTACGGATGTTATTGAACTGCGCTGCTGTAAAAGTTGAACAGACAAGATGGGATCACACAAATGCGGAACCTTGCGCGAAACTAGCCCCGTTTTAGCCTTCCTGATTCCCAAGGAGCTCAGCGTCTGTGCATGCCCTGTTTGGCCCAGCCTAACTATCTTTGGATTTCTGGGCAGCGTGCCCAAGAATCTAACTTTAGAAACGGAGATGTCATGCCTTCATGAGGGTCCGCTATTTGTGCTCGAAAAAGAAACCAAAGTTGATTAGCACTTGTACGCTCGTTATTTGGATAAGCGCGATGCACGTGCACAGTATTTTTGCTTTGAAGAATGAATATATTTCTTGGTCAATAATGCGAATATGCTAGGACAATGTGTTCTTTCTTGTGGCGAATTTGAAAATTTAATTATTTTTACTTTCTCTGCAATTTAGTCAGGCTTAGTTCATATTGTGTCTGGTTTACTCTAACATTTTTTCTCTTAGTTTCTTCCTATCCCAGGTTTTTATTTGTTTGCCTATAGCCTCGTTAGGTATAGAATCAAGGTAAACCTTCCATCTTCGGTGCAGACAAACCGTTTCGCCTAGCTCTGGCCTTATCTTCGTGGTTTTCCATGGTTCTAATGGTTCTATTTTCCTTTGTCTGAAATATAGTTAGAGACAGCTGTTCGAAGAATCGCTTATCTCTAGTTTTCGTGATAGCCCTGTCCAGCTGCGAAGCTTAGTTGTCTGCTCGGTATTGGTTAATTGTTGAGTAAAAGCCAATTATAGTACAAAAGTAAAAGCATTACATTTTATTGGTCACCCGCTACGGCCGTTATTTTCCCCCGTTTTGGAAGACAATCTTCTTTGGATTTGGCACAATCTCAGAGCGCAGGTGGCATTCAGGCTCTGACATTTTTGCATTTGCATCATAAATGGCTCCCGCCGCCTTTCTCAGTATTCCCTTACAACGTTTGTCGAACCACGCACCCTCACAAGCAAGGCCAAGGTAAACTTGATCCCATATTTCACCCGCACCAACACTTTCAGATACAGGATTTTTCCACGTGTCATAGACGCATATAACTTACTCGCTGACTCTAGCCACTGTCTTTTTTTGCCTGCATTTCTATCCGCTGTTCCTTCTCCTTAAAGGAGGCCATGAAGAGAAAACACAAGTTTGGTTCATTCAAAAGATTGTCTCGTTAGAATCAGTACTGACACCACTTTTAACGTAAACTTCGCTCAAATAAGCTACATAATTAGGAAAAACGGGAATGGTCATGCGACCCACCAGCTCATTTCCCGCAACAGAACCTATGTCGTCACATGAGGCTAAGCTCTGCGATTGGCGGAGGCTGGCAGAAGCAGACGCAAATTAGGTAGAACTTACAAACTAGACGAACGAGCGATTTGCGCTTAAATTTAGGGCACATTCTTTACAAAGCAATAAGAATGATGGGACAAACAGTGGAAGTTACGAAAGCACATGTAAACATAGAAGTACTGATGCGTTCTGCTGTTCGTACTGCGCACAGCATGCTTGGTTTCGCTGCACAGCACTACGGGGCTTGGGGTTGTCTCAGACGACACTGGCCGATTGACGCAAGCAACGGTGTCTTACGTGACCCCATTTGTCGAGCGAGCACTGTTTCAGGGAACGAATATTTTATCCCAGAACAAAAACAAGCCAGGTTTAAATGCGGGCAAAAACAAACCAAACGCTTGCCACGGTATGGTGGCGCCATCTAGGTTACGGAACGTAAAGAAACGCGGGAACAAACCAACACCGCTGTACAGGGTGGAGACAACCTTTGAACGGTCCCGTGCCGCCGCAATTGGGCCAACGGGCTCAACGCGTTATTCTTTCGTTTCCCACGAGACCTAGCAACGCGAAACAGACAATATGATTCAAACTTCTTCAGTAAACCGCGTTGCGGCGATACTTTTAGCGCGGTTTTGACACAATGACTTGCTTCGGCGGCGAGCGAGCAACCGAAATGGCGGCGCCAGCGTATACGTGTCTCTACCCTGTACGGCGGATGCGTGAATGAAGGTACTCTAGGCTGCAGAGCGGTCGGTTTCAGTGATGTCACTTGGGACCACGAAAACGCACGATTGAGCGGGGAAAATCAAAATTTTAACCTAAATTGTTTAATTTCTCAGTGAATAAAGCACCGTTGTATCCGGACAAGCGCTGGGGGCACTATAAAACACGAAATCTTTCGAATAAAAACCAACTTGCATTTTCTCTTCATGGCTCCTTTAACACGCACCAGTATATTCATGCCGACACTAGTTGCGTTCATTTAATGTCTTGAATGTTCGTTATTTTTACTATCGTACGTTTTTCTTTTCAAAGGGTAACAGTGTACGTTGTATTTGTGCTTTGTAACCAGTGACGTACGCTTTGTATACCCCTCTCCTGCGATAACCCCATGGGGCTGCAGTATGTAAAAATAAATAAATAAATAAATTTATTATTTTTGCTATTTGTTGTGCTTACTAGAGATGAAAAATTGCAAATAACGGACGTTTGCTCTAGACTATATGCTCCCAAACAGACTTAAACTCCTCTGAAATTCGTCTTTTGGGGCTTCAAAGCTGCTCCAAAATCACTCTTTTTTTGCTCCATAGCTCCCCCAAAACAGCATTATTTCTGCACACTCAGCTGCTCCAAAAGGCTCAAACTCGATTCCACCCCTGCAACTCGATTCCACCCCTTCATTGTCACTGAACATCTGTGGAGTGGATGGGTATGTGTTCTCGGTCATAATCATCGCCATCGTCGCCATCATAATCATCACAGCAACCTATTGAGGTCCGGTGCAAGATACAGGCCTCTCGAATCGACCTCCAACCACACCTATCCTGAGCTACTTGCTTCCATTCGTTGCCCCCAATTTTTCTTATTTTTTCTATGCATCTTGCTATTGGGCTTCTTCTAGAACGGCCTTTCGGTATCCATTCTGCTACCATGGTGGAGCACTAGTTCCATTTCTTGTCATGACATCGGCAGCACAGGATCATTTTTTATGTGCAGTTTGATATGTCGCCAGAAGACGACAACGATGATGTGCGCGCGAGCGAGGCACTGGGTTCTGTGGCACGAGCGCGCCTCACGCGTCGAACGCTGGCCAGTGCTGTTTCCAACGCTAGAACTACTGCCAATGTTCCTACCTCTTGAGTTGTAATAAATCGTCGGCAGCCATCCACGGCTGTGCGGACGCAACAATTTGTGAAGAGGAAGACTGCGGACTCACCGGCACTTCACCGGCAGGTCACCGACGTCAAGAAACGGAACGACATGGCGACGTGCGACTTCGGGCGGCAACTCGAATTCAGCGGCAGCTCCGGCTCCTCGAGATCCTGGTATAAAATGCTTCAATTCTTCTTCGAAGCTAACGACATCAAGGACGCTTCCAAGAAACGCGCTCACCTGCTAACGCTGTGCGGGGAACAGACTTACGACATCGTCTGCGCCCTCGTTCAACCCAAGCAGCCCAGCGAAGTGGACTACGATGACAGCGTTGAGGTGCTCAAGGCTCACTTTGATAGGCAACCTTCTGAAGTCTTCTGCAGGGCACGCTTCCAACGACAGGACCAAAGGAACGACGAAACGGTCAGTGATTACGTGGCAGCGCTCAAAAAACAAGCAGGGGATTGTAATTTTGGCACCAGCAAAGATATGGCTGCGAATCCGTCTATGCTACCACTGGACATATTGTTGCGAGATCGTTTTGTCTGTGGTCTTCGGAATGAGCAGGTCCAACAATGGCTATTTGCAGAAAAGGACTTGACGTTCAAGAAAGCTTTTAACTTCGCATTGTGAGTTGAAAACGCCGTTGAAGACCAGAAAAACATGAAGGTGGAATGGAGAGAGATCCACAAAGCCAGTACAAGTACCTGCAATACGGGGAGGACAGGCCGCTCCAGCAGCTACGCCGAGAAGAAGAACCAACGTTGTTGGCGTTGTGACGCACAACATAGTCCGTACACTTGCAAGTTCCAAACAGCTTCCTGCAACTACTGCAAGAAACGCGGACACATCGAAAAAGCATGTATCAAAAAGCGGAGAGAAGCAAGAACTAAGGGGAACAATAGCATCGCATATCCATGTGAAGGAATTTCGACAACAGCATCGGCCCAGGACACGACTTCTCAAGAGTCGCCAAGCATGGCGCTTTATGATCTCAACACTCTAATGGACATATCCAGCACCCAGAAGGTCATGATGCAGCTACGCGTACAGGCAAATCGTTAACCTTCGAAGTCGACTCAGGTGCAGCCTGCACTCTTATCAGTGAGACAACGTTCAGAGCCACGTGGACGAATGACCCACCTCGGCTTCAGATGAACAACATTCACCTACGCACATGGTCCGGCCAGTCTCGTCCAGTGCTCGGCTTGGCAACGGTAGAAGTAACGCACAAGGGCAAGACTTATACATTACCACTAGTGATAATCAAGGGATCAGGATGTAACCTCCTCGGACGAAACTGGTTTCCTCACTTGGGGATAGAGCTAACCGGCATCAACGACGTAGCAGACGACGAACTTGTTTCCAAGCTTCTGTACAAGTACCAGTCTGTGTTCGATGAGGAAATCTCAGGACACGTTGGTCCTGCTGTGCAACTCAAACTTGTAGAAGGAGCGAAGCCAAAGTTTCTAAAGGCACGGCCAGTTCCTTTCGCGCTGCGGTTGCCTGTAGAGGCTGAACTGCATCAACTGGAAACTCAAGGTGTAATGGAGCCTACGCAGCATTCAGACTGAGAAACGCCTCTCGTACTCGTGCGGAAGAAAGATGGCTCGTTGCGAATATGCGGCGACTACCGCTGTACAGTGAATTTGGAATCGAAGAAGACAGATTATCCGCTTCCCACAACAGATGAGGTCCTCAGCCACTTGAGGGGAGGCAAGGTTTTCAGCACGCTAGGTTTAGCACAGGCTTACCAGCAACTCAACGTAACTCTAGAGACAGCCGAGCTGTTGACCCTGAACACGCCGAAAGGGCTTTAGAAAGTGAAACGGTTGCCTTTTGGAATCTCAGCAGCTCCAGCCATTTTTCAACGCTTCATAGAGATTATGCTGTCGGGCTTCCCAGGCGTTTGTGCGTACTTAGATGATGTCATCATCAGTGGAAAGGACGCCGAGGAACATGCCGCCAGGCTGGAAGAAGTTCTCAAGAGCCTGCTCAAGTACAACCTTCGCTAGGCAAAAAGAAGTGCTGTGTTGCTGTGAGGCAAGTTTCTTTTCTCGGACACCGAATCGACAAAATGGCGTTCACACCAGCGAAGACAAAGTTCGAGCCATCACTGAGGCACCAGCGCCAGACTGCAAGCAAGCGCTTCAGTCATTTCTCGGGATGCTCACGTTCTACGACAGAAACTTGAAGAACCGAGAAACAGTTGCCAGCTGTCTCTACCAGCTTCTTCAAAAGGACGCTACGTGGAGATGGGAGACTCAGCACCAAGAAGCATTTGGTCAACTCCAAAAATTGCTTCTCAAGCAGACCGTATGGCACACTACGACGAACAGAAGGAGCTTCTTGTCTCATGCGACGTTTCCCATACGGCATAGGAGCTGTTCTGTCTCAACGTGATGACCAGAATAGCGAGGCACCAATCACTTTTGCATCTAGGACACTAGGGCCGGCAAAACGAAATTATGCTCAGCTGAACAGAGAAGGCCTCGCTGTAGTGTTTGCAGCTCACACGTTCCACAAATATATCGCAGGAAGGAAGTAACTTTCGTTACGGATCACCAACCGCTGCTCGGCATACTGAAACCAGGGAAACCCACGGCTCAAGTCCTCTCACCACGCATGACCAGATGGTGCATCACGTTATTGGCATAAGACTACGATATTGTGTACAGGCATGGCAAGAACCAACAGAACGCTGACGCGTTCAGCCGACTACCACTGCCAGAATGCATCGATAAAACGTGGCCACCAGGCGACGTGCTGCTGTTCGAAGCGTTGTCGCGATCTCCGTTAACTGCTACAGATATATCCCGTCTAACGCAGCAAGACAACATCCTGAGAAGGCTGTTCAAGTCAGTGCAGGATGGCACAATGGAAAGACTCCTTGGAGATGAGTTCGCTCCATACCGGAGAAGAGCGACCTCACTGGCATCTCATAGCGAGTCTCTCACACTCGGATCACGGGTGATCATACCAAGCTCTGCACGATCTCACGTTCTGGCACTTCTGCATGCTGGTCATCGAGGCATGGTAGCCATGAAGAAGTGTTCAAAGAGTTTCGTATGGTGGCCCGGAATTGACAAGATGATTTCAGATACAGTGAGACAGTGCTCTAAATGCCAATCAATGCAGAAGAGCCCACCAAAAGCTCCAATTCCCACATGGGACCGTCCCCAGACACCATGGCCCAACTGCATGTTGACCTCGCGGAACCACTACTCGGGCGCACCTACTTGGTTGTCGTGGACGGGTACACCAAGTGGGTCCCCCAGACAACATCCGCGGTTGTCATTGACGTACTCCGGAGCCTCTTCGCTACATTCGGCATTCCACGAAAAGACGTCTCGGACAACGGAAAAGCCTTTATTTCAAGCGAGATAAAGCTGTTTTACGCACCGAATGGCATACAAGCTATGACGTAACCAGCGTATCACCCTGCAACAAACGGGCAAGTAGAACGATACGTCGCCGAGCTGAAGAGAGTACTCTTAATGGATAAACACTGCTCCATACAGTGCAGACTTGCAAGGTTCCTGTATCGGCAGCACACGATGATGCACACAGCCATAGGAATGACACCGGCGAGAGCGATGTTTTGCCGCGAACGTTTATGTCCCCTCGATCTGCTCAAGCCAGAGAAGGAAACGCAGACCTCTGATCACCAGCCGACGCTGAAACAATCACGTCGTTTCGAAGAAGGGGAAAGGGTGCTCATACGACAGTTCTTAAGAAAGCCAGATTGGATTGAAGGCGCCGCGTCGGACAAGTGGTAAAAAGCGCCCTTGGAAAGGGCCGCCGTCATATGAACCACATCAGGAAAGCGAGCCAGAGCAGGACGCCCGCGGACTAGAGCACAGCAGACGATTTCGCTGACACAGCGCAAGAGATGCCGTCGAGTTCTGCTGTTCCACTGCTACTGGACTCGCTGGATACTTTAGATGTTTCCTCCCAACCATCGACCTCAGACCATCCGGCAACTGCGACCAGAGATGTTAGGTGGCCTCCAGATCGCTATGGAGACTTTGTTTACGGTTTTCTCTAAGGGGGGAAGAATTGATATGTCGCCAGAAGACGACAACGACGATGTGCGCGCGAGAGAGGCACTGGGTTCTTTGCCACGAGTGCGCCTCACGCGTCGAACGCTGGCCAGTGTTGTTTCCAACGCTCGAACTACTGCCAATGTTCCTACCTCTTGAGTTGTAATAAATCGTCGGCAGCCATCCACGGCTGTGCGGACGCAACACAGTTGATATTACATTCTCCCTGTATAAAAAGGGACGCACCCTGGTCACTGGTTATTGGCAGTCCTGATGGCTGATTCTTCAGGTGAGCACCTCTAGAAACATTGACAATGTCACTGACAAGCCATTTCGTCCTTGTGGGGCAGCTTGTGAAGCATTGCACTCAACGCGTTTTAATTAAATAAGTATTATATGAGGCTTCCCTATACTTCCCTAATGTACTTATCCTTTCCTGTCCAGCCCTATCTTTAAAAAATGAGTTACTTTCGTCTGGCATCACAAAAAGCAACTCTGGTGTAACAGCAACTCATGAGTACAGGACCAACACGCGCAAAAAGGCATCTAATAACTGCAATTAGCATTGAGAGAAATACGCAATAAGAATTCTTGACAAACCTTCACAGCCAATTCTCCAATCTCACACTCGTTCAGAATAGGATATAAATGTGTCGGATGGCAAAACCAAACAACTCGCGAACATAATGCTGCTGCACCTCATCAAGTTTACGACTTCGGTAACACAAGTCGGAGATCAACTCTCTCGTGTAATCCCTTAAACAACTAGTTCACTTGAGTGTAGAAACCTACATAATAAAATGTCAGAGAAAGTCATAACACAAGCTTTTTGTTACAATTTCCAATGTATTGCAGATTCAGATATTTAAGGTGCCAAAGATGAGAACCAAACGACGGCTTGCAATTCAAGCTGCGTTATTGCGGAGGGTAAAACTACTTTTGAAGAAAATACGCTAACTTAGCCGCCAGCATATCGACGAGCTGTTACTTTTGTTCGGTCACTTATTATTTAGATATGGGCGTGTGCCAGCTGCAGTGCTAGAAGAAACAAGAAAAAAATGTGGTTGATCCTTCTTTCATAGGAATCGGTAAAACATGAAAGTGAGATGTGCCTTCACAGGATCAGTTCAATGTTTTATTATCAATCTATAGGAACTTGCACATCACTAGTTATATTTGTACGTGTGGTACCGTCAACTTATCAATATTAGACACTGGATTTCACGCGCCGGAGCCCTGCGTAAACTCGAATTAAACCACATGCGCTCGCAAACCATGCGATCGAAACCGAACGAGTTGCCAGCGATTCGTTTGGTGAACTCACGGTCCGCTGCAGTGAAAGACCATGCTTTGCTGTGCTGTCTTGTGGGTGTGCTTGGCGAGCGACAACTTGCTGGCGCCTCGCTTTCGCGAATGTGCGACCAGTGCGCCCCTCCTCCAAGGAGTGTACAGAAGACGTTTGCGTCGCGATGAGATCAGCTGGCGCCAACTGCCGGCGCTCATTACCATCGTGATGCACTACTTCGCTTCCCCTCACTTAGACGGCAGCACCATCGAAATAGAGGAGGTTATAGGATATGTATTGTTACCAGGCATGGTTACGTTGTTGGCGAACAGGACCCATGATATAAGGTGGACAATATACCCTACTAACAGCGATCATCATCACTTGACCCTGTCATTGTCATCACGGCTCTCTCTCGTACTTGGCCTTGTTCGTCTTGCCTTGTGCCTGTATCTCGCTGTACGATTCCTTCAAATATAGTCTCTTACCCGTAACAATATATGGCGCGTTTCGTACAGCTGTCTCCGCTTCAGCTCGTAGCAGAGTCTGTAAAGCGCCAGGCACCTTCCCGTTGCGATGATTGAGCACCCGGCTCGAACCACCTGGCGCAGCGGCTTTTTCCGGCGATGTCATTTCCTTGACGGATATGACGTCAGTCAGATCTTGGTGGATCTTGCCATAAAACACTTCCGGGTTATAAGCCAATCTTAACCCTGATCTGAAATATGAGAAATACGGAAGTATACGATAGGGATCAAAAATGAGGCGACAAACTTCCAAGTGAGCGAAGCATATTTCCATGTAGTACAAAAGACCGTCCTCCTTGAATAACTGAAAAGATAATCGCTGTTAAACGATATTTGCACATATCAATTACGCACAAACAATTACGTACAGAGGCTTTATGTCAATAAAACGCTCGTCGGAAACTATCGTGAGGGATTGATACCATTGATGTCACGAGTTTGGGGAGTGGTATATTTCTTCGCGGCTATACTGAAATTGTAGCGGTTGGGTATCGGATGACATTTTTATATTCCTATGCCTGATAGGAGCTCTTTGGTATTGCATTAATCGTGTGCACTATTTAATAATGGGCTATCAGCACCCAAAAGCCGATTGCGCGCACTCACGCTACTGCAGATAGCCTCAAATGTAATTTTCAATACACCAAGACAATGATATACTTCGGAATCATACACATAGGCGTCAAAACGTCCTATTTTGAGTGGAACCCATTGTGGGAAAACCGCTTATTCAGGCCAGCGCAGACAAAATGCAATTAAAATGTATTCAGGTTTGTCCCTAACAATAATAGCGCATCACAAAACAATCAAGTGGCTGATCACCTTGTGTTTGATAACCAATGGATGTATGAAAACTAATTACATACATCACTGGAAAAGTTCTGATGATGTGTGTGTGCTTCAGTTTCTAAGCAAATCATACCCAGAATTTTTCTCTCCGCATTAAGAAATAACTCGCAACCGACGCTTATTAATTTATAATGAATGTGAAACAATGTAATGAACAAATAATAATGTAACACGGTGTGCCGTATTATATTCCACAAACAAGAACGAACCGGTAGATATCAGGCGATATACGTGTAACACGCCAAACCCTGAAAAACCAAGAAGATTATCTGCCTAATTTCAAGCACAATTAGAGACATTTTCTTCCCTAAGAATGATCGCAGTAAATACGGCTTAATAAATATGGCTGTGTAACGTCGGCTACGTTCAGGAAAAATTACAAAATTGAGCAACTCTCAGGGTGCAGGACACATGGGCGTTTAAAGTGTTACGGGTCAATGCTTTTACTAACAATCACTAAACTATAATGTATAAGCGGAACAAATCGCCCAGAGTCTTTGGCCTCAGTAAGGATAAAACTAGGCGGACAGTATTTAGACAGTACGTGAACAATGTACTTCTATCTCATGCATATCCAGGCCTAAATGCGCTGATCCTGAATAGGCTAAGGAAGGACTGCAAGGTGTGCGGGAGATATTTGCGTACTTCGAAGAAAACATGGCTTTTGATGCAAATAAAGCGCGTTCCTGTAGAGGATGTGAGCCAGAGAAAATAGAAAAACATTAGATGGGACATGTTCAGAAAACGTGCTCGTCACTAGCAAAGTAAGCATTGTTGTGTACAAACCTGCTTCTACTCGAAGCTAGGTAGCCATGCTGCAAATAATTACAGTCAAAGGAAAGTAACTCAGAAGCACATTTGTATGGCAACCTACCGCTTGAAATGTGTATAGCAGTTCTACCTGCTCCGCAGCCATGAAAGCCCACACGTACACATGGCTTAGAAGTGTCAGGAAAGTTCCTGGAAGCGAAAAGTCGAACTAATATTTTGGCCTGAGTTCTTCCCACATATTGGTGGCTGAACCGCCACCCCCTGGTAATTTATTCCTTTCGCACGTATACGGATTATTCTGTCCGCGTGCGTGTGTGTTTGCGTGTGTGTGTTTGCATGCGTGCGTGTGTGTATGTGTGTATGCGTGCGCTTGCGGCGCTACACTGTAGTTCGTCATTTACTGCACTTCGCAACTAGTATCCAACTCGATCATTTGTTTCTCCTGTTTCGCCCTGTACTTGCAGTTGACCACCCAAAGAAGGCCTAGTGCTTTTAGTGGGCACTGCCAAATAATAAATATATAAATAATAAAAAATGGGGGTCTTCATCGGAAACGGCGAGCCTGAAATGGATATATTTCTGTAGAGTTAGGGAAAGGGTTTGTGTCGTGTTTGTGTCTACTTCATTACTTTAAATGATAATGTGGATAAGGGATGCGCAACTTCCCGATACTCAGAGCTCTCCTCGACGCGCACCTTTTTTACTCACGTGCCCGCACATTCACCTCTCGTGGGGCAGGATTCATCGGTCTGTCACGTTTCGCTTTTAGTGAGGCATCTAATCGTTTGGCCTGAGTAAAAAACTTCAGTGCGGGTACACTGACTGAAAAAAAATTGACCCGCCGCGGTGGCTCAGTGGCTAAGGCGTTGCGCTACTGAGAGGAGGGTCGCGGTTCGATTCCCGCCCGCGGCGGCCGCTTTTCTGATGAAGGCGAAAAGCAAAACGCCCGTGTGTTTCGAGATTTCAGGTGCACGTTAAAGATCCCCAGGTGGTCAAAATTAATCCGGAGCCCTGCACTACGGCGCGCCTCTACGCCTGCGTTGAGTCGGCGCGTTAAACCCTACAATCAATCAAAAAACGCCCGTGTGTGCGAGACTACGGCGCACGTTAAAGATCGCCAGGTGGACAAAATTAATCTGGAGCCCTCCCTAGGCGCACCCCATCGCCTGCACTGCGTCGGCGCGTTAAACCCCACAAATCAATCAATCAGTGAAAAACATGATCTGCAAAGCCTGGCGCAATGCAATGAGTACACAAAAATACATATTTGCTTGTATTTTCCGAATAAGCACACATCCTAGGCATATGGCTGAATAAAACGCGAAAGAATTAGTATTTTATTCTAACGGATAAACATAGAGCTGTCCGTTTCCCTCCTACTATATCTTACTCTGTGTACACGCCATCCCAAGCCGCTCGGCCACGAAGGACAGCAGTAAGGTCACGTAGGGCCATGAGGCGTCACGGCACTTTGAAATATGTTACAGCACAGCTAGCACGTCATCGCTGAGCGCATGAAGGTCACTTGCACGTGCAGGCCACATTTTGCTTTTGTCCCAAACCCGTCCACGTGTAAACCAGCAACCCGTGCTGTGTGCTTGCTTAAATACAAATAAAGTAGCCAAAATTTTTCTCCTCGAGCCCTTCGAACTGGGCGGAAAAAAAAGGTCAGAACTTCACATGTTTATAACATGAGTGTTTGCAGATGCTGTACTTTTTCATGATCTATCTCGTCGTGCTTGCTAATGTACCTCACCGCAATGTTCATATCTGACTCGTGTAATTTGTGTGCTTTCGTGTTTATATAGTGTATGGGCGCGTGTGCGTGCTGGCGGACGTGTGTGTGTCGGGGTGTGTGTGCGTGAGTACTTATGTGTGTCTGTGTGTGCTTGCGTGTTTATGTATGCGCGTGCATGTGTGCATGCTTGTGTGTGTGTGTGTTTTGTGTTTGCTTGTGTGTGTTTGCATGTTTGTGTGTGTGCGCGCGCTTGCGGCGCACTTCGCAACAAGTTTCCGACTTCACGACAACGGCAACGTTCTTTAGAACGACATTCCTAAGCTTGCATGGATTGTCGTGGAGGTGCTTCTTCTTGTCAAGACTGGTCTACTGCCTGATACTCAACAGCCCTCCCACTTCGAGCATGCGCCTCTGGATCGCGCTCTAGGTACGTAGAAATCACCGTCGATATCGCAGCTAAGCACCCTCCTCTCCAGTAAACCGCACCATACGCCTGAGTCATCGGTGATGTCAGCGGAGCCGACTATAAAGCACAGACAGACATATAAAGCACAGCCTCCTCCCCCTCCTCTACGTCGATGATAACGTTTACGTATGGGATGAGCGTCAAAACCGTCGTAATCTGTTGTGCAGTGCTGCGGGCTCAGTAGATCGACATCAAGATGACGAGCAAACCTTAGCGCTCACAAGCGGCTTCGTTTGATAAGCCTCATTGCACAGAGCCGACGTAACAAACAAGAATGGTTTGAACACTTCCGGTGTTCCTACGACCGTCACATAGCCGTTGTTTCAGAAATCTGGTTGCACCCTGATGGTCCAGATATTTGCGTGTTTTTGCCTTCACATACGTGTTATCTTAAGGATCGTAAAAGAATGGGCGGTGTCACTGTAGTTCTTGTCAAAAGTGGTGTGCCGTCGTATGAATTGCGTGAGATTAATGTCTGCCACGCGAGTGTTTTCTGCAAATGTAAATTTTTCGGAAACCAAATCATCGTAGTTGGTGTGCATAGACCCCCCCAATACTGTGCCCGATTTTTTCTTAAAACTTCACGACCAGCTAAACCAGTATCGCAACCAAGTTGATTTATTGTTGGGAATTTTAACCTTCTTAGTATTAATTGGGAAACGCTAAAGTACGGCCCCACAGACATGCCGAATTCGGAAATTTCTATTGATATGCTCTTGGTGTATAATCTGACTCAAACCGTTTTGCTTCCCACTCGGGTGACAAGCAGTACATCTTCGATCCTAGATCTTTCCTTCTTCTCCCCAACGATATCTCTTATTACCACGGAAATTTGTAAGGAAATTTCAGGTCATAGGTTGGCATACTTTATGCCATTACGCCAAAGTAAATTCAACCTATTGCAAATCAATTTTTATAAAGCATACACATCTGCAGATGATGTAAATATAATTATCTCGAAGAAGCCATTCTTTAGTTTGATGATAGTGATAACGTTAATACACTCTGGACAAAGTTCAAAGCTCACTGTCATTTCTGTATACGACGTTTCATTTCAGATAAAGCGAAAAAATTTCGCACGACGAATACATGGATAAATAGAGAAATACTTCATGTGAAGCGCAAATTAAAACACTTTAGACAAACGTTTCAATGCGGCTCCAGCCGACATTTTTGAGTTACAGGCTACAATAAAGTCCACATTAGCTGCTTCTAGGAATCACTACTTTGATGTAACGCTCAATCGTTTTGTATGGGGAAGTCCATCTAAATTTTGGCAATTTTTATCGAATAAGGGTGGCACGAAACTTGATCAAATCGCCAAAGGTAATCGTATACTTAGCGATGTGAGAGAAATGGCTGAGGTATTTAACGAGTATTTTGAGGGTGTGTTTTCAATGCCAGATCCTTTAAACGGTGCTGTTTGTGAAAATGGTGATAGTGGTGTAATTCGGATTTCTTCAAAGGTGTCACTGAATTGCTTTTCCACGGGGATAAGGAAAAATCTACAGGCACCTACAATATCCCTTCCGCATTTCTCAGACGTTATGCTACACTGTCAGTCAGGTTCTTTGTAGTGATTTTTCAGAAATACCTTCCATCTGGTGCGATACCTGATGATTGGCGTATTGCACGTGTGACTCCTATTTTTAAGAAGGGTAACCTTCTCAATTTTTGTAACTATCGGCCCATCTCTCTCACCTGTTATTGTTGAAAATTGCTAGAACATAGTGCCGCGAACTAGGCATTGGGTTTGCTTGTTTATGTTTGGTTTTACTGCCCGGTCACGCCCGGCTGTGTTAGCTGTGTCCGAAGCGATGCGCGAATTCCATTCTTTATTTTTATGCTGCACGGGTTATCTCATTCTGATACGGAGAGTGTTTCACCCTAATTACCCTATCCTTGAATAATTTTCTATGATCTAGAAGGTTCTAGATGTAAATCGACGGGTCGAGAAACACTCGCGCCGAAAGATAAAAGCCTGCAGAGCAGACGCCGCGGTATCCCAATCGCCGACGCTCGCTTGCGTACGTCATTTTGCTGACTGCTGCTTCGCCGCCTGTGCATTCTTTGAGTTGTTAGGGGAGCACAAGTTTGTTCCAATCAATCAATCAATCAATCAATCAATCAATCAATCAATCAATCAATCAATCAATCAATCAATCAATCAATCAATCAATCAATCAATCAACCAATCAATCAATCAAGCAATCAATCAATCAATCAAAAAAATCTTTATTGCGGAAACAAACTGAAAGGGTCCCAGGGATAAAAACTGCGTGACGCAGCTTGACGCGGCCCCGGAGGCCATTACAAGACATGTAAGCGACATTGAACAATGATATATGATGGAAAACAGCAAATAATATTGACACTGCAGTTGAACCAAACACATTGTAACAATACGAAACTTGTTGACAGCAATACCAATTTTACAAGAGGAAACATGCACATGGTCTATTTCTACAAACAGGATAGCACAGTTCTCAACGAATGGAGTCCTCCATGTTCACAAAGCATTCGCGCAGACCCCTAAGTTGGAAATTATCAGCGCACCTGTATGTATTGAAAATGAATGGAAGATTATGTTGAAGCGTTTGTTAATTGAAGTTGGTTCGAAAGCGAGGTATCATCGAGAATTCTGTGTTGCGTGTGTGTGCAGGATGAGTGTGTTGTTTTGAGGATGCCGCAGTAGTTACAAAATCCCGCGGTGTGCCACATAAAAAATAGTATAAGCCTAGTAAGCGGAAATAGTACATTTTATAAGCAGGAATAACAATAAAACTGCCAAATAACTTTGGTGTTGGGAACAAATATGGAACGTTTGCAATGTGGCGGATAATTTGTTTCTGCAACAAGATAATTTTTGTCAGATTTGCCTGGGAAGTTGTTGACCAAACTAAGCTGTAATGATCAAGATGCGAAGCAAACAGAGCATGATACACGTTAAGTTTCACTTGAAGAGGAAGGAATGACCGAAGTATTGACAACGCTCTGGTTGAAGAGGAATGCTTTTTACAGAGGATTGAAGAGTGAGAGTCCCAGGTGAGATTTGACGAAAACGTCACACGCAAAATTTTATGTGATTCAACAATTGCAATGTCCTGCCCTTCATACCTAATGACATTTTGGGTTTGACACGCCTTATTTTTTGGATGAAAATTATTACTTTTGTTTTTGAGGGGTTGATCCTGATGTGATTCGAGTTTGACCACATATGGGGCGTATGAAGAATGTCATAACAATTTTTAATTAGAACGTCTAGGTGAGTTCCTGAGAGTAATAGAGAGCTATAGTCAGCATATATAATAAACTTCACAGTTTTGTCGATCGTATCGATGTCATTGATATATATGTTAAAAAGCAAGGGCCCTAAAATGCTGCCTTGTGGTATGTCACATGGAACCTGTAAACGAGATGACCTATCGCTGCCTATACAAACACACTGTGTTCTTCTGTGCAAAAATGATTGTAGCAAAGATAAAAAACGCCACGAATACCATAGTGAGCCATCTTAAGATGAATTTTGTGATCAAGGCAGTCGAACGCTTTGCTGAAATCTATGAATAAGCCCAACGTAAGAAAGATTTTTTTATGTTTGGCAGTATTGTATCTTTAAGCTGAAGCAAAGCATTGCCGGTCGACTTGACCTTGCGAAAATCGAACTGGGCGTCAGATAAAATGGCGTTTTTATACAGAAAGTTTGTCATTCTGGAAAAAATAACTTTTTCTAAGCCCATGGCAAAATAGGAGTAACTGATATAGGCCCATAGTTAACTAGTATATTTCAATCTCCCCCTTTATACAAGACTGATACTCAGGATTCCTTCATCGCTGTTGGATATCCACCTTGTTCAAGAATTATATTAAAAATGTGAGAAAGAGGGGCGGTAATGTGCTTTATAACGTGCTTTATCAGTGCTATTTGTAAGTTAGTAATGTCAAGAGCCCGCTATTTTTCAGGCACGTGAAAGTTCGGAAAACCTTTGTTTCATTTGTCGGATCAAGAAATAGGCTACCAGCATATCTAGGGCATAGCATTTCTGGCCGGGGCAGATTTGGGTTACAAGGGCTATACGACTAATGCGGGTGGGGGAAGTGATTAGATTCACAAATCCACTTGATTTTATCAAGGTTGTAAAATCGTGAACAATGGGGCTGTTGTCGAGGACATTTATGTTGAAGTCTCCCCCGCAGATCTACCTAAAATTGTTTAAACATATGTAATTTAACAAAGTTTCCAAAAAATAAAAAAAGCGAGCAACATTTCCTTCGGGAGGGCGATACACTACTGAAACAATTGCTTGATTGCAATTAGGTCTTAGTATATCATTTTCACAGGTAGATTCGCAGGAATAAACTGGTTTTCCTTGAAGACAATTGCGCCGTCTTTAGCAACGTGACAATATTGTAACGAGAAGACGAGGAAGTGGACTGTGCAGCCTAGTGCGATGGGCATCTTACACCGACGAAGACGAAGACGGTTGCCGTCGTGTTATCGTTCGTGCTGTGATGGCCAAATTGTAAATAGTTTGCATCTCTTTCTGTAAATAGATCGCTTCAGCATCGACCATGGTTCAAGTCGTCCGTCCTACGGCCACGTAACAATATCATCCCAAAACATCTAAATAACTTTTGTAATCTCACCATATTCTTAGTGAACTCCAATTCGGTTTCCGACGAGGTCTTTCTACTACTAAGCAGTTATTAACTACAATTAAAGAAATTGCGAAGGCTCTCGATGCTGGTAGCCAGGTTTACGTGATCTTTTGTGACTTGTCGAAGGCGTTCGGTAAAGGTCCACATAATAAATAATAAGTAAACTCATTTTCATTGGTGTTTCTTCACATATAACAAAGTGGGTCACATCTTATATACTAAACCTTAAACAGTACGTAGAGATAGAAGGATAGCGCTGGCTTTTTTAGAGGTTTTTCCGGAGTACCGAATGGCTCCATACTCGGTCCTGTTTTATTTACATTTTTAATAAAGATTTGTTTGCAGCAATAGATACCAGCCTATCAGTTAAACTATTCGCCGGTGACTGCTTATGTGATAATCTCGACGGCAGATCAACTAGTTTTATACCGAAATATCGGTAACTCGGAGCACTGGTGTACAGCGTGGAACATGGTAATTAATCTAGAAAAAACTGCTCATTTGTGTTCCTAAGAGTTTGGTGCTTTTTCTACGGTTGTGTTGCAGTGTGTGTACTCTGCCTTGAAAACGCGTAAAATTTGATGGTGATTTACATGTTTTTTTTTTTGCATTTGATGTATCCTAGTAAAACTTTTGTTAAAACTTTGTTGTACCTTTTTTTACCTTCGAATGTGCTGCACCTTTCCTGCTTTGACCCTAAATTGTTCGCAGTATATGATAACAAAAAAATAAAAATTTACACCATCTTCCCGCGAGGGGAACCATGGGGTAGATGCAACATAGGGGGTTGCCGTTCCGTTTCCGTTATGTTAGCGATATCAGCGTGGGGATTGCTGTTGTTGTGTATCCTATTTACGCAGCATGTTCACCCCCGATGCGTCGCATCTACCCCATGGTTCCCCTAGCGGGAAAATGGTGTAAATTTTTAACCGAGCGCAAGCTGCGTGCTACCGCACAGCTGGCACGGCGACGGGAGCGAGCGCAGCCGAGCGCAAGCTGCGCGCTGATCGCGCTGACGCACAGATGGCGCTGTGGTGAGAGCGGCAGAGCGCGCAGCTGCCGCGGCGAGAAGAATGGGGGAGGAATGTGGACTTTGCCGCGACAACGACGCGGGACAAGGCGAGTTAAAGAGATGCGTTGCATCTAAAAAGTGACGTCAAGTCTTCAAAAGGAAACACGAAACACAGGGGAGCTAAAATGCGTCCGTCTCGTTACTGACGGGGGACAAAAAGCCCGGAATCCTTGCCATAAACAGCTTCGCTATAAAACGTAATTTCTTTCAGTACATGAACGCAAATTTTACAACCGAGCTGCCCACGCAAGCATCACAGAGAACTGGCTTGCCACAAAGCACCCGCGGTGTTGCTAATAGTACCCGGCCGGAGAGAGAATTTGAACTTTTTGTCCATTTGCATAATTGCCGCTCGGCAGAGCGATAGCTACAGTAAACTCTACACGTAAGCACACGTGCATCCCCCGTCCCTTCTATTACAGCTGTGAGACAAATTCTCATTGGCCCCAACAGAAACAGACGTAAACAGAATTCCGAAACTGATCAACACGTCGAAATCAAATACGATGTTTTTATCTCCCGAAATACCCGATATCTGGTGCCGATCACAACAGATCGTAGAACCTCGAATTAAGGCATCATGGGAAATCCCATTTCCTGTTTGTTCTCATTATGGTGAACGATCACAGCGCTTGTGACCCCTTTTAGCACATTTTGCCCAAAACTGTGTGGCTACCAGCACAGCGACTTTTTTCAAAGGTAACGCCCAAAAAGTAAAAAGGGGGGCGTGCATGAAATAACGTTGCACCAGTGCAGCTCTGGTGTCGTTGCTGTTAACACGAAAGCCTGACATCTATTTGTTCCTTGAATTCGTGATGTACAGACACCGTTGCCAGGTACAAAAAACTCAGACAAAACAGCACCGAGATGCGCGATCTTGGGATTTCAAGGCAAGAAAAACGAAACAGCAGTGAGGAAGTAGCTTGGAGGAGGCCTTTAAGAAATGGCGAGGCAGCGCGAACCGGGAACGCCTGCTCCTAAGGAGAGCACGACGCTGGCACACTTGATATACTAGCCGGCTTGAGAGCAGAAGGTACCTGCGGATGCACGTAGGAGGCGCCTGGAGAAGGCGAGGGAACGAATCGAGGTTTGGGAGGTGCTGTCAGCCAGGAGGGTCATATGCAGACTGGCGCGAACGAAAATTTCAACATAAAGTTCAACAGCAGATAAACAGAAGGTCCAACTAGGCTTTCCTCGTCAAGTTCCTAAAACGTCCTAGAAATCACCTGAAATATTTCTCTTCACCCTGTGCGGAATTTTCTGATGTAAGAGCTGCAAGTTTATAACCGCGGGAAATCTGGCGCTAATGTCTAACAACGTGACATCATGAGCATCTAGAAACGGTTTTTACTTGGCGAGTCGCACTGCAACCACCGTGGCATCATGTGCCACTGGAAGTCGTTGTTTCTTCATGGAAACGGTTCATGTGCAGACTCGAATGTTGGCTTTCATACAACGCAGTATTTTTACAAAATACCTGATTACCTGGTTTTTCATTAAAAGGTGCAACTGAGGAAAAAGTTTGTAACGAGAATCTTTTTACTATCGTGCAAGACCAGCAGCCACAGTGGGAGGAAATGGATGTACCGCCTATGTTGATCATGTATTTATCTTGACACGTAGATGGTGTTGACCGTTGACCAGGGGAAATTCTCTCTTCTTGGGTGCCTTCAACACCAGGAGTTCGGAGAGTAGTAGAGAGGTTGTTCACCGCCGCCTTCAATTGCGTATCCATGTATTCATTGCATTCGTAGCCGCAGGCTTTACCCACAGCGTAAACGAGGTTCGCACTGGTGAATGGTCAAATTAAACTGTAATTGGGAATGGGACGTCGCAGTTAGCATCTATGTCAAAAACCATTATAGCCGGCAGCGGACCGGGAGGGTGGGGGGGGGGGGGGGTATGTCAGGCTTGACGGGGACACGCAGTGGTCTACATCCGCTTTCAGGTCTCGTGGAGTGAGAGAACCGAATAGCGCAGGCTATTCCCTACGCTTGCCTGACGAGCTCGGAAACGTGCGCCACAGCTTATCGATGAATCTTTCTTTTGGCTATCTTGGCTAACACTTAGCCAAATCTCAGCTGAATGGGGACGTTGGTATTGTGGGATGACTTGCTACCGGCAATGAATACGGATCACAGCTGGCTGGCGTTTGGCGTTGGTAAGTGTTCGCAGGCGCTTTCAGAGGTTTTTGAAACGAGCGTCGATATCAGCTATTTTGGACGTCCCTGTGTACCTCACAACACTTTCTGCGGATCACGCATCATACATTGAGGTCTGAGGCTTTTGCTTTTTGCCTTCAAACTGTACTGTTCATGAAAAGTGAGGAAGAGAAAAGTAAAACGTATACATTTTAGGCGGTCGAGTTTTCAGAGCAGTTTTATTCTGCGTTTTAGCAATACACATTGTTTAAATAATTTTATCCAATTTATAATTAGCGTATCCTACAAGTTTCCATACGACACCTTTCCGCTTTTGGTAGCTACAAGGCGGGCCGTTTGCTTAATAGGCAGCGAGCGGTGAAGAAAATGCCGCATGCATGCATTTGTTATTCACCGCGTGTATAGGGTTCACTTTAGGTTTTCATAGCCTTTCCTTAAGTATTTTCATTTCTTTCCGCATCCTTTGCATAACCATAATCTTTTCACGGTCTTTATGTAGCCATAGTCTTTCTGTAGCATTTCCTTTAGGTTCCTTTAAGAACCGAGTGCTCGGTCAGGGCTCAAAAAATACAAACATACGTAATATGCCGCCACTACTTCAGATCATGGCGTAACTTCGGCCCACATACAGGCGAGAGAGCTCAAAAATTTATTAAACCAGGAGCTTTTCGCCGTTCTGCTGTGAGGACCTTGGCACCGCAATTCCAGGGTATTCGCTTCTGAAATTTGTGTATAGTACGATAATTTTTTAGCTGTCTTTTTGCATTGCAGAATATTTTTTATACACTGAAGGCAAGGCGTTGTTCTCTGTATGCAAAAGTCTGGTCTCTCTTTAGGTTTCAGTCGACGCAGCCAGCGGTGAAAGCACTGCTCTACCGGCGTACAGGATCGCCGTCAGCGATAGGAAGTGTTTTGTTGTCATAGTTTTTGAGTAACTAATTATAATAAAAGTTTCCCACAGGTAAAAAAATTCAATGCAATACGTCGTCTTAATTTGCTGGTGTAGACCGATGTTATTACCGTTAACCGTCACTAAATTCCACCTACTGTAAAATGTTGACCTCAATACGCTTTGGCGGCGTACTACGGCAAGGGCCCGACTCCTCTCAAGCCCCTGTCTATTTTTTATATTTTTTATATTTTTTATGTTTATATAATTTTTATATGTCAAACTTGGGCCGGTAATTTGTAGAGTAATTAACAGTTGTCAAAGGTTTAGGCTCTCCTTGAACACTCAGCGTGTAGAACGTACTTGCAAGTTTCAAATCGTTATGTGGTACGCTTCAAAAGTGATAATGGCTGAAAGCACTGCTAAAGGTGCATCAGATGGGAACATGCGCTTACCTAACGAAATTGCGTCACAATGAAGGCCGGCGACCCAATGCGCCTCTTACATTGCGGCCGCAGTGGTTTCAACTATTATGAATAAAATGCCCATAATACACGTCACAGGTAATTGGTGGACATGGTCGACTTTTATTGCACGTTCAAAATTCTACCATTAGAAACCGCAGAAAATTCGAATGAGACCGGCGAGCAAAAATATTATTTCACTACCTAAAAGACAACCCCAGAAAAGAAAAGCACAGGGAAGAATTTTTAGCCCCTATGGAGCATGTCTCTAAACAAGAAAACACAAAGTAACGACAAATTCACAATCATCAGAAATCTCTAAATGTAGCAGTAGGAATGAACGTCAGTATTTAGGAGTATTACGCTAGAATATTTTTTTTATAAATTCAACGAACACGTTTCAACAATGTTGCACCATGAAGAAATAGGTGCCAAATAAAGCAAAAAATTTTTTGTGACAATTGTCACCTATAGCATTTTACTTTTACATGATTAAAATTGCAAAGTTGAGATTAAAATTGTTTGTTACCAGTCATCGTTGTTAACCGCGGAAGGGCTTTGCTAACTAGTAGCCCTCTCTTCAATGTATACAAGCAGCAGGAGTTTTTAGTGATTGCTACGATTCCGTAAATTGGTATTGTGGGGTTTATATAACTCAGAGCTCTGAAGTACAAAAATATTTTCTCTAGTATGAAGCCACTTCTTAGCAGGTTTCAAGTGCAGTTCTTAAAGCAAAGCTTTCTTGGCCGCACTGATGACGGTACCCCTGCCTAAAACGCAGCGCAGAAAAGGCGACTCTACAAGAGGGGATGAAACATGATGGGGATGATGATGATTATGACACATGAAAATAAAAAAAAACGCTTCCCGTGGTCGAAGTTGGTCCTGGCTACCCCGAGTTATGAAGCCAATGCGTATACGATTCGCCATCTCGACACGGTGGAACCACTTTGTTTTAACTAATTCGACGCTCAGTTTGAACGAGGGTCATGGTTGGGTGAAGGAGGTGGGGGAAGGGGCTCAGCTATCTTGTGAGGAATTCGTTTGCTGTCGACTGAACTTGTACTTTAAGTCGCAGACGGTTTGCGCTTGATCGTTGCGCCTTTTTCTCTGGCTAAATCTCCGGTTGACTATGGCACTTCGCCATTTATTTCTACATCAAGTGCTTCGTGTTTCAACCATCTTCGTCGTTATACGGAGGTGATTGGATATTTTTTCCAAATACCTCTTTTTGATCGTGCTCCATCCATAGATGTGGCGACATACTAATGACGCCGGTGAGTTAGTAAGTCTTTGTGACACCTTTTGGCGACGTAGTTTTTAAGCCGAGGAAGAACTCGGTGCCGGGTAACCGGACGTAGATAGGTAATGTACCCAAAATCTCAGTTGTTTTGGTGCTTAAACATAAAGCTTTCACCTCCTTTATTGACGTTTCATAAGAAAATGCCTTTGTTTCACAGAATGCTGTCGCAAGAGGTCCGATTGCCCTCATTTAAATTCCAAGAACACATCCTCCATTGCATGTCTTAACGAATAGATCTTAGGTGGCAGAAGTGCCACCCGTGTAACGCCGGGCATTGATACCTTGGTCACGGCTGTGGCGCAAACGCATGACGTAGGGAGATTGACGCTGCCCCGAGTTAGCAGCAGCCCATTGGGTTGTTTTCGCAAGTAAAGTGCGGCAAAAGTGGTGTAGACTTCGATGCATCGAAAGTCACCATTTGTTGTGCATAGATTCCCCGGGCAGATGCATTTCACCGTTGGTAGCTGAGGAGGCCACCTGGTTTTATTCACATCGACGGCTCGTACGAACGTACAAGTCGCACGCCCTCCTATCTCGGCTGTGTGCGAGTTTGGCGTGCAGTTGCCAAGCGAAGGCGCTTGAACCGGTGCTGCTGTGGTGCTTGTGTTGCAGCCAGTAGCGGGGAACACGTAGAGTAAGGCGTATGCCAGGATATGCATGATGGAACAGTCTCTCGAGAGCGTTTGCGTTTTGTCTCACAGTTCCTGCAAAAAGAAGAAGATAGGTTAAAGTTGCTGATCTACCTGCTCATTTTGTATTTACGTCAATAACTGTGTTTATTTATCTCTTGATTTTTTTCTAATAAATATTTGTTTGTTTCTTTGTTCGTTTATTTATTCAACCACTTTACTCACAGTGCATGGTAAAATATTGCAGGTGAGTGGGTTTCGATAAGTAAGACATTTAAGAATGTCATACTGTGATCAAATTTAGTACGGGTGTATCCCGAATGTCTCGTATGGCGAAGCCCCGCCTGAAAATTTCGGTGACGCCCGTTTCGCAAATTGCCCAGAGCTATTCGCCAGGGGCGTCGTCAGTGGCGCCGCTCGTTTACTAGAGGACAAAACCACTCAATAGAGGATCGGCGAGCGACGGGAACGTTGGTACAGGGGACTATCATTAGACCCAGCCGTCTCGCCGGCGGCGTTCGCCCGTAGCATTACAGGGATTTTGACGCCGTTATCACGCGATAACAAGTGCAACATAATCCAATTGTGCTATGTTCTATAGGCTCCCTGGCTTGACACACCACGCGCCAGAATTTCAACGGGCTCCACTAAGAGGAAGAACTAAAACACGATCAGAACACAGTGCGGCTGGGGTGTAATTTTAGGTTCTAGTTCCTCTTATTCGTGAACTGTATTTGAATCCTTGCAGGTATTTACGAACTCATCCGCACAATTACTCTGCAGTTACGTGCGCACACCTTTATTGTCGGCCACATTTACTGCACGTGTATTTACATATCACACGTTCTAAAGGTCTTTTGCCTAAATGGAGCAGAGAACAACAACTATGTTGATACTGTGAGCATCAACCTGTACAATGCGCTAGTGCCCACTTCGAGGAGATATAGCCAATGAGATGTGGCCAATTTATCGTGTACTTCGTCTCCTTCTCACGACAATTATTATAATTATGCTGTACCTCATCTTTTCTGCTTACCCATTGTCATCACCATTCCTGGTGCTGGAGTGCTTGGTTGCGCTCAGAATAAACACGCTGTTTCTACTGCCTCTGTGACGTCTCTTCTGGGTGGCGGCTGCCCTTGATGTCTCCCTCAAGTTGTAGAGGTGCACCTCGGTCCTGTCTTGCGTATTTTCTAGTCGAAAAACAGAAGCTCCGGTCCAGTTGGCGCTTGCCTCTGAGTACGCAGCGCTAGAGCGGGAAAAATCCCCCGGAGCGTCGGCTGCTGTTCGTGCTGCGTTTACCATCACCAGCTACCAACGCAATCCGCCAGGTTTTTGTGGCCTTTGAGGTGGGGATGTCGACGACTGGCTGGACAGTTACAACCGGGTCAGAAGCTTTATTCGGTGGGATGACGCATTCAAGCTTCGAATTGTCTCCTTATTCCTGCACGAGGCAGCCAAGACGTGGCTCCTTAACAACAAGCACACTATCACAGACTGGACCAGCTTTTCTCAGGAGCTACAAAATCTTTTCGGCACGACGTCCATTCGCGCCGACGTAATCAGACAAAAGCTTGCCTCTCGCATTCAAAGCCCTGATGAAACATTCGCTTGTCACGTTGAGGTCTTCATCACTCTTTGTCGCCGTATGCATTAAACCATGCCAGAGGCTGACAAGGTGCGCCATATATTGAATGCTTGTCAACGGCTAGATCAAATGGTCTATTCACCTTCGACAGGAGGCGTGCGCCACTCATTAATACGGGGACTCGGACCTGCGCAGTATCATTCGCGTGATCATCCGCGAAGAACTACAGCAACATGACTCGCCTTGCTCGTCCCGTGCCCATTGTCACACTAACGCGCCGGAGCTTCGAGATAATGTCCGAGAGGAGCTAACATCCATGCCGGGATATTTACCATCACGCCCTCCTCTTGCCACCGCCCGCACGCAGTCCTACCGGCCAATGACCCCTCCATTGGCCACCGTCTACGCGCCGTCCTACTCTGCGTATGCAGCCAAACCACACTACAGGTTCAGCCACTGTCGCCGCAGGCTCATGTGACAGCGATTGCATCAGCACCTGCTTCGCCGCATTATTGCACCTCCATGCGACCCGAACGCCAACTGTTTTCTGGAGATGGCCCAGTGTGCTACTATTGTGGGGTCAGGGGCCACATTAATGGTTTCTGCCGTCGGCGTCAGCAAGATGAGCGAAGAGGCTATGCCTCCTTCCAACATAAAAACTGCTGGTTTCCCTACGGCTATCGGCGTACCGCCCTTCGTCCCCTCCAGGGTCACTCGAGACTTCCAGTCATCGTCCTGTACACCCCCGCTCACCTTCGGCGTACCGTCCTTTTTTGTCGCACCTCCATCCTGCCAACCACGCTACAAACACCCACCAGGAAGACTAGCGTCTGCTGTTTTTGGAGGGAAACCTGCACTAGCGGGAAAATCGACAACTTTTCCAGACAGAACCTCGAACACTGTATAGCCGATGTAGAAGCTGTTAGTGTGGAGGCGTTAGTAGACACATCATTCAGTATTTCAGTGGCTGATGAAAAGCTATGTTTGAAACTGCGCAAAGTGAAAGCCCCGTACACGGGTTACCCTGCATGTAATGCAAACCAAGGTGGCATCAAACCTACCGAATATTGTACAGTGCGTGTTTTCATCGATGGAATTCGGGACCACATACAGTGCGCGGTACTGCCGCATTGCGCCCATCAGCTCATCTTAGTGTGGGACTTTCTCTCGACGGCATACGCTATTATATCATGTCACCGCCCGGACATAAAACAAAGGGAAACGGAAGATTCAACTATTGATGACGCGCCGCAGCAGCGCTTAGTAGCTAGCGCACATTACGTCCTTGATCCTGGCTGTGAGGGAGTCATCTCGGTTAGTTCCAATCAGCTTTGCTATGGTGACATTCTTATCATTCTCTCTCCTCTCTTTCTTCCCAAAGGGCTGGCGATCTCTCCGATTGTCCTGCGCTTTTCTCAGGGAACTGCTGTTTTAACGTAGTTAACACAAATGGCGAGCTAATGAATATACCTCGTCGCACCACAATTGCTACTGCTGCTGGCTCTGCAGCCATGTGAATGTTCACTCTCTGTGCGGTCTTACCTACTACTCATCTCAATTCCGACTCACCTGACTGTTCTAACCGCCACAATGAGCTCTGACCTTACCCCGGCTGAAAATGAGTCGTTACTACAGCTTCTCAACAAACATAAATGTTTGTTCAACTCCCATTGTACCGTACTAGGTAAGACGTCGGTGGCAGCGCATCGTATCAAAACCGACGGATCTGACAATATTCACCGCCATCCTTACCGTGTGTATTCATTACAAATGATAGTTATCAGTGACCACATCACCGAAATGCTTAAAAGGAACAATATTCGGCCATAAACTAGTCCGTGGTCTTTTCCGGTTGTGCTAGTGCCGAAGAAGGACGGACCGGTGCGAATTTGGGGCTATTATCGCGCATTGAACAAAACTACCTGAAAGGACGTTTACCCAATGCCACGCATGGATGACGCCCTAGATTGCTTACAAGCCGCCGAATATTTCTCAAGTCTTGATCTGCGCTCGGGGTACTGGCGGATCCCCATGCATGGGGACGACAAAGAGAAGACCGGGTTCGCCTGCCCCGACAGGCTCTATGAATTTAACTCCTGCCAGTTGGGTTTTCCAACGCCCCTGCAACCTTTAAAAAAATTATCGACAGTGTCCTCCGCGGTGTCAAGTGGCAAACATGCTTCTGCTTTCTCGACGCTATCGTTATCTGTTCTTCAAGTTTCTCTCAGCACCTAAAGCGACTGGATGAAGTTCTCACCTGTCTTTCCAATGCGGTGCTTCAGCTCAACACTAAGAAGGGCCGCGTCACAAGTCGAAGCATTAAAGTTTGGGGCACGCAGTGAGCAAGGATGGTATTCGGCCTGATCCTGAGAAAATTGCTGCTGCAATCAACTTTCCGCGCCAATGACAACAAAAGAATCTGCGTAGCTTCTTATGTTTGGCCTCGTACGTCCGTGGCTTCGAGCGAAACATTGCTGCCAATGCTTTTCCCCTCAACAAGCACATGCACTCCGGCAACACCCTTTGTGTAGTCGGATGAGTATGAACAGGCCTTTTAAGAGGTAAACAAGCCTTTACTTCCGGCACAGTACTGTGCCACTTTGACTAGTCGCTTTTGCAGGCTGGGAGAGGGTTGGTTCCCACGCCGCCCGCTCTCTCAGTCCCACTCAGAAGAATTACACAATTACCGAGCAGGAGTTTCTCGCGTTTGTTTGGGAGCTTCAAAAATTCCGCCCATAACTATACGGCCGTCCCTTTACAGCAATGACAGACCACCATGCTCTCTGCCGGTTGCAGTGACAGAAAAACCTGTCTGGACGCATCGGACGCTGGATTATTCGAATGGAATAATATGACTTTCCAGTTAAGCACCTTGATGCCGATGCCCTCTTCCGATGTCCGCTGCAGTCATCCGAAGCTCCATCTGCGACCACGTCACGTGGCACGGCACTTGCCTTCGCCCCTGTCAGCCACATAGCACCTGACAACGTGTATGACTTGGCAGCACTTCAACAATCAGATCCCTACTACCGGGGAATAACTGACTACCTTACCGGATCCAAATATCCTGTGAACAGCCGCTGCCGTCAAAAAAACCTCTACAATTTCGGCTTTTAGATGGAGTCCTTCAGCATTCCAACCACCATCCCTCAGGCTACAGATGGGTTCCCGTTGCTTCGCGCTCCCTCCGCCCAACGATACTACAAGCCCTGCATGATGATGCCACAGCTGGACATCTAGGCTTTCATAAGACGTATGACCGTGTCCGGAGCAGCTTGTTTTGGCCTGGCCTTGCCACATGAGCTGGCCGCTACATTGCGTCCTGCGTTTTACGCCAGCAGCGCCAATGCTGGTCTTCCGCGCCTGCAGGACTCCTATTGCCCCTTCCTTGCCCCTCCGTACCGTTCGACACTGTGGGAATTGACCTCTACGGTCCAGTACCTCCAATGACTGCCGCATATGGCTATTTCGTAACAGCCGGAGGCAACCTCACAAGGTAAGCGGAGATAGCTCCAGTTCGTTTCTCATTGTACTACGGAAGTCGCCGATTTCTTCTTACGCGCGATCGTCTTGCGTCATGGCGCCCCTCGAGTACTCTTGAGCGATCGCGGCAGGACGTTTTCGTACAGCCTTCTCGAAGAAGTTCTCCGCGCCTCCCATACAGTCAACACAACCACGTCCGCATACCACCTGCGGAAAAATGGACTAACTGAGCGCTTCCACCGTACCTTGTGTGACATGATTCACGTGTATGTTCAAGCCGATCATTCAAATTGGGGCACAATTCTCTCATATGTTACATTCGTATACAACAGCGCTGTTCAAAAGACCACTGGTTATTCACCATTTTTCCTCGTTTTTGGCGGCAACCAGTCTTTTAATATCGATACCACCTTCTGTTCTGCTCCCGTGTCTAGATGAAGCCCCTTTTTCGAACAGTTTGTCTCACGTCTTGCCCACTGCCCTCGCCTTGCTCACCTGCGCACGGAAGCCTTCCAAAACGACCGTGAACTTCAATATGACGCCCCGCATCGTGCCGTGCAGTTACGCCCGGCTGACAAGGTACACTTTTGGATGCCAATTCGCAAGCAAGGGCTATGTGAAAAATTCCTTAATCGATTTCTTGTTCCCTACACCTTCCTGGGAGAGACCTCCCCCGTCAAGTATCGCGTCGCGCCTTGTTCTCCTCCATCGGATCTCCGCTACAGCGGCACACCCATTGTGCATGTGTCCCGGTTGGAATCGTTCACGCCTCGCACTCGATAAACTGCGCCCAGGTGGTCGCTTCCGCGAAGAGGGGGAAAGTGTGACCATCAATCTGTGCGATGCGCTTGTGCCCATTTCGAGGGCACATGGACAAGTGCCATTGTACTGTCGTGGCCAATTCATCGTGTTCTTCATCTCCTTGTCACGACAATTATTATCATCATGCCGCACCTCATCTTTTCTGCATACCCATCCTCATCACCATTCCTGGTGCTGGAGTGTAGGGTTGCCGCTCAGATAAACGTGCTGTTTCCACTGCCTCTGCGACGTCTCTTCTGCCCTTGACGTCTCTCTCAATATAATGATAGGTTTCGTATGCACACGCGCTTACATAAAAAAGCATAAGTGTGGGGGTGAGACATAAAATATTTTATTAGTAAGATCGCACGCTGAATCATGACTTGTTTCAAAACCTACCGCTGTTAAAGACTGTTTCTCTGCTTTCCACACCGTGCGTTGGGCCGACGCGTTTCCGACAATAAGGACCTATATTGACACAGCTGTTTGTACGTGCGGACAGCCGCAAGCGTAGTTTGTGCTTTGGGTTGTTCTTTGGGGCTTTTTGGCTATCAGTCACACATCACGGGCAACCGGCTGTGCCCAGTTGCGTTAATTTACAACCTACCTTACAATGAATGTTTTATTTGCGGAGAGCTTTGTGAATTTTTCCATTGGCTTTCGTTGTTGTGCCGAAGCTTGTTTCAGTAGCTAAGATAAAGATAAACTAAGCTAAAGCAGCTCAAGCTGATTATCAGGTTAAAAATCAGCATTTCAATTTACAGCATTTAAAGAGCTCCAAGAAGGAGCCACTGGTTACTGCGACAACACTTGGTGCCTAATTCATATGACCGAGTGCGATATAAGTTTCATCCAAAATACTGCGCGCTCACCATGAGATGCTTCCGCTTTCTTTTAAGGAACAGTAATATTATTAAGTGGAATGCTTCTGATTAAGGAGTAGAAACACATAGGGCTCGTAATGCATAAGCTTATATCCTGCTTTACGTGTAAAGCAGCCATTAAAAACAGCGAATGGGTACTGTTTTTCTAAAAGAAAAGTTTCAGACGCTTAATTTTTTTTATAAGCAGCATCCAGCGCTATACTAATACCGTGTATTACAAAAAAATGGTTTTAACAAGGAACAAACCGGCAACTATTGCCACAACGGGATCGCGCGAGATTGCTTTAAAGGGAAAAGAAAAAAAGTCTTACCAAGAATACCGACACCCTTCAAGCGACGACGCTTAGTTAGTTTGATTGCATAAACGTTTATAATGTTCCCTTCGCTGATGATAAAACAGATCTGGTAGAAAACTATCACAAATCATCAGTCCATTCCGTCTCACGTCCTGTACAAGGCGACACAATGTATTATCATAGCTGCCAACTCTACCTAATTTTCCGGAAACTGCACCAATTTTGACCCATCTTACGATGTTACGAACCTTGCGTTAAATTTTACGGAAAATATTTTGATTTGTCGTTGGAAATGGGAACGTCATTTAAAACGACACTGTGGTGCCTTGCGCCGCCACGAGATGGCAATACGAACTCTTGTTATCATCATCAGCAAAAGCTGTGACTTCTGTCGTCTTTTGGGGTGGGCTATGCATCCTTATCCAGATTGCTACATCCTCTGGAACGTGTTTCCGGGCTGGTTAGGATTTCCGTGTTTGCGTCACCTGTGTATGACTGCTGAGTCTGATGCAGCACGACTTGTGACACGACCCCGGTATTTTCCTTGCAGTGAAATGGCGGGCTCGAAGCCCCAAATCTTGCGCGTCTGAATCTGCTCTTCCTCTCTTGTGGACTTGTTGCTCGTTACACTTGAAGACTGACGGTTTGCACGTATTGTTGTGAAAACGTGGGAACGCTTGTCACAGAAGGTGACAAGCGTTTTAGCGTTCAAACCTATACTTTTAAACTTAAATGCAAAATGATGTGTGCTGCCCCCCCCCCCCCCATCCAGTAGGCGAGTTTTGCGAATTACGAACATTCAGGGTTGATCAAATAAGCTAGCGTTAAGGAAACCCCTAGTAAGCTCGCGTATTCCTGATAAATCTGCTCCGTGTATGTTGTCACTTGTAAACCCGTGATACACGGAGACAGAAGTTTTGCAGTGTCACAGCTCGAGTGCTGTCTGCCTTCCCACTGCAACATACGACGTGAGCGGCTTTTGCCACACATTTTCACTTTCAGATGCGGACCGAAATTTTTGTTTTTCGTTATTTTATGTGGCACGGTATATCTCTTAAAACCTCTTAGAACAGCATATCTTTCGACACATTCTGGCAGGGAAATAACTTAGTACGGAGCACAACTGCTTCCCAGGAATTGTGCGCCGCGTTTTATGACAACGTGATCAGTAGTAGCGGAGCGTTTCTGAAGGTATTTTGGATTCATTTCATTCATATCATTTCGTTGATTTGTACTGTTAGTCGATAAGTGGGCGTTTACATTTACGGAAGTACAAAAATTAATCGCAAAAAAAGTACACAACTAGCCACAAGTAAATTACTCGCTAATATTATGATCAGTTGCCTGAAGTTACGCATGAAAAAATTGAACACACATGCAGAAAAATGCACTTGCGCAGAACTGTATGTGATGCATTGGAAGCTTGGGGAGGCCCTCTTGCGTTGCCCCGGAAAGTTGCACTTACGGACAAGTATAACAGATTCATGCGACCAACTAAAGCACACACGCACACAAAAACTGAGGAAAAGACTTTCGTCACTGTTATACCGAAAAAGCCATTTTAGATTCTGTTCAAATGACATAACCGAGGAACAACCAATTATAAACTCAGCAACACATTCGAATCTTTGGTGGCACGTAGGAAGTTGCTGAAGTTGAAGGAACCGTTAAGTGAGGCTTGGGGTCATGTGTGCATTTTATTGGGATGTCTGGAACGTTACTCTGTGTTGACCTGAAAAAAATATGAATATTTAGTTTCAATTGATTATGAATGAAATGAAAACGAGCAGAAGCATTTCCGATTTAATCCACCCTTAATTCTCTCTCGCTCACTCACTGGCTCCCTCCCTCATTACCTCTTTTGCTTGTTCACTCAGTCACTCACTCACGTATCCACGCGCTCGCTTGCTCACATCCCTCAATCACTCACTCCTCACTCACTCAAGCGCTCACTTCAGTCACAAACACAGTCACCCTCTCATGTACTCCCTCGATTATTCACTCATCTCTTACCCCTTCCACTTATTCGCTGTGCTCACTCACTCCACTCACTCACTCACTCACTTCACTCACTCACTCACTCACTCACCACGTCACTCACTCACTCACTCACTCACTCACTCACTCACTCACTCACTCACTCACTCACTAACTAACTAACTATCACTCAATCCCAGCCGGGTGTTGTCGCCATACTCATATATTCACGAGGGATATCTCTGGCTTCCTGCAGAGTAGTAATGATCTGTTTCGAGGGATTGAGGCGGTGACAAAGACGACATGTGCAGGTTAGGTTTGTCTACTCGATTCCGACTAGGCGCTGGCGTGATCGCTGCTGCGCTTTTCCCATTGAGAGTGATAGGAATCGAATAATGATCCGTTGCCCTATGTGGTTGTAAAGGGGGCTGCAGTCCTGGATAATGGCAGATGAAGCAATAGTAGGGCACGGGGAGGAGGTCTATTGCTTGCGATGTAGGCGAATACACTTGTGTTGCATAGGATCATTCACGATAATGAGGTTACAGTCTACCGAGGTTTCTTCGAGGCGTTCACCACGGTCATCTGTTTGAGCGTAACTCCAGGTGTTACTTGTGGCATTAAAATCCCCGCCGATAATGATCGGTTTCTGGTACATTTAGATACCAAGTGCCGAAGCCAGTTGTACGGAATACATTTTTGAGACCCAGTGGGTGGTCTGCAATAAACCAAGGCCGCAATCAGTGGCTTGCCTTCCCGGAGGCGAATGTGGACGATGACAGCCTCGTGATGTTCGGAATTTGGACCAGGGACAGAAATTTTGTCACAACTCAGGTCTGATCTGACCAGTACCGCCGTTTGTTCAATATTCGAGGACGTGCAGTGTGGGCTGCGGCCTGGGCCCCTTCTCGCAATTGAAAGTTCTGTAATCGTCGTAAAGCAATAGATTTGAGGAATGACCTGGATTTCCTTGGGTAGACGTACGAAGGGTGAAATGTGAAGACAGCGGCTGGAAAGTATGGAGGCGGTTTGGGTAACACTGCGCCACTTCCATTGTAGTATATTTAGGGGGTGCTTCATTGTGTCAGCGCGTTTTGTAGCGCAACCTTTTAGGTGGCGGTTCAACCACGTTGGGCAGTCCCGGGAGTATACTGGTGCAAAGGTGAGCATGGCTTTGGTTTCCGAGGTGTAACTGTCGCAAATTGTACGAAGCCTTTCTATCTTTGCTTGGCGTTTACGCCGTTCCTGCTAAAGGTGGGTTTAAAAAATTTCGGGATTTTCATAAAATCTGAACTGCGCCTTGAATGCTGTTCAGATGTCGGGGTGCGTTTATTGCTAGCACTGCGACTGCGGTGTTGGGTCGTCAAAATGCTGGGGTGAATACGTTCCGCTGATTTCGGAGACAGCTTGGAGGAATCAGTGTTTTGTTGTAGCTGTGACTGGGGAGGAGTATTCTGACGGAGCGGGGCAATCTCCATCTTGAGTTGCGTCTTCTCCTCTCGCAGCTGAGGGATTTCAGAGCGCAAGCTTTCCAGCTGTGCCAAAATAGCCGCATTATTAGAGGTCGTGGCTTAGGTCGCATGTGGCTTCACAGTTTGAGATTGTATCCCGCTTTCTGGAGAAGATTTCGATTGTCCATGTAAGCGGTCCGCCTAAGAAACCCCGTTCTCAACGCGCTGAGAAGTGCTTTCGTGGAATTGCCATCCTAAAGGCACACTTCGCATCCACGGCCTGGTGGCCATCTTTTTTACAAGACACATAGAAGAGCGTACGTTCACAAGACTGTTCCTGATTGTGGGTGCGGTTGCCGGTTCTACACACTGATTGCTATTGGCAGTACGTAGCCATGTGTCCTACGTTAAGGCAGTTGAAGCAGACCATTAGCTTACGGGCCCATTGATTATCAAGTAAGATGGCCATTTAATATTTGAATACTCGATGGCGCGTAGGTGAATCTAAGGTGAGTACTGCTCCATTGGTCTTTCCGATTTGTTGGGCAGCCAAGATGTCCGCCTGCTCGCAGCGAAGCCCCTTAAGTGTTGTTTCATTGGAGTCACCTGCTTCAACTGTTATAACCCCGCGGAATGTGTTGCGTCCATTTGGAGGCGCCTTTATTTCAACAGGGACGATGATAGCTTGTTAGTGATGCATAAAGTGGACATGGGGGGGGGGGGGTAGTTGTTAGCTTGGAGGCATGTGCAGGATCGTACACAGTCAGTTCGATGCTGTTACCTGCTACATCATATCAATGAGCTGTGAGCTCAGCTAGTTCCGGTGGGGGAGCTGATGTGTTGACAAGCATTGCTAGTGCGTTTTGGGGTATAATTTTTACGCTTATTTCTGACAGCTGTCTTAGCAAGAGAAAAGAGCGGGGCCTACTTACCCGATCTAGTCTCGCGATTGCCGTATTCTGGTTTGGCTTGGCACGTGTCCGGGTTTTCCCGCCCCCGTTTGGATCGTCGTCAGCTTCTTCGTGGTACATTTCGGCGGAACAGCCTTCTTCTTCGACGTATTCATTCTCTGGGTTCCCACAGGTTGCTCATTCATTGCGGGTGATTGTGTGCCGATTTGAAGAAATGGAGGCCGGAGAATATTGCCGGTATGCGACATGAGCCCTGCCGCTTAAGGAACGCCACGAGCAGGTTCAGCCGCGGGCCCCGCGGAGTAGTTTGCTGGAGCGCTGGCCACGCGCCATGCACGTAGGCGTATCAGCGCCGATGCACCAAAACTGTTATAAACTGTCCAGCCTCTAATCCAGGGTGCTCTACATGGTATTTACATGTAGGCGATAACTTGACGATCGCTTCGTCACTCGCAAAGACTGGACAATTCGTGAAACACTTACGTTTGGACGAAGTAAACAGAGAGCCGAGGCGAGCCTTAGCCACTGAGCCACCGTGGCGGTATATGCGCTGGTAATTTGCCTCAACTATGCTCATTTGTCTCTTTTTGCTCTACAACGTTGACAAGTTCGAAGAAATTATACCAGAATTAGCGGCGTGGAAAGGTTCTTCTCATATAAACTTCTCGAATCAGAACTTGTAACACTTGTGAAAAAGACGTCGGCCGGAGGGGCGCGAGAGTAAATTTGTTGGGTCTACGTCAACGGAGATTGTCTTCTGGATTCTATCCAAAAAGAACTTTCCGTTAAAACACAGCTTTTTTCTCCTTTAGATCGGATGGGGACACGTTTCTTTACACAAAATTTTGAAGTAGAAAATAAGATGCGGAAAGCCTTCTGGACATTGCTCAAACCTCACGAGACAATTGGAAGGAGGATGGAGGACATTTTTGGGGGACAGCACGGGAACAAAGGAAAGTAGAAGCAGCACTAACTTTCTGTGTCTCTGACAAAGTCGAGCAAACCGTCAAACACGAGCTTTCTGTGAGGTGGAGCTCGTGCGACTCGACCCGCTGTTTATCGTGGGTTGTCGCAGTGGGGTTCAGATGCCTTCATGCTACATGCCTGAAACACTCAACGCTGACACTAAGCACTGACCAGAGATGTTGCCCGCTGCCGAAGTACCGCTGACGTAATATTTAAAGCAGCTGTACTCCTGTGAGTGTTACCCTGTTCCGAAGAAGACTGCATCCTACTAGATATAAGAGCATTCCTATATTTAGAGAGCCAAGCCCAACTGTCCCGAATCAGTATCACTTTGAAGTAAAAGGTTAGGTGCCCAGGCACTTTCCATCATACAACACTTTTGTCTTGTAGGGTGTCTCCAGTACGCCCGGTAGGTCATCCACTGCGCCTTAATCAGCGCTTTGTACAAAGAGCCTTCTCATTTGCTTGAAACCCGTAATGGACACTTGTACATTGGTCTTTGACAGGCATGTCCAATTTCCGCGGTGCTTTTTCCCTATTTGTTTCTTGGTTTGCTGGCAATGAGGGGAGTAGTTTCGTGTGAGCCTAGGGCTTGATTCGTATCCATTGAATCGTTTTACCTCTGCAGCTATGTTGGGAACAGTTGATCTGCCTATAACTATTCAAATACCATTAGAAAAAGACGATAAAGTGGTGACCCAACTTATCCACACATTGCCTTATAATGGCGAAGGGGAACGGGATAGTGGTCAGTGAAAAAACAGTTCAGCCTAGTGTGTACTTTGGATTGCACAGAGTTGCGGCATAAGGCTCCATTCGATCACATCTATTGAGTGCTAGCGTAGAGTTTCCACACTGGTGTTTTTGTTACGCGCCCCAAAAATAACTGCAGGCGTTGTGGGGATAAAAGTTATACAGTTTGGCAATGTTGGCGATGTCTTTTTGTAAGCACGAGGTGAAATGTGGCCAGAAGAGTAGCCGTTATTGCTTATCTGTTCAGGCTGCTGATCGTACAATTGGTGTGAACAGATGTTCTTCCATTAACACAACCCGTTATTAGCAAGTTTTTACATTGTGTTGAAGTGTAAGCCACAGGGATTTTGAGGTGAGGAAAGGTGATTGAGGAAGTCATGCAAGAGATACGACGATACCTTCGATTCCTGCGAAATCCTAATAAACAATATTGCGCATTGTTAAAGCGGTGACCCGCGCACTAATAACAGACAGAGAGAAATCAGATTCCTGCCCTAGTACACATATTGCAGTTATGCCTACTGAGCTATATGCGATAATGTCCTAATGTAAACGAATTGGAATACACATACCTGGGATAGCCCACTTATTAAAACGGATGCTCGTAGTGATCACTGCGATTAGGCGCTTATGACGACTGATATAGATTCCGAGGACTCCTGGGGCGTCAAATGTAACGAACGCTCTCGGTGGTCGTCGGAGACGTGCGCTTTTCCGTGAATCCTCCTCAGGCTTATAGATAACATCTAGTTGAAACCCTTTCTACAAGGCTAGGTTTCGCAATCCATACAAATAATAGGCTTCGCCAATTCTGTCACTTTTATAAATTTTTTATTCACAATAATTCTGCAAAATAGTGCCTTGCAACAAGCTAGCAACAACGAATCCATTTTTAGGTATGCTAGTTAGGCTGTTGAACGCCAGATACGACTGTCCACCGGCGACATTTACGTTCTTCATGTGCAGCGGAATACTCACCGAAGTCGTTCGTATATTTTTAGTCGAAAGCTAAGGCACTCAATTCTGCGAGCAGCTGCTAGGAATGCTCAAAGTTTCCAAGAATGTTAAGGCAAAAGCCTCGCTGGACCTTCGGTTGATCTCCTGTTGATCTTTCTGTTAAGCTTTCGTGTTGCTCTCGTCAAGCCGCTGCAGCAGCTTCATCCATAGCCCATCCTCCCGACGGCGGGGTACGACGAGCGACATTTTCAGCAGCGCTAACCTCTTCTACTGTGGCGTACTATCTCTGCCTTCCAGGACAGTAACTAGGCCCTTGGGCTTTGTCGCCTTTAGCGATGTGGAAGGAAGCTTCGAGCACATGCGCTAGCCTAGAGAAGGCCATCCACAACGTTCTTCGGTCCGTCACCTTTATCAGCACGGTGCTTTGGCACTGCTCTTTTTGTTTCCCGGCGATCTTTCCGATTTTCCGTTCCTCACTTCTGTACCTCACTACGTCACTTTCAAACGTGGAGATCAAAGGCTTCCGCTTTAAAAAAGTAGTGCCCTTCCACTCTGCGAAGAAGGATGACCTGCAAAGCTGGACGCAGTCCACGGAGTTCAGCAAACAAAACAAGCTTATCGTAATTTTTGATGGAGCATATTTCCTAGCCAATTAGCTTAATGAACCTCCGACGAATCCAAGCTTTGTTGTTGCTCATAGACATGGATAAACAAAGTAAGCATCTTACTGTTTGTGTAAGGCCGGATTCAGACTGTTGCTCAACTGTCGTAATGACTTTAAGTAATGACGGTTCACGTCTCAGCCAACCGAAGTGCGTGACATGGCATTTTTTTACGTCCATAGATCACGATACGGGTTTTACGTCGGCAATCTGAACATAGCCCAACACACAAACCTAATCCTCTCAACCACTAAGGACTGCGGACAAGTCCCATTGGGACTTTTAACGTGCGCGTTTAAATCTCGTACCAGCAAAAACGACATGCCATCCATCAGTACGGGCATAAAACCTAGAGCTGCGTGTGCACGCCTCCCCTCCTCCCTCAAACTATTCTTCATTACAAATCTGCTCACACATAAACCGGAAACTGGTCATGTGCGCGTGCTTAGAAGTTGCAGATGCCGCGACGGCGGGTTTCGGTCGTTTCAGGGGCAGCTGTTTGCAGCCCTTATTCGGGCTTCACGGGAGCGGCGTCTATTTCTGCCCGCGTAACCGAGTGAGCGAACGCAGCAGCGGCGAAAGAAAGAAAACGGAGAGGAGCGTCTAGCGAAGATGAAGTGGAGTACTACACGTGCGTCTACGGCGTCATCTCTGTCACTGCCTTTATCTCACACATGTTTCATGTGTCGACACCAAGGAGCGCCCTCCCCCTGATAATTTCCCCAGATTCTGTACCATTCTCGCTAATCGAAACCACGTGAAGTTTTTGCGGGAGGTTCAAACACTATAGGGTCATTCCACCCCAAACGTCCCAGGTGTGGCGCTAGACAGTATCAGATATTTTTTAAAAATTTTCTACTTGGTTACCTCGTTTCCTAAAAGCCCTGGTTGTAATCTGGCGCGCGAGAAAAATTTTTCTTCCACGCAATAACCCTTTAAAGATTCGGGTCCCGAGAAAACTGCACCAACCTTGTAAATTTATTTAAACCATTCTAGACAAAATGGAAAGGTGAAAATCTGGTTATGGCACGTGTGTTTCCTAGTCTCATCGGTCATTTCAAATTGAATAAACAAAGGAATTTTTATTTTTCTCTTGTAACAAAAGGAAGTACAAAACACTCGTGGTTACGCTTTTCCACGTTTACATACTCGGTCCGTCCGTTACATTGCAGGACGACATCTCTCCTTGCTATTAACAAAGCAGATACGAAATGAGTGAAAAACTAACATTGCATGAACACGAATGCAAATGACGTACACTTCTTGGTACATAAATTGTGCACTGAGAGGACAGCCCGTGTCCTGGGAGGGGGGGAACTACTCCCCCACCCCAAGCACCAGCTCCCTTTACACAAGACGTTTCATTTACTCGGGTCTTCCTTGCTACATACGCAGCTTCAAAACATTCAAATGTAAAAACAAATACAAAAGAAACCGACCATTGGTTTGTTGACTGTACTGCATACACTTATTTGGCCCACCTTCCCATTTGGGGCCACAAAACTTATTTACTCTGAACATGACCTCTGTTTACATAATGCAATTGGAACTGCCTTTGGCAGTAGCAACACAATCACGCGGTTTACATCCGCACCATATGGCTTACACCTGTAAAAACGCAAGTAAGCGGCTTACATTTGCGAGCCCGCTCACTTTGTAGTAGAGTGAGGCGCCAAGTGCACAGGTGCGGGAGGAGAGTCTCCCCCGCCCGAGGCGCTTGCGCCTTTTAAAAGCCTCCCCTTATGTTCCCGTAAACTTGACCCGTACGTTAGTGGGGTGCAACTCAGGTGCACTCACCTTTATGATCCTCCCGTTATTTCCCTGAAATGTAGCCCATGTATTGGAGTGCGGCTCAGGCACACCCGCTTTTATAAGCCTCCTTTTATGTTCCTGTGAAGCGTAACCCGTGTATTGGAGTGCAGCTCAAGTGCACTCGCCCGTTTTGAACCTCAATGAAAGGACAAGACCATTTTCTCAAGAATTCTTCTTCCCCTAAGAAGAAGAGCTCTGCTTCCAGGTTTTCGGTTAGTTTTGTGTGCATGTGGATCAGTAAGTTCCACTGGTTACGTCGGGGACGTGATTGCTTTACAGCAGTATACCTGTTTATCCACAGTACATAAAGACCAATCGTTATGATAAGCACAGCTAGAGGGTTTCTTGGGCACCGTCTGCCCTCCAGGAAGTCCCGAATGCGGAGTTGTCTATGTGCCCTACTTACTATGAGCCAAAATGTTTTGGCGACTGTACATTGGACCATTGCGTGTTCATTTGTCTCCCTCTGATTACAGTGCACACACTTGTCTGTTGTTGTTGTACCCCATCTCCTTAAGACAGTTCTCGTCTGCAAGACTGACCACCCATACTTCCATGTTACGTCCTGGGCTTCACCCGGTACATTTGCATTGATCAGCGTGCGCCAAGGAAAGTTCTTTTGTTTCTCTTCTAAGTTTTCAGGACTCGTCTCATCTAATTTCTGAGCCAGTTCTATGTTCCTCATGTCTTCTACTTCTCTTTGTGAGTTATGTGTGGTTAGTTTCTTATATGCTGCTATTACTTTGGCGTAAAAGGGGGGTGGCTGAGTTGCCTTGGGCCCATCCGGAGTATGCTGGGGAAATAACCTAGCCTGTGCTCCCAAGAAGTATACACAGAGCTGCCTTGCTGGATGCCCCGTCTGGAGATCAAGGACCCTAAGAACACTTTTCAAAGCATAGGTCACGGCGTAATTGGTTACAGAGGGGATGTTCCACCCCCCGAATTGTCTGGGCAGGCCCAGTTTCCTGGTTTTGACCAGGGCTGTTTTATCCGACCAGAACAGGCGCAATACTTCAGATGTAATTTTAACCGCTATGTATCGAGGAAGGGCAGTTGTCCCGGCTATATACCATACTTTCCCTGTATTAAGGAATATTTTACCCTCGTTTTTGCTGGCGGAATAATGCTAAAATGGTGCTTTTTTAGCGATTTTTAAAAGTATCTTCCGGAACAAGAATTAAATTGAAAATGTTTATCCTGCTAGACGTTTCAACATACTTTGCTCTAACATTTTTTGTAGAGCAGTCAAGTAAAGTAGGTATTGAAAACTAAATTCTAAATTCCGCAAAAACGCACTTTTTCCGCACATTCGGAAGCAAATTTTATGCTGGAGCAATCCTAGTAAAAATACGCACAATTGTTCGCTTTGTAGACGGTATGTTGTGCTTTATTTTCGCAAAAAATTATAATTGTAAAATTTGTTTGAATGGAGTAAAAAATTTTTGAAATTTGGTTGGCACGGGTTTGTTGTACGTTGCCTCCTATGGCTGCTTCCCTACCGACTACACCGACACCGCTGTTCACAATGGGCACGCCGCGTGCACTGCGGCTCTAACAATAATACTGACCTTTACCTGGTGTTTTTGTAGCGATGTGAAAAAATAAAACTGCTGCACTTTCTACAGGTATCACTTGTATTGTTGTATAAAAAGGCAATATGAGCGCGAACAGACACATTGGAATTTTTCACGTGAAGGAGCAGTGGACATATTCCCGCCTTAGGAATTTGTTGTGCGCGACAGTGAACCTTTATGCCCGTGAATTTTGATGGGAATGAAACCCCATGCTTCCCTTTACCACCGCATTATGTGGACAAAGGAATAACACTGACGCAATAACCAGTGGTTTGGCACATCGGTTCTACCTGGAGTAGTATTTAATGAACTACCACCGAGTTTACACTTGCAATGCACGAAAACTGAAACACGTCAGAAATACAATCGAAACTTATTTCCGAGTCCCGTTTCTCGCAACTGGTACTCTCCAGGTATTTATTTGTCTTTCCACTCTGTTAAATGCCAGAGGAGACCTACATAACGCGATTGGGTACGGCCATGATCGCCACAAAAAATACAACCGACCTTATTTGCAACGCAGTTATCAATACACTGAAAAAGTTCAAAATTACAAGCACAAAAAGTGTTAAGCACTTCTGCTCACACCCACAGCAGTCAAGATGGCCTAAGGCGCGGCAAGATACAAGATATACTGGGTTACGGCTAAAAAAGGCAGTTCGTTGGCAAAGTGTTTTCTTCAACGCCCCCCTCGGGTATCAGATAGTCATCTCAATCTCACAGACACTCTCTTTATCGTATATTCTCTACATATATGCGCCCATTTCCTCATACGATAGCTTTACCCCGCAGCAGTAGGTCAACGGCGAGTCTCCATGGTGACTGAATGTTCGGGTGAAGCTGCTGTATCCTTGATGATTCCACAATCGTTATGTCTATATGTGAAGGCACAGTCTTGGTTTGAAGACGTAGATTGGTCCTTCCCAAAGGACCGTAGGAATTTCTCATGCCCTTGGGTGTTTAAAAGAACCTCTTGTGCTTACCGCTTAGACATGACGCAAAGGCCTGATCGCAGACGTCCTTCCGACAATGCACAGTGAGGTTAGTCGGTCAGAGAAAATGAGCGAATTCCCGATTGCGCTTTCTGGAATGTTCAGCAGTTTCTTCCGTGCGGGTAAAGGGTCAGGTCGATTTGGTTCCGCATGACTTGGATACGCTTCGATCAGGAATACTGATCCCGGTAGCAAGGAGTAGCGTTTATAATATCGTCGCCTCTGCAAGAATGTATGCGTAATTCAAAATGAGAATTTCGCCCGTGCAACAATACGGAGGGGTGGCTTATCACTTAGAGCTAATGGGCGAGCCCTCAGCGTCTTCCCTTGTCAAATACGTCATGTGACCAACGCTACAAGCCTAAAAGACGGCATTGCGTGCCAAAGACGGGCTTTATATCTTAGTTTCGCTTAGTAACATTCACCTCCTTCCTTTCTGATGACGATGTGACCGAAACGAGCATCGTGGAAAGCGAAATGGGCTTGAAGTAGTGCAAGCTTCTCGTCCCCTTGATAGCCTTCGCCGTTTAAAACTTAGACGCCAAATGGGCTCTTCTTTCACTGACCGCTGCTTTTGGCACCCATATTAGGCGCACATCCTTGATGTTCTCTCTTGCCCAACTAAACAGATCTTGCGGGGTCTGTATTTGGTCCTGAAAAGGCCTTTAAAGGCTTGCTCTTCCTGCGAGGCGCTTAACTGTCCCGCCAATTCCGTTGCACGTGCTCTTTCCGTGGGATGTCGCAAAAAAGTTCCATTCGCCTTGAATCTGGTAGTTACTTTCGTGATGGCACAAGTTCAATTTTTTTGTTTTTGTATTATGAAGAGTCACCGTCTGAGAAGTAGTGAATCTCATTTAGTTCAAGCACTTCGTTCTTCAAACATTTCATCAGCTCATGCTGAAATGCTGACACTGCTGCGGTATCGTGCTCCAAGCAGTCAGAAATGACAGCGAAAGACATCACATACGGACCTTTGGTGTTTTCTGAAGCGTAGTACACGACTATTGGATGTATGGCAGCTTGCGTATTCACCCAGTGATAAGACTGAGGTGCACCTTGAATTACAAAGCTGTCATTCTCCGCAAAGTCTATGAGTGCGACTGCCTCTTTTTTGCTCATGCTTGCCTTCAGCGCTCGCAACTGTTGAGCTTGCTGCTTACTAATAAAATGGTGGACCTTCAGTTCACTCAGCATGGACGAAAGTTTTTCAGAAAATTTCTGTGGTGTCATAAAAAAACATTGCAATGTGCAGCGCATAGCAGCAGTCCACTGTTGGACTCGGACTGCACTGTGCTCACTGGGAAAAACATCGAGGCTTCAGAGAAGTGTCTCGGCGGACGTGGTCCCAGGGCAATCGCCCTACCTCCCAACAATGCACCTCGTACTATCAAGATCACACACCACTGTTCTCAGTAGCTCTTCCGGCGTGTGGCTAAGGCCACTAGCATGCAGTATTAGCTTAAAGGTCTGATGCTCCATGCACACAGACACACGGTGTGTGTGCCAATGGCGCCAGCCAGAACACAGTGGGCAGGGCGCAAACTGGCAAATGTCGAAGAACCCCATTTTAGGTCGAATGGTCGTTTCCACTCATAGTGCATTTCTTTCAGGTTCATCAGCAGAAGGCGTTTTTGGCGACCATTCTGAACGTCCTTCCTTCCAGGCAGGCAGTAGGAGACCGAGGCATCCTCGAAAAACTGAATTATCGATTATTTGGTGGCTTCACTGATAACGCTGACTTGTCCTTTTGCTCGCGTTCCCAAAAGGCCTTCAGCCGCTTTCAGCTTCATTGCTTCACGCACCTCCCGCTCCGAAGCGCCAAAAAACGTCATGATTTTCTTTCGGGACCAAGAATGCGGAGCCAAGGTTAGGGACTGAATTCTCTTCTCTCGGTTGTTTTTATCGTTGAACTTGCGTTTTACCTCATTCATCAGAACAGCATAATCGGAAAGTTCAAAGTGGTAATTGGTTTGGTGGCCATATGTTGACAGCTCATCCAGGCCCAGTGATACACGTATTGCTTTCGCTGCTTTCTTTGAAGTCTCTGAACATTGGTTTGAGCGTAAGTTATCCGTCGTTTTTTCGCTAGTTTTGCCCGCATGAGGCTTTCTCCGATAGCGACAAGGACATCATTAATTGATTGGAGGCTCGTGGGTGGACACGAAGCTGCTCTTCAGAAAGGGCATTACCGTCCTCAGATTGTGGTGCATGGGCGTTTCCTGACGACTGGTAGAGACGCTTCCTGCAGTCTTGTTTGTTCTCCTATTTGTTCTCCTGGAACGAGGTCGACAGAAGTATATGCGTCCACTAAAGCCAATGTAATTATTGTTGTTCCCCGGCGGTTTTTGACATGCTGAAGAAGCGGATTTGAACGCACTTTGGAAACAACGTTTGACGTGTACTTTTTAAGGTAGAGGTGCAGATGATGTTCGCACACTTAGGCGTCCCCATGTAGTTCCCGCTTCGAGCGTAAAGCGAGGAGCCGGCGATCTGTGTCACTTAAGTCCTGTACATCAGAAAGACGCTGGCGGTTGCAGTACCAGGTCCGGTGGCAGCCGCTTGGGGCGAGAAAACAAGCAGGGGGCTTTTCTGAAAATAAAAAGGCCGTATGTCTGTTTCATCATGAGCATTGCTTTCAAATACTGGTAGAACACAACGGAGGAACAGCCGCCCTGCCTAAATATCTCCACCCTGCGGTAGAACGAATGAAATAAGCGCCTATCGTGCACTGCCCTTTTACCTCTTGGTAACTGTGTGCCATTTGTTGTTTGCACATGTAAACTTTTCTACGTTTTGGCTGCCCGCGTAGCTTCATTTTCTCGTGTTTCGTCGTTTAGGCTGTTATCATGCTTAACTCTCAAATCAGGTTTGTTTTCCTGGTTGAAGCGGGATAAAAAGCGTTATTGCTCTAAGTACAACGAGCATGCACCCGCTGTGAGAACGTCAGCGGTGGTATACGAAGCTAATCTAGAAATGATGTCATAGGCCGCAATTTTGAACGTTTTAGTTTCTTCCCGCACCGCCCATGCTTTCGTTCACTGTTTGAAAAAAACGACGAGGTCGTGAAAACGCATAACTGTACCTTCATTTTGAGTCTGAGCCGGTGCAGAGCCATCCAGTTTGTCAAACATTTTCACACCATCGGTGTATAGTCTTCTGGGTCCTGCAGTTGTGGCTAAAACTCCATTTCACTCCACGCAATTTTTAACTATAGGCCTATAGCCAACAGGATTTACATTTCAGAACTCAGGAAGTTTGTTTCCCGGACATATGCAGCGATAGCACTCTCGTGCACTCATACGCCTTTGCTATTGGCGCGGTAGGTATTTGTAGTCAAGACTGCGCTTAGCGCTATACTGCAGGAACCTTTGAACAAAGTCCCTACCTGAGCAGACGATACTTCTGGCATCACCGTCACAAAACGTCACTAAAAAGCGCAGTACTAAATAATAAAAAAACTTTTTCTATGTTTTGTAATTTCCTTTTTCAGAGACGCCAATAAAGTAACGTTACTTTATTAGGCCCGGTATGTCAGCACGACAAAAATTCGTGATCATTTGCTGTGTCAGAAGACTATAAAATATTCGTTATCGTCTGCTATGAATCAAGGGTTCCTGAACGGCAGCTTGAGCTTCGCTTTCTTTTTTATTGTTGCTCCCGTTTCCTCAAGAACAGCCCTAAATAATTATATGACTTGAAACTGCTGCAGTGCGCTAATTTTATGAATTACACAACTACTGATAGAAACATTGCACGTACGGAATCACTAAGGAAATCGGAATTACATGCCTTCTGCTCATGAGAAGATGCCGCCGTACAGAAGCTGCAGAACGCGTCTAAGAATGGCAACTCATCTATTTCTTCGTCTTCGTTTTCTAGTTAATGAACAGTTGTGGCCGTTCACCCTAAATGTTTCGTACTGGGTGATCTTCTGTTTTGATGCGAGAATAAAAGAGACACCATTCATTGCTCGACATGGCTACAACAGCACTTGGTAAAGGTCAGTATTAATGTTAGAGCCGCAGCGCCCGCGGCGTGCCCATTGTGAACAGCGGTGTCGGTGTAGTTGGTAGGGAAGCAGCCATAGCAGGCAACATACCACAAACCCGTGCGAACCAAACTTCAGAACATTTTTACTCCCTTCAAACAAAATTTACAATTCGAAATTTTTGCGAAAATAAAGTAGAACACAGCGTCTACCAAGCTAACTACTGCGCGTATTTTTACTAGGATTGCTACAGCACGAAATTTGCGTCCGAATATGCGGAAAAAGTGCGTTTTTGTAGAATTTAAAATTCATTTTCAAACCTGCTTTACTAGACTGCTCTACAAAAAATGTTAAACCAAAGTATATCGAAAAGTCTCGCAGGATAAAAATTTCCAGTTTTCTCCTTGTTGCGGAAGATATTTTTAAGCATTATTTAAGAGAGAGAGAGAGAGAGAGAGAGAGAGAGAGAGAGGTGCTTTATTAGAAGAGAAACGAAAGTTGACTCAGCCGATAACTGCTTCTCGGGTTGAGGGCACCTCAATCAAGGCTGAGTGTAGGAGGGGAATAGAAAGGAAAGATGGTGGACAGAAAAAGGTAGAAAGGGAGAATCAGATAGCAGTTCACAAGCCGCACAGCATGGACAGTACTGACGGCATCATAGCCGGTCCGAGAGTCCCGTATCCTTTAAAAAGTCCACCAGGGCTCGGAACGCTTTTTCGCGATTTGATTTATGACAATCCGGAAACAACAGGTTTGATTAGGTGCATGAAGGTAGTCCCAGTTTCGCATACGACCCTCTCAGCGCTGATCGAGCCTGCGAATGTTGTGGACACTCGCACAGTGCATGCGTGAGTGTCTCTATTGCAGGACAATGTGGGCAGGCGGGTGAACTGCCGATGCCAAGCCTGTGACTTCTTTCTGCGCAGCGGTGACAGCCGATTCGCACACGAAGGAGGAGAGCACGGTCAGCTCGTGTCAGTAGTCCCCTCGAAGGAAGCGCGTGCGGTGGCTTGCCGGATGCAACTCGGGAGTCAGGATTCATGGCTTGGAGGTCACTTCGGATAAGGTACCGCGCAACGTCCAGGAGCCTGATTGCCTCCCTCATCGAAGTGGATGGATGATGCGCTTCTTTTGCCAGGAAATCAGGCTCCTCATTTCCCTTGATGCCTACGTGAGCAGATAGCCATTGCAGATGAATGATAAGGCCTCTGCTGCTGAGGCCGTGCAGTTTGCTGGCAAGACTTTGCACAGCGAGACAGCTGAGGTGGGCCAGGTCGAGCCTAAGGAGAGCAGCCTTCGTATCTGAGAGGATGGTTACTTTCCGGTTGGTGAGGTTCTGCTCGCACTCCTTAATGATGTCCGCAGCCAAGTGAAGGCCCGCGATTTCTGCCGTTGTGGAGCTGCTGGTTACTGGCAGGCGGCCTTGCCTGGCTGAAGCGAAGGCAGGCGCGATGGATGCTGCAGCCGGCGCCCCCTTGTCTGGAAGCAGGGACCCATCGGTGAATATCAGCACGTGCCCCTTAAGGTTCTCCAAGCAGGCCGCTGCTTCATGTCTTAATTCACTGAGTGGAGTTATCCTTTCTGAGGTCACGTGCAGTAGAGTTGCACTTATGGTGACCTTACTAGTCACGTGGGGTGGAGGAGGTATGATGTGATCCGTCGGGGGCTGGCCGATCACCGTTTCAAAAATACGGACAATCATACCCATTCGAGAGTGAGGTCGTTCTCGTGGCCGTGCGAGGAGGGCGCCTTCGTCTGGTGCCCTATGGAGGCGCTCGACGTGATTGACAGCTCGCTGTAGGGCGCGGAGTGCGAGGGGCTAGACACCGGCTTTAGCAAGAGTTCCCGCGCGATCCGACGATCGGGGATAACCTAGACCGGTCCGAAGTGCAATTCTGTGCTCGATCTCAAGTTTCCTCCACCGCGTTGGCTTGACGGTGACAAGGGGCATAGCGTAAAGTACTGCGGAGAACACCATAGCATCGTAAATTCCTAGTGCTCAAGTGTGTGATCACGCACGCCCCTTCGCCAAGAGCCAAGACTGGATTGGCCAAGCAGCTGTTTGATTAAAAGCACCATTTTAGATTTATTCCGCCAGCGAAAACGGGGGTAAATTATGTTTTAATGGCATTCGCTTTGAAATGACCGTTGAGACCAGGAAACACACGTGCCGTAACCAAATTTTCACCTTTGAATTGTATGTAGAATGGTTTAAAGAAATTCACAAAGTCGGTGCAGTTTTCTCGGGAACCGCATCTTTAAAATGTTATTGGCTGTAAGAAAAAATGTTTTCGCTCGCCAAATTACAACCAGGGCTTTTAGGGATGACAATAAATAAATATCCTTCCAAAATTACCCTTTGTAGTAAGTAACTTTATTGCTCTACCTGTGTGAATTTTTGTGCAGTTGACATAAGGAACTTCGCCAAGTGGTGAGAAAACGGTGGGATACGTTCTCCTACAAGCTGAGAAAAGCGGTAAAGGCGAGCGATGCACCCGCTGAGGACGAGCTGGAGGAGCTAAAGTCGTCGTCGATACATTTCAAATAGCTGCTCTTCCAAAAGGGTAATATAGAACCTCCGAAAGTAGGAGAAATTTTTATATTAATTTTATTCTGGGGCTGAAAGAAACTTTGCATACGGCACATACGACATGTGCGTAACTTTTTGGGCATTAGAGGTGCAACTATGCAGCAAAAAATTTGCCAATCTGTTGCCATCGTAGTGAGGCTATTCACATGACTGGAAGCTAGCCAGCAAGGAATGCAGTTTCAAAGCAGCTGTTGTCAAAAGCAACAAACAGTACAAAGAGTTGCAAGAGCAAGTTTGTGACATTTATTTACACTTTCATGAATGTTATTGCCTTTTTGAGAGCACGCTTAACCCTATGACTTCAGAGCAGGTACAGCAATGAGATTTTCTCGCGTCCTTATACAAATAAAGGTGTACCAACCTAATTGCGGAGAAAACCACAAAGTTCATTGCTTTCACTGACACATTTTGCGAAAAATGCAGCATTTATGTGGACAAAGTTAACAACACTTGCTACTTTACATTTACAAAGTTCTTTGTACGTTCACTATACTTTACCAAGTTCTTTGTCTGTTAGACATTTTTTGAATAAAACTTTTCCCTTCTCTTTCAGAAATAATACAAGTGGCCATAGTGACTTTCTAGACAAAGATTACGGGAAGACATCCATAATGCACACAAAGAGCAGTCCTGATTTACACAATGCTTATAACGACTGACATCTTGTACCCTGCCATAATAATGCCCTATTGTGCCTAACAAAAAGGCAGCGCAGAAATTTTCTAATAGTGGAGGCTGATTTATAACACTGCAACTGCGATACTTAACACAGGAAAATTGCTCAGAACGTGTACATTGCAGACCACACTACTTTGTAAGAGTTGTTTTACCAAAACACAATTTAACAAAACACAGATCTGTTTTGTTAAATTGTAGGTATTCGACGACAGGTGAGTGCAGAGCAACAAGGTTCTGACAATTCCCAACCTGGGCACACGAGCCCGAACAAACTTCTCAAAAATATTGATAAGGGCAATTTCTCGCTCTCCGCGCTTTGCAGAACGAGCCACTATTCAAAGTTTACCTCGTGCACATTCACTCTGGAGGGGCAGAAGGCACCACAAAACCGGCTTTGCGCCCTTAGCCAAACCAGTTCAAGCAGAACTCGAAGCTCTCTGAAATGCTTAGTTGACGAATTCTGTGCACTTAAAGCAGATTTGTATCTGGGACTGGCTATGCTACATTCAAACAGCCATGCAACAGTGACACTTTTTTTTATTCAGATACCCCAAAGGCCCATGCGGGCATTACATAGGGCACTTCACGGCAGGCATGCTGCAGAACCAGTCAAGCACCTCTGGCGTCATCTGTGCCACATGAATTTACACCGAGGGGCTGGCCAGCTGGGCTCGCTTGCACCATTTGCTTAGCCGGTTGCAAAGTCACCTCCACCATGCTAATGACTGCTCTTTTCGCTGCATTCGTTTCAGAATCGCCAATTCTCGACATTAGTTTGTGGCGCTTTTGTATGTTTCAAGCATTACATTCGGGATTTCTTTATTCACACTCGTTGAAACTTTTCCCAAATTCACAATTTTCACCCCAGTCAGCCATAAGCCTCTGAAATCTGCTGCCCTCTCTAAGGACCACCAGCGATATGAATCTCAACGTGTTTGGCTCCTCCAGCTCCGTGAAAGAAGTTCTGCACGTAGATGTCATAGAGAAGGATGATGAAAACCCTGCCACGGTGGATGGGCTGCCGCTTTCGACCGTACAAGAACACAGCAACAGCGGTTTCCCATCAGCACCCCCTAGCAGTTCCCCGCTACAATATTTCGCCGTCCTTCAGCTACCCACTTTGCCGCTTCCGCCCCAGTTTCCTGCACCTCTTCTTGCATCGCTCCTCTCTGCCACTGCCTGCCTTGGCCTAACGACATTTTTGCGCTCTTCCCGAGAACACAAACTCCCCCGCGACTGCTTCTCATAGAGCGCGCAACGACGAAAAGAAGGAGCGGGGAGTCTCAAGAAGATTTAGTGCTTCAACAGATACATGAGAAGCTTGGGAAAAGGCTCACGTCAAGGCATCACTTCTTGCTGTCCCTGGATGGTCCGATCGACAAAGTGCCCGAGTATTTCCATGGAGGCCGCAAGTTGCACCTGCGCGATGTCTTTTGCCTCTACGCAAAATTGTCGGTGCCAACAATGCTCACCCGTATCCCAGACGCTGAAGCTGTCGTGAAAAGTTAAATAATGTTCCATGACATGGTTATCAACAGTCGGGTAAATGTACTCTAATAGTCACAGTTAAATGCAAAATGGGAGGATCACATGGCTTCATGTACTATCAGAACAGATTTTCCGGCAAGATGTCTTTATCGCGCAATTTGTGCAGTGAAAATATCTTGCCGTGCTTTTACGTACCAGGATAATTTTATAGTACAAGAAGACACGCAATTCCGCGTTTGTTAACCGTGATCAATATAGTACGGGTTTTTGTGTGCTTGACCACCGCCTTTTTACTGCCTATTGCTTTGTGTTGCCAATTGATTGTGGTTATTTGGGGGTTGCAACATGCCAAACCTACTACTGAGCTATGAGGCCCGCCATTTTTTGACAACGTGGGAATCTGGGGATCTTTAACGTGATCCAAATCGCCACACATGGGCACTTTTCATCTTCCGCCTCCACCTAAAATGCAGCCACTGCCACCAGAATCAAATACATGACCTTGGCTCAGCAGCACAACAGCCTAGCTACTATGGCACTTTCTTTTTTAATGTCCAAAAGCAAACCTTTTAGTAGGCAATTGTTTGTGCTTGCTCACATACTACGTTAATCTTTGTACAATGCTTACTAACAGGTAAATTTCGCACTAAGTAAAGAATTGTCAGTTCTTGCATACATGTTAAGAGGTCGTAAAGAAATGTTCAGAAAAATTGGGCTGGGTGGCTATTGAAAGTTGTGGGACATTGATCTGCAAAGTGTGCATAGCCTGTTTTGTTGTATGATAGCGGCGAGCAGGTGAAGTGTGCACTTACGGTTTCACTGATGCTTGCGAAGGGTCAGATACAGATACAGGTAAAAAAATGTCCGTGGTTTTTTTGTTTCCCTTCAGAAAATTTAAAATACAGGCTTTTGTATCTATAAGCCAGTATTTTACATTGTACACGCATCGTAAATACAGTGTACATATGTTTTTGCATTCTAAATATAATTGTGTATGCAGAAAGAGCATACCTTTTGTATGTATATATGTGATGCAAATATGGTAAATGTTTATCTTTAGATGTGGAGATGCACGTTTTGAAAGCGATGATTGAATTTCATGCAATAAAGACAAAACAAATGTACTTTTTCGGTCGAGTGGTTAAGGTATGCGACTCACACGTGCGACAGTGTGTCGGCGGCACGTTCAAATCGCATGCAGGGTCTTTCTTTCTTTTGTTCGGATGGCATAGTGTCATTGGTACAAAATAAGATATTTGGCAAAAACTCATGAAGTTCAGCAGAAAATCTGTGTAAAAACAGTCAGCAGGTCGGTGTCATGCTACAATGGTTTCCAAACAACTGAAGCGGTTGCGCCGATCATCGCGAAGAAAACTTTATGGCAACCAATAAAGGTTGTCGTGACTATTCGTGGCTAGTCATCAGAACTCGTGTTGTAGAAATGAGAGAGGTGCAGAAATGAGACAGGAGATGAACATTAACGCGTTGAAGAGATGGATGATGCAGTGACAAGGATAATGAGATACTAAACTCAACCGTAGAGACACAAGTTCTCCCGGGGTGGAAAAAATAAAGTTTTTAGTTCAGTCTAGAAACCTGCGTGTGATTGATTAAACGTCACACGCACTCGATTCTGAAGCGCTTAAACAGTCTCGGTTGACAGCGGGGGCTGCTAGATCAACACAGAAACAACCACGTCACCCAGTCGAGGCTGCCAATTCCAGGCGTGGCCAACGATCAGGTTGGAGGAAAGGCTGGCACTACAGCCTTGCGGGGTTTCCGAGTGTCTTCCCGACTGCTACCACATCTTTGCAGGCAGCCTACCGAACCACGACTCCGCCGAATAAACTCTGCTGCGTCCTCCGGTAGGATCCCTTCTTCTTTTCCCGTCCGTTTTATACATCCGGTTATTCTGCCGAATTCACTTGTGGCGACATGTTCCGCCACATAATTATAGAGGGTGCTTGTTCATGTTCGGCCATTTGTTTACCAAATTAAACTTACTCGTCCCCGAAGCCTGTCTGGCGCATACACCACCGATGTCTTCTACGTGATCACCCAGGCATATTTGTATAATATCAGGTTTGTGGCTTCACAAAATTACATACACAGAAAATGTTTAAAGCGTTCGTGAAGAGATTTTCAAAAAATTGTGCTCTGTGGGTATTCAGAGCAGCGGTTCAGTGATATACAAACTGTGCATAGCTCTTCCTTCCCGATATCCCCAAATAGGAAAGAAATACCGTTACGGCTTCACCGAGGCTTTTGTTCCCAACTCTGAAGTGATGTCTTGGTTTGAAGCCAATCCCAGTTCCCACTCGCCTGCACAACATGTCGGTATAGAGCGGGCTCGCACAGGGTCAGATAAAGGTAGAACACCAGCGCAATCATGAAATTCGCTCTGCAAGTGAACGGGAGTCGTCTGGTCTTTGATTCTACTGATCAACATGGTCGAACTTTGAGTCACAACGCGGGGCGAGTGGAACAGAAAGAAGTAACCATGTTTCAAGTAAGCTGGAAATTTGTGAACGGTTTATGCTGCTTCGCGAGCGTCTAAACTGTCGTTGTGCTAGCTGGTATTCTTGCAAAAGTTTGCCGACGGCTTTCACACGCAGCGTGTAATGTGCGTTCTGCGACTGTGAAACTTCTGACCTCACAAGAGAAATGACCGAAAGCTCAAAAAGGAAATGTTACTACGTAAACACACTTATAGAAGGAACTTTTAGTATTCTGAATTTAAAACCAGCCAATCATTTACTTATCAAGTCGAAAAGGCCGAGAAGCAGACACACACGTCGGATCACCTCAGTAGCAATTTTAGTCCGACATCACGCAGTTTGATTGCTTTTCCGTTACTACAGTAAACATTGCTGCAACATTGTTTCGTGATTGGATATGCTCTCCTTTGGTTGTTTCAATATTGGATATACTACCGTTTGGCTTACTGCAGAACCATTCAACAGTAAGTCAGTGGTTGAAGCTTTGGGTTGATTAAAATGGATAAAAACACACCATAGTGCTGGTTTACAAATAGTGTAATATTAAGGGTAAAGTGACTTCAAATGCAGGCTGGCCGTAACATTGGGCTGGCCCTGCGGCCGCAAGTTGGAATCGCACACGGGGCACATGTTCGTTTCCTTGAGCGGTTTTATGCCTTTTGATAAAAAACGGCAAGATTCGGAAGAGAATTCTGCAAAGCAACGTGAACTTTAGCAGATAACCTTGGTACAAACCGTACAAACAGCCAGTAGGTCTGCGTTCTGCCACAATGGTTGCCAGACAACAGAAAGCGGGAAGGGACACCGCTGACGTCAATAGAAAGCTATTTATGGCAACAAAAAAAGAGGTGCAATATTTCTAAACGATCCTGTTTGCAGATGTGCCGAACAATATACACAAAAATGTTTACCTCTCGAATGATCTAACGTGAAGTTACTGCAAGTTGCACTGCCGGCAAAGATGCGCGCATGGTTGCTTACGTGCCCCTAAAAACGAGAATTTAAAAGGCGTCCCTGAAATCCGGAAGCAATGCATTCGGAAAATATTTCGGATTTACGGTCCTGAAAGCCGTCCAAACCAGAGAAAACTAAGGAAAACCAATGTATTTTCTGTTCACGATGGCTTTAGCATCTCATTTTCTTAACATGACATCACTCCTAGTTGCACTGCCGACTGAGGGTGTCCCAAGCTCACTTGGCATGTGTCTAACAATGACCATTTCGAAGACCTCCCCTTAACTCCTGAAGCAAATATTTGCTAAACCAGTTCGCATTCAAGCTTTTCAAAAATTGTTGAGCCAAATAAAATTAAGGTAGTAAATTTTTTTTTGATGGTCCTTTTATCATCCTCATCGTGCGATGCTTACTAAAACAAAGTGGTCGGCATGTATACCATTTTTGAAAAAAACTATGAATTACAAAAACATTATCATGCAAAGATTGCTAGCACATTTCTCAGCAAACACAAACGTGCTGAGAACAGTAAAGCACACCAAACAAAAAAAACCCCTCCAAGTAAAAGCGGCTTGTCTCTCAGGCCTGCAGGACATTTCGCTGCCAAGCCACACTGCTTGCGGCACTACAGAAATGCTCCGCAAAAACAATCCCGCACATACCATGCCATTTGTGCAACGTTCCTGGCTTGGGTACGTGCCAGCTGCAAAGGTGGTTGGACAAGGTCTTGCCAACACGAGCCGTTCCGCTTTTTGCCAATCCCACTTAGTCAGCCTCCATAGCTGGTACTGCTGTATCCATCGTCATATTCAGCAGGCAACTTGGCAATCAAGAAATTGTAAAGCACGCAGAGGGATTTGACCATCACCTCTGCCTTCTCTTGACGTTCCTCGATTTTTAGCTCAAACATTCGCCACCAGGTCTCTAGAATACCAAAGGCGTTTTCTGCGCATCTCTTGTTTGAAGCAATTGAATTGGAGAAGGGTGAGGGTTAGTCCACTCTGAATAAATTGAATTGAAAACCGAAAACTACCTGACATATTTTTTGCGCACAGAATGAACTGAAAATGCAGTGTGGCTGAAATTTGAAGCCATACATTCAAATCTCAAAAGTGCACTAAATATGGAGAGAACAAAAGGCTCCACATGTTCTCCTGGCCAATTCTTTACTTCCACTTCCTCTTAAGTACAGGTTTCCCTCTCACTGATCCACTGAAGGTTCAAGCCCTTTTTTTTCTTTTGTGCACACCTATGATTGTTGTAACTACAAAACGACACATACAGCAAGTAAGAGGCTACAAAAGCAGCACAGGAAGTGTTTCTTCTATTGCTACAAACAAAATTCGTTACCATTTGCAATAGAGATGTGAAGACGGAGGAACCAGAGGAGCTTGTGGTGTTCATTAAACTTAACTTGGATTTTCCTATGTCCGCTCCAAAAAGGGATAGTTAAAAGTCGAAGCTTTCCCCACAAAAACTAAGTGAAATCAACGTCCACAATCAACCCTTCCTAAGTCAAAAATCCAGACCTGCCAAAGTTGGAAGCCAAAGTCTCCTTCAACTCGGCCGGAATCGGAAGCGAACGCCTGAACTACGAACCTAAAAAAATTGTTACGCACCCCGAATGCGGCGATAGCAATGCCGGATAGACGCCACTTTCATAGCGCAAGGAACGCAGGTTCGATATCGACCACGGAAATCCTTTTTGGCTGTTGGCTACACATGGTATTATTTATTTATTCACAATAACCCTAAAGGCCCCAGTGAGGGGATATTAGATAGAAGGGTTACATTTGCGCATATATTGCATTGGAGTAACAAAGAATCAGAGCAAAAGCGACGCTGCTAAACCCAGCCGCTGCTAACCCCGTATTCATTGGTAATTTAAAATGGGCCACTTGTTCGGTTGGCCGTTTTACTAATTAAAGGTCCAGCGTTACATTGCAGGGACCTCCCTAACCACATTTTTTCTCTGGGTGTCCACTCCCCACATCTCCTTGTGGACTCCCTTCCTCATAGCCGCTTTCCTCATAGTTCATGGCCTATCATTGCCTCCCCTATCCACTTCGCTGGGAATGGTAGTTTCCTGTCAACAATCCGAGCAGAACGAAGCTGGAACAGCTTGAACGTGAGCATACAGCGTGGGATCACACCTAAGGGCTTCCGAATTAATTGGTGGCATAAACAGAATCAGTATCCACATAAGCCCATCCTAAAAATTTTGTGTCCTTCTAAATGTACATAATAAATCGCCCGAAGATGAGGGAAAAAACCCTGATTAGTCACTTTTGTTTTTCATCTTCATCTCTGAACCACTTTCACCCAGAATGTTGCAACATAATCAATTAGTCTGAGTTCAAAGTTTAGTTCTATAGAAAAACATTATGTGATATCTAGAGATTCAAATGATGTCTCAGGCAGACTCAAAATCACTAGACACTGCATGCCAGTTCTGACTACCAAAGTTTTTTATAATGTTCAATGAATGGTGCCACCTGAAATATTAACCTCATGTGTCCCACCGTATTTGATTCTTTGAATGCGCTGCGAACAGTTGTAGCTCTTTGGTTCAAATCTTGATGCAGTTTTACAATTTAAAGTATTCATAGCTTTCGAATATCCAAAATTTGTGTACAACAGAGATATAAAAAGTGGCTGCGGCAAGCACAAAGTTCAAGATGGAATGTAATAGGGCAATAAACGACAAGGGACAGAATAAATTCACAAGACGGGCGCTTGCTGTGTCCCCCATCGTTTATTGCACTGTTAAATTCAACCATGAATACGTACCAACTCGCCCAACATTTTACCTTGATGCAAACTAAGTTTCATGCTTTTCGTGGCGTGCTTTATGAGGTTGGCTTCATTGAATGACACTAAAGCACAGCAAATAAGCCCAACACATACAAACCTTGAGCGAAGCAATAGAACTCTGGTTTCGCTAAGCGCGCTCTGCGTGAGACCGCGTTTTTCTGGTTACTGTCTTTGTAGAGGGACATGTTGGCCAAAATAAATCTCCGTTTGTATTTGCCCCCACCTTATCCTGTTGTAGGCAGTATTACAATACACACCGGGATGTGCAGAGGCTGTAGTCGGAAGCAAAGAACCCTGCACTTCGCGCGAACTGCCAATAGGGCAGTCGAAATTCCTACGCAGAATGCGAGGACAATGTCCTGGATGTGGTCCCTGATGACAAGTACCTGTACAAGATATTGATACACCTCATAATTATCCAAATGCATTAAAACAATGTGGAAGAGGCAATAAAAAGCACAGGAATACATAGTCCCAAAAATCACACTGAACATATGAGAGCTGCTGTAAAAGGTAAAAATATTGGCGTCGATGCGTAGACGGTAGCGCAGATTGTCGTCCACCCGCAACAAGACATTTAGTGGACTATGAACCTTAGGTGCATAGCAGTGTTCTGGAGTTGCATCTCTGTAATGGCACTCCGTATTCATTTCACCTTTTCGCTACCCTGGAATGGCTTCATGGGAATAGAATGGCGACAATGCTTACATGATTGGAATTAGGATGGAATTAGGTGCCTTTTTGGGAATGCAATGGGCTAGATTTTTAGACGAGCGGCGTCGATCTTCATCTGGTACCTACAGACAGGCTGACTCTTTAACCAGCAGAGTGCTCAGTGTTCAACAAAGGTGAGTATTACGAGTGAATGTAGATGTGCGCCAGGTACAGACAGGTGCCTGTGCTTTAGCGATAAGCAGTGCGAGGACACTAGTGCGATGATACGCGAAGGACGTAGTCAGGTAATACGTGACAGGCTGCACAAACAAAGCAAGCAGAAACCAGCATATTTGCCCTCTAGACCCGCACAAAAGCAATCTATTATAACACGCTCATGATGTATATAGTAACCTAGGCATAAAGAATTCTCGCCGTTTGTCACTTTTGCGGGCGGTTATTCTGCTCTAAAAGTCAGCAAGCTGCTACCATCCCACGACATTAGCGATGTGTACGCATTTTTCTGTCGATTTCAATGTGTGTGATAACTGTACCTCTACGTACATTTACGGTAGCTCGGTAAAGCCAACAAGTGGTAATTTATGCGTTGATGAACTACAGGTGTGAATTGTATTTGCACTTCCCCACCATTCCAGCAGTGGGAATAGGTAAATTTTCGCATTCTGTAGAGCTTTTCAAGTTTTCAAGACAATATTACAAAACAATGCTTTGGGGGGCATGATAAAAGACACTCCAGTTGCCTGACTGAGGCCATGCAACCTTTACGCAGCAGACGGCGTTATAAAGCAATGAAAATTACAAAAAAAAATCAGAAGGAAAAGGAGACACTAGGACACTCTGATGCAACCGGGCAGCGTTAGAATGTTTATACCAACCTGACATGAGGGACAGTAGAAACAAAGAGTGCTAAATACAAAAACAGAAAACACGAGTACAAAACATCTTGCGCAGCGCGTGGTGATACAAAATAAAATTTATGCTGATGGGTACAATGATAACTTCACATCTATCCAATAGAAAAATATAGCTGTTCTATAAATTTCTTTTATTGTGATGACGTTGTTCATGAAATTACGTCTTGCATTATCGCGGGATGTTCATGCAACACACTACGTATTTTAGAAAAAGAGTTTCTGGTTCGCATGGTTTGTTCTAGATTTCGGCTTTGTTAAGGTTTTTCGCAACTCGTAACGGCTTTCTTTTGTTTGGTATTTAAATAGAAACAGGCTATTCGAGCTGATTCTCACAATTTTTCGATGACTAATTTATACGTTCGTGTTTTCCTGACAAAGAATTGTATATTCGACATAGTACGAAATAACATACTTAGTTCAATATTTCCTATTTTATGCGATGTTCGATTTTGAAGTGCCTGTAGAAGATCAAAACGTGTTTTGTGGTGGTCGACCACACGAATAAACAATAAATAAAGTGGGAGTGAACAGCAGCATGATATATAACGCGGTCATGATGTTCAGCGTAGACGAAAAACGGACAAGCGGAAAGATGACACAAGCGCTGTGTCGTCCTTGTGTTTGTGTACTATGTTTTCCTCGGCGCTGACCATCATAAACGCACTCCAACTCGCCCAATTTGCTATCCTATTAAAGTATATAACGCAGTATCAGTTTGGCCGGAAGATTACCTGAGCCTACTTAATAACCATGCGGCGCGAGAAGCATCTACTTTTTTGTTTCAATGTGTGCTGATCACGATAGATTTTCCTAAAATATGGGCCCAGAAATCTAATTGTTGATGTTTGTTGTATTTCGGCACCCTGAACTTGCAGATGTAATACAATCGATGTTCGTGTTGCTTTGGATTTGAAAACATTTATTTTGTTTTGCTTACGTTCAGTTGTAGTTTACGTGCAGTTACCCAGGAGCATAAACTGTCAAACCAGGTGTAGGCCTTACCAAACCAGTCGTCCACGTTTACGGCTGAAAAAAATAAACGTACTAGTGTCGTCTGCATATAATACCATATTTATATACGCTTTGGTATGTACAATGTCTTTTATGTATGCAAAAATAAGATAGGCCCAACAATGGATGCTGTGGGACTCCGTAGTTTATGCAGTGTTTCAGAAATTACCCCAATTATGTATGTCGACTGGGTTCTGCTTGTAAAATAGCTTTTTAATAATTATAATTCGACACCACGTTTTCCATAAGCAGGAAGTTTTCCGAAAAAAAAATATTGTGGACCTAATCAAAACCTATTTTCTAAACCAGGGAATAAACCAAGTGTTATTTTCCTCTTTTCTGTGTTTTGGGGCAATTTTTAATTTATTTCTAGGATGGCGGTTTCTGCAGATTTCTTTTTACGGAAACCACATTGGTCTTCGGCTGATATGATTTTCGCGGTCAGAAAAGCCGTAATTCTGATTAGTATAACTTTCACGGCTGTTTTTGAAAAAAAAATATACAGTATGGAGATAGGTCCATAATTATTTGAATCAGTAAGTTAGCCATCTTTTTGAATGACCACTACCCGAACAAGCTTGTTTCTTCCCCATAAATACACCTGTGGAGAGAACTAGATTGCACATATGTGAAGGGGAAAGCATATGATCTAAAAGCTGTCAGCAATTTTAAATTAACACCATCTGCACCAGAGGAGCAACCACCCTTTAACAATAAAATTATATTTAGAACCTCATACTGGTAGGTTCCATGGATAAACACGTTAGACGGACACCTGTCTTTTATGAATTACTAACACTGTGTTTGTTGTACGACATCTGTGGAAGCTCACACCGCACTAAAGTGAGCTTTGAAGGTACTTGCAACATCTACGTCCGACAGTCCATTTGTTTAAAAGTGAACTCATTTCATCGAATCACTTTTCTTTATGATTTCGTTTATCGCTTTTCACACAAGACGTGTATTTCCTAAAGTACCCTGCAATTTCTTCATATGGTTCGAAAGCTTCACTTTTTTAGACCCTTATTTAGTTGTTCCCGTACCTTTTCGACAATCTGCCGGTCATTGTCCTTTCTGCTGCTTAAAAACATTCGGAAAAGCTTATTTCTGTGCTTGATATTTTAGAAAGGTTATTTGATATCCAAGGAATTCTTGATGTTTTTGTGTTGTGTAAGTGGTTTGAGGGGAAACCATATATATATTATAAAACGACGTAAAGGTGTACAAAATGCATGGTAAGCAGTATTTAAATCCGTTAGTTCCATGATTTCACGTCAAGAATGGGCAGAATAAAATTTGTTGTTTATATTTTGTTTAGAATAGTTTTTAGTTAGTGCTTCATGGCCAGTTTGAAACGGGCGCTTATGAGGAATGAGACAGGAGATGGGCAGGTGATTACTAAAAGAGAGAGAGAGGGAGAGACAGCTCTTCGTTAAATGAAAGCAGAGAGGTTTTCCGGCATGATCTCGCCTACATGCTACTCTCTGGAGATCGGGAGAAGAGAGCAAAGGCCCTGAAAGAAGTGGGGTAGAAGAAAGGGGGGAAAAGAAGAGATTAAAAGGGAAAGTGAACATGAAGCTTTGCGTTATGACGTAAAAGTCTACACGATCTTACAGGTGAAGTTCTAGATTGTATCTGCGACGCCGATTTCGTGTAAATAGTCGAAAAAGGCAACCTACACTCTTCTCTGAGATTATGGAGAGGGCCAGGGTCCAAGGAGACATCTGAAAGATATTGAGATGGGGTAGACCTCCACCGCCAAGAAGATGACAAGGGGCAGATGCGGAGAATAGAATTAGTGTATTTGCGCTATTTGCAAAAGAAGAAAATCAGCGACACAGCAGATAACCTTTTTAGCTCCTGCAGGGCGCCACACCGATCGTAGTCTTTCTAGACCTCCAGAATGGGCGTCACACCATGCAGGGAGATTTCTCTTCATAGCAGTGGCTTCACCACTTCGCCAAGCAAGGCTGCACCGTAACAATATAGATCTGTAGTTGAGGCACCCAATCTTTTGTGCGAGGTGGTTTTTTTCCTGGATGTACGCCGGACACTCTAGAAGCAGGTGCTCTACTGTTTCCGGCAATCCACAATTACCACAATAGGGATTTCCAGTTAGGCGGAAGAGGTGGCGGTAAGTGTTTGTGAGTGCTGCGTTAACACTAAACGGGTGGTAAAGAGTTTCAAGCTTTCGTGAATCCGATCTGATAGCTTCGTTCTTACTCCAGAGCCTATATGGTGCAGGAAAGGGTGCCGAGTTTCAGCAAAAGACTAGAGGCGCTTTCGCTCCTCTAAAGCAAGCTCCTTTGCTAGCGCTACGACCTCGTGCTTTGTGAACAAATCGTTTTAACATTTCCCTGCTGTAGACCTCTGCGAGCTACCTTATACGCTTTGTCGTAGCCGAGAATGCCCCAATCTTCAGGCATCTATTGTAGGGCTACTCGTCCACCGGCGACGTGGGCGAGATGGTGCATATAAGTGATGTCACGGGATACATGCTAGTGAAGTCTGAAGCAGCTGGCACGCCGTAAGGTTTGCAACGCCGCCTTCGAGTCCGTGAATGTAGTCCATTCTGCTGGTGGCTGACAAAGAATGTAGTGCAGGGCATGTTAATTGCATGGAGCTCGGCAGACGTGGATGGGGTTGTGCGCTCAAGGCAGTAGGACAGGTTTTGGCGGTTGATAAAATGAAGACGCCGCATCGACTACCACGGGGCGTAGTTGAGCCGTCAGTAAAAAAGTGGGCCATGTCTGATATTGGCTTTGAGGTGGGCATGCGCGAGTTGTAGAAGGAAAAATTCTGGCAGAGTTGTCTTTAGTTGATACCAGGTATGCTAATGTTGCAGCGGATGCTGCGATGGCGTGGAGGTAGAACACCCCGCCTCGCGTGCAGGAAGGACCGTGGCTCGAATCCTGGTGCCGGACAATTCCCCACCGGATTAAAAAAAGAAGAAAAAATCCGCGTACTGATGCAATTGCACAAAGGGCTTGGGGTGCGGCCTGACCCCGGCGACCATTGCCGGTAATGCACTCTCTCACCAGAGCAGGATTGGCCACCCTGTGTGAGTAACGGCCACAACCTCCCATAAATACGCCAATTAACCATCGGCCCTCAGTCCCCAGCGGGCCGCGAAGCAACTGACCACATGCGGCGGTCAGACCTGTGACGCAGCAGAGGGTGCTAAGAATACCTGGATCCGGACAGGCCGCCAATGGAATCTGAACCTGGCAACGCCTTAACGCGCGAAACCTTATCTAGCGAAGGCAAGTCTCGAGGTTTTTTCGAGGAATTAGAGGGCAATAAATGGGTGTAATAGGGCCTAGCGAGGCTAGGAGGGCAGGTGAAGTCTTTACGGTGCTGCAAAATGGACACGTCCTATGTCACCGTGCGTCCTATGTCACCGTTGTCTAGAAGGACAGAAGAGAACTGGGAGTGGGATTTTTATTCAACAAAAGCATGGCTGGTAACATAGCAAGTGTTGTAATTAGGCTCAATAAGAGGTACAAGCTCAAGCTGGTGCAGGGCTACGCACCCACATCCAGCCACGACGACCACGTAGTAGAACGCCTCTATGAAGATGTGGAATCGGCAATGGCTAAAGCAAAAACACAGTATACCGTAGTTATGGGGGACCTCAATGCTAAAGTAGGCAAGAATCAGGATGGAGACAACGGCAGTTGGGAAACTATGGTCTGGGCTGTAGAAATAGCAGGGGGGACCTACCAGTGAGCATGCAGAACGGAATAACCTACGCCTAATGAATACCTTCCTCTGTAAACGGAAGGGTCGGAAGTGGACCTGGAGGAGCCCGAATCGGGAGCACAAAAATGAAATAGACCTCATATTATGCGATAACCTTGGTGTCATGCAGGATGTGGAAGTGCTCGGAAGGGTAAGGTGTAGTGACCACCGGATGGCAATATCTCGAATTAGGCTGGATTTGAGGAGGGACCGCCAACAAGCCAGTACGAAAGAAGCCGATAAATGAGCTAACAGTAAGACGTAAGTAAGAAGAAACTCAGGATCGCGCTGCAGAACCGATATTCCGCCCTTAACGAGGAGGAAGCCGAGCTTACGCCACAGGAAGCCATCGACAACCTTACACGCATTATCACGGAGTGTGCAGTAGAAGTCGGGGGCACTATGGCTAGACAGGATTAGGGTAAACCTTCACAGGAGACGAAAGATCAATTCAGGAAACGGCAAACCATGAGAATCTCTACCGCAGCTGACAGAATAGAACTAGCCGAGCTCTCCAAGTTAATCAATAGGCGTAGACAGCTGAGATACGGAAAGTATAATATGGACAGGATCGAATACGCTGTAAAGAATGGAGGCAGCCTGAAAGCAGTGAAGAGACGTCTTGGAGTGGGGGAAAATCAGATGTATGCAACTTAAGGATAAGCGAGGTATTGTCATCACAAATAGGGATAAAATAGTCACAGTGGCCGAGGAGCTCTATAGGGTCCTGCACAGTACCTGGGACATACAGGATAATGCCGAACGATACAGTAGTTCAGAGCAGATAGACATCCCACCAGTAACGACCGAAGAAGTGAGGAAGGCTTTGAAAGAAATAAAAGGGGGCAAAGCACCTGGTGAGGATCAGATAACAGCAGACCTGTTAAAGGATGGCGGATAAATTGTACTTGAAAAACTGGCAAACCTGTATACGCAATGCCTAATGACCGCAATGGTACCGGAATCTTGGAAGAACGCGAAATCATCCTAATCCATAAGAAAGGCGACATGAAGGACTTGAAAAATTACAGGCCGATCAGCTTACTGTCAGTCGTCTACAAGGTATTTACCAAGGTAATCGCTAACCGAATCTCTGCAACCTTAGATTTCAGTCAACCTAAAGAACACGCCGGGTTACGTAAAGGTTATTCAACAATGGACCATATTCACACGATCAATCAGGTGATAGAGAAGTGCGCTGAGTATACTGAACAACTATATATAGCCCTCATAGATTATGATAAAGCATTTGACTCGGTCGAAACCCTAGCAGTCATTCGGCATTACGGAACCAGGGGGTAGATGAGCATTATTTAAGAATACTAGAGGATATCTACAATGGGTCTACAGCTACCATCATCCTCCATAGGGAGAGCAGTAAAACACCTATAAGGAAGGGTGTCAGACAAGGAGACATAATCTCTCCGATGTTATTCACAGCATGCTTACAAGAAGTATTCAGAACGTTGGATTGGGAACAGGTTGGAGTAAGGGTTAATGGAGAATACCTCAGTAACCTCAGATTTGCTGATTACGTTGCCTTGCTAAGTAGCTCGGGGGACGAATTGCAAAGCATGCTTTCCGCACTGGGCGAACAGAGTAGAACCTGTGGGCGTGAAAATTATTATGCAGAAAACTAAAGTAATGATTAATAACCTCGGGACAGCACCGCAGTTTGAGATAGGTGGCGAGGTAGTGGAAGTGGTAAGCGAATATATCTACTTAGGCCAAGTTGTGACCCCAGATCCCAACCATGAGGCAGATATAATTAGAAGAATCAGAATGGTGGTGGGGTGCATATGGCAGACATTCTCGGATAATGAAATACAAGCCTACATTGTCGCTGAAGAAGAAAGTGTATGACAGCTGCATCTTACCGGTACTCACCTACGTGGCAGAAACTTGGAGGCTCACTAAAGAGGTTCAACTTAAATTGAGAACGACTCAGCGGGAAATGAGCGGAAAATGATAGGTGTAACATTAAGGGACAAGAAGAGAGCGGAGTGGGTCAGGGAGCAAACTGGTGTTAAAGACATATTAGTACAAATTAAGAAGATGAAATGGACGTGTGCAGGGCATGTAATGCGAACGCAAGATAACCGCTGGTCATTAAGGGTAACAGACTGGTTCCCTAGAGAAGGCAAGCGTTGCAGGCGACGGCAGAAAGTTAGATGGGCAGATGAGATCAAGAAGTTAGCGGGGATAAATTGGTCACAGTTGGTACAGGACCGAGGTAATTGGAGAATAATGGGAGAGGCCCTTGCCCTGCAATGGGCGTACATAGGCCGGTGATGGTGATGATGATGATGATGATGATGCTAATGTTATTCCACAGGGCTTATGGAGTCCGGGGAGGGAAATCAGACGGCATAGTTTGTCGTGCTTTAGGGGGTAGAGAAATGTTTATAGAGTTAATGGTTTCTGCGAAGCTTGAGTTTTTGTTGCGCTGTACAATACGGGTCAAGAAATTGGTGTGAGGGTGCAAGCGATGCCTCAGGTATATTTGAACTGTTTCCTTCAGCCGAACAACATCTAAGGGCAAGCAACCAGCCTCCGCAACTGTACCAATGCACGAAGTGCCCTTAGGCAGGCCAAGACAGGCTCGCCGACTATTACTCCTTGCTGCATTAATCTGCTTTTTGCTTGAAGTCGACAGCCCCTGTAAAACAAGTAGGCTTTAACATAGCAAGCCATCGACATAAGCCTTGCAGAGCACCCCCATCGATCGACAGTCACTGCCCCAGTGACTGCCGGCAAGGCACCCACAAACTTGCAACACTGCAGAAACTTGAATACGTAATATGTGAAACTCAGGGGCCGTCGCGAGGCTCATGTCCAGAGTTATCTCAAGGTATCTTTGGGTGCGCCCAAGATTTAGTCGAAGACTCACCCGGAATAAAGGGAATTGAGTCATCTGCTTGCGGGTGAATGCCATGGCTACGCTTTTTTTAAGTGCGAGGCTGAGACCCTTGAGCGCAACAAGTCAGATATATTATTTAGAGCTTTCTGGAGCTTCTTTTGTGTACGGTGACGAGACCTTGCTGCACTCCAAGTCCAAATTCCTCACTGTCATGTGGTGGGACGGGAACCGCTGCAGCCTGTATATCTGTGCCAAAACCTATCAGCTGGATGCCAACACCAGTCAAGGGATGCGAATGCAGAAAAAGTAATTTTGAGATGAAATTGATGGCCAATGTGGGACTCTGATATTACAATAAACGGGAATTGATTTGTGTGTGCGAGGTGTAGAAAACCGGCACGTTTTGAGCGGAAGCCGCGGGAATTCCATCAAAATATTGTGCAGTTTTTTAGGTTTGCATTTAAAGACACTATTGGAGAATTGGTCGCCACTCTATACTTCCTTGTTGTATCTGAAAACAACGCTCCGGCGTTTCGAAGGAGGATGACAGAAGGGGCTCCATAGCCAAGACCGCCTCGACCAGAGTAGAACTTTTAGAGGAGGGGTGCTCGAACCGGGGCCTTGATAGCCGAAGTAGCATAGGAATAACAAAACTCACAACATCTTCTTGGGTAGACTGTTGTGCTGTCTTATCATGTTCTTACGGGGATGTAGTTGCGGAGACGGTGTTGCTCTTTTAGGAGCGTCTGGTGTTTTCTGGTGATTATGACGATTTAGGGTTTTATGGCGCAGAGCTGAACAGGTAGGGCAAAGAGTGCCTTGAGAATGGTGGGTTGCTATGAGGTGATATTAAAATAGGAACTGTAAAAACCCTACTACACTTAAATTACACTATGGAAGTTGGTGTATAGGGCCATAATTAAAAGTAAGAAATGTTGCCATGGAAGGTATAACAAACCTCACGATACCGCTATTGTTTTGATGTGGCGGAACGTGAGGCCAAGTGAGGTCCTGAGGAGTATTATATGTACTTTAAGAAGTCAACAGCGGCAAGGTAATTAAAGACACTTCTGTAAGAAAACATTGGACTATCTGATAAAAATAATGAAGGGTGCAAGGGTATGTAACGAGTGTATATTCATTGAAAGTGACGTTTTATCTCTATGTTGCACATCCCGCATTTATGAAGCATATGAAAAACTGAGACCTGCCCCACACACTGATTTCAGTGCGGCTTGTTTGCGTCTGTTTAAAGATATGAGTGCGTGATTTTTGTGTGGCCAATTCTTAATCTGCATAATGGGGCCTCTACAAATCTGTCATGTTTTTTAGCAGGAGGCTTTTCTATTTTGGGCTTAACGATATGCAGTTTATTCTCTACTTCTCGGTCCTACTGCTGCTGCCAGTAGTCCGCATCTTCCCTTTTAGAAAATGTTTGAGATCTTGATATGGGACTTCGTTTATGTCTATGCTGCTTCGAAGGGGGAAGCTGCAGCCCTACGGTCAGCAGCTTCATTTCCAGCAATGCCTCAGTGGTCAGGAACCCAGCAGACTGTGACAACAAGTTTCAGGCCATTAGCCGAGTAGAGAGCTCTTAAAACACAATTAAAAGTAGGGTTTTTACTGACCTTCCAAGATGAAAGAATGGAGACGACACTCATAGAGTCTGTGTATATAACTGAATTCTTAATTTTGTTGTGAAGAAGGTGCTTAAAACCAGTAGAATACCGTATTCCTGTGCAGTGAATATCCTTGTGTTTCGTTTCATTGTTTCGCACACATTAAGTAGGGGCCGTTTGCAGCACAGGGTAGGGCTGTGGTAGTTTTTGAGGCATCTGTCTAAAATTTAGCTGCCTTGTATTTGTGACAGAGGAACAGAAAATTCTGAGTGAATGCAAAGTTTGGTACATTTTTCTTTTGTATTTCTCTAAACGACATGTCACAGTGAGATGTCCCACAAAGCAACCAAATCATAAATTGAGATACAGTGGATATCAGTAAGGCGAAGTTGGAACTCGCTGACGAGGTGTGACAGTGCCAGCGGAAAATGTGGAGGTTTGGATGGTCGGTTTTCGAAGATATCATAAGTTGTGTTATTTTTGATTATGGTATCCAGAGGGTGTTCTTTCAGAGAAGTGATCTCTGCGGCATACATCAGAGCAGTGTAGGCACGCTGGTACCTTAGAGACCACTGATTTGATTCGATATGAACAGATGCAATAGGACTTGTTCGATATGCACCTGTGGCCAAGCGAAGCCCCAAGTTGTATACTGGGTCCAACATTTTGACTGTTGTTTTGATTGCAGACGGGTATAAAATGCAGGTGTAGTCTATTCTTGACCTAACAACACAATTGAACAGTGCCAGCAGACATGTTGTATCCGTTCGGCAGGACTAGTGAGATAGTACCTTTAAAATGATCACTGGTTTTGGGGAATTTACTGGTGGTAATTTATAATGTGGTATGAATGTGAGCTTGTGGTCGAGCAAAATACCTAGAAACCTGTGTTCCTTTTACTGGTATGGGCTGACCTTATAACGGGATTCAAGGAAGAGGTTGAACAGCGCGTATCCTAGAGAAGACAACAGTGTTTTTATCAGCGTTAAACTGTAACCCATTTTTTTCAGCCCTTGTAACAAGCCTGTTGACACTAATTGGATTTGACGTTCACATATCGGTAGATTACAGGATTTGAAGCTAACTTGGATATCGCCAACATAAGCACAGTATGAAACAGTTACAGGCAGCACAGTTTTAAGAGAACTTATTTCAATATGAACCGTGCCCAGCTCACCACTCCTCCCTTGGGCACGCCATTTGCTTGAACAAATGTTCCAGACAGGGCAGTCCCCACACGGACACGAAATGTGCGATCAGACAAATAGTCTTCATTAACATTGAGTATATTGCCACTAAGGCCAAACGACTGCAAGTCCAATAAAATACCATATCGCCACGTTCTATCGTAGGCTTTCTCCATATCAAAGAACACAGAGAAGCAGTGCTGTTTATGAACAAAAGCTTCTTTAAAATATTATTCAATAGGAACCAGATTATATGTAGTTGATCTCTCAGACATAAACCCTGCCGGATGTTTGTCTAGAACACCATAAAATTTCCGAAAATAAAAGAGTCTCCGTTTCATCATTCTTTCAAAGAGATTACAACAGCTGGTCAGTGCAATAGGCCTGTAACTAGCAGCAAAACAGTGTTCCTTCTTTCGACGTTTTATCTCTATGTTGCACATCCCGCATTTATTAAGCATATGAAAAACTGAGAGCTGCCCCCCACACCGATTTCAGTGCAGCTTGTTTGCGTCTGTTTAAAGGTATGAGTGCGTGATTTGTGTGTGGCCAATTCTTAATCTGCATAATGCGGCCTTTCCGCCATATTTTGTTAAAGAGTAAGAGAATTGCGTAAAGTGTGTCATTGTGTAAGTAACTGATCATCTCAAAGCTTATTCTGTCAGCTCCCGGGGCTGACTTACCACATGTGGGTGTAGTAATAAGTTCGGACATCGTAAATGGGGCATTGTATCCCTCATGTGAGCGCTGGTTCACAGATAGCGTCTGGCGCTTAGCTGCTTTCTTGTGCTGTAAAATTGTTTGTGTGTAATGAGTCGAACTGAATACGTGTTCAAAATGTTTGCCGAGCACGTCTGCTTGGTCGTTTATTGTGTTACCCACACTATTCACAAGGGGAGTATGGTTGGTCTTGTAGCCTTTTAAATTCTTTATTCTAGTCCATACCTTAAGAGAGTCTCTGTAAGAGTTGATAGACGATATAAACCTTGTCCAACTTTTTTCTAAACGCCGGGACAGCTTTCCTTTGGCTGTTGCCCGTTTAAAATTGAGCAGGTTGTCTGCCGTAGCATAGCAGCGTAACAGTGTCCATGCTTTATTCGGTTCGGAACGTGCACGCTTGCACACCTCATTCCACCGTTATCTAGGTTCGGGGAAAGTTTTAGGAGTGGTCTCTGGAATGCTTTTTTGATCACAGTTAAGAATATCGCCCGTCATAAGTGAACTTGCTGATTCAACATTTAAATTACTTATTAGCGAAGGGGTTGGACTGGAACAACCTTTGAATGTTTTCCAATCAGCTGCATATTGTTTAAAAGTTCGAAGAGGGTCGATATCTTGGGAGTTATTGCTTATAGCTAGTAAATTCACGTGGGAAAGGTCGCTCCCATAGGAGTTGTTAATTACTTTCCTCACACAGGTGGGTAGTAAAATTGCGGAGCCATTGCCCGGTCTATTACATAATATGTGTTGTGGGTCGTGTTTTAGTATGGTAGATGTTTCTTATTAAAGATGCAACTTCCGAATGATGTGATGAACGATTCAATAAGCCACTCTCACGCGTCAGCTCACGCAGATCTTCAGATAGGGTTATGGGCATTAAAATCCCCAGTTATAAGGTAGGGTTCACGTAGCTTAGTGACAAGGTCTTCGAATTCGAGGCTGCGTAGGCGACAGTCAGGTGGAATATAAAAAGAACACACTGTGATTCGTCTATCAAAACTTATGGCTGTCACGGCAAGTGCTCAAGTGAGGTTTGTAGCTGCAGGTATTGACAAGCACCACATTTTTGTACTATTACTGCGAGCCACCAGACGGCAGGCGGTAGTTCAGTCTGTCTTTACGGAATATAGTGTATTGTGTTAAAACGTTTGTCTGAGATGGGCCTAGGTGTGTTTCTTGGAGGCACACTATTTTGGGTTTGTGATTTGGGAGTATATCATCTATATCATCAAGGTTGTTTAACAGCCCCCTACAATACCAATGGATAATAATTTCAGCAGCCATAAATACCAATAGAAGAGAAATACAGATGATTAGATGTTCTTTTTTCCATTAAAAGTCATTAGTGACGGAGTTGTGTTTCTGGGGCTTTTTGAATAGTTCACCTAGTGTGCCGAGATAGTTCTCGGTGTAGTGATCTTGGACGACTTCGATTTGTTTGATTTGCCGCGACCGAGCGGAACTGCGGCGCTCCTGTGGTGTTTTAGGAACAGGTGTACTTGGAGAGACATCCATGGCCTGATCCATGGTTTCCTAAGGAGAAGTGTCAGTGGAAACACTGTTTCTGCTAGAGGCCGCAGCCGCAGCACTGGACATTGCTGAAACAGCAGTGACCACAGAAGCAGTCTTCTGCTGTTTTTGCAGATGCCCAGGATGGAGCCAGGTCCTCACTCCTCTGGACTGAGCTCGTGCTTGAGGCCTTAGACATAGCACCAGAGCTCGTGCGGGAGGCTTCAAGCGCAGCACAGGAGCTTGCGCAAGAGGCCTTAGGCGCAGCACTGGAGGAGGGTGTAGCAGCAGAAGCCACGGGAGCAACTGTCTGCTGCTGAGCAGGGGGTGTGCGGGAACAGGTTGCACTGGGTGCCCGCATCCACCACACGATGCTCCACCCCCCGGCGAGCAGCGTTTGCGGAACTTCTTCTTGAAAGCTGGGCATGCTTCAGGCGTGCGTTTACGAAGGTTAGGTTTTCAGCGACTTTGTGTCGAAATATTTTTTTTTAATGCGGGACATGCACGTGAGTACGCAGAGTGTGGTAAATAACAGTTTGGACATTTCACTTGTTTTTTTTGCAGTCATCACTGGTGTGGTCAGCAAACACTGAGTGAGCACAGGTGGGTCGGCCAAGACACGATTGAGTTTCGTGGCCATACTTCTGGCACTTGAAACACCTCCTTCGAGGAATAGGTATGTTACGGAGTACTGAACGGGATATCAAGGCAGCATGGACGGATTCAGGAAGCGTTGCATGGTTGAAGGTCACATAAAAATTACCTGTGGCTTAGCTCGGCTACGCCAGGATATACGTTGCGTGAGCAAAGGTTCAGCTGGTTATTCTTAGGTTTCCTGGTGGTGTAGGATTAGCTGATTATCTTGCTTACTGCTGCTAAAACGATTTCCTAATCAATTCATTATTATCTGGTCTAGTGCAGCCCAATTCAATCCAGTCAAGTCAGTCACTGCTTCTTGCGCATGCGCCGCACGGCTCTTCAGAAGCCACGCGGAACGCCTATCAAATGGCTCCCAAGCAGCATCGGACTTGGCTACTGCGCAATAGAGGCGAACGGAGGCGCACAGCTAGACACAGGCCGGCGCCAGTGCATCTGCCGTGGCTATGACGTCACTGCTATGAAATGCGCAGACCGGCGAACGTGGAGACCAAATTATCTACACACCCGTACTCCAAATCGACTGGATTTTAATCCAACACAATCCAATTTATTCTTATTCAACCCAAATCTAATCCAAGCAAAAACCAAGCCAAGCCAAGCCAATGGAATCAAACTCAATCCCACCCAAAGTAATCCAGTGGTGCTCGCGCTTGCGCAGAACGGCCCTGTAAAGTCCACGCGAAATTTCTCAACCTTGGCCCGTGTAGCTTACGCTACAATATGCTTAGTTCGAAATTCCTCACCTGTGCGATGGACGGTGCTGCGCCGCACAGCCGTGACGCCCTGGTTACTCAGTCCTTCAAGCAAATTCTCATCTCTCTCGTGGAGCAGTTCCCTTTCAGAGATCACGCCTTGCGTTGTATTCAGGCTACAATGCGGTGTGACCATTACTTTGAGTTCAGCCAGGGTGTCCTGTTTTAGTAGGTTATGACTTTGGTTGTTTCGTTGCACTTCTACAAGCACATCACCAGGGGCTAGTTTCTTTGTTTGGTAATCCAGGCCGACAACGCTTTCAAGGCACTTTGCAATGAGGAAGACAGATTTCTTAGCAAGTGGTGCATTTTATTCTTCGGGTGGATTACAAGGTATTTTCTGAAAGTTTTAGCTTGGGAGACGGGTTTCAGTTGAGTTACCTCGGTCGAGGCCCCTTCTGGAAGGCCGATCAGTTTTTTGGGGGGATAGTAAAATCCATATGAACATGGAATCAATTCGGCGGCAGAACCGGTCGCCCAACACTTAGGCTAACAAGGAAACGTGACGTTTAAGTACACGCTAACCGTTACCCGGCCGCTATAACCCTAGATAGATAGATAGATAGATAGTAGGGTCTAACGCGCCGACGCAACGCAGGCGATGAGGCGCGCCGTAGTGGAGGGCTCCGGATTAATTTTGACCACCTGGGTATCTTTAACGTGCGCAGAAATCTCCCACACACGGGCGTTTTTGCTTTTCGCCTCCATCAGAAAAGCGGCCGCCGCGGCCGGGAATCGAGCCCGCGACCTCGTGCTCAGCAGCGCAACGCCTGAGCCACTGAGCCACCGCGGCGGGTTACCGCTATAACTCTATACTTGGTACTAAGGTTGATATTTTTGCACAGGGTTAACCCTTGCCGCAAGGAAAAAAGTACAAATAAGGAGGCAAAGAGATGACAAGACAGAGGTAAGAGAGGAGATAGGAAATTTAAATGATGGAGAGGGAGATACGAAAAGGCGACTTGCTGATTCTCTCCGGCCGGGTCAGACCTGGGGTACCGTCTGCGAGAAGCTTGGCCCGAAGTGGCATGTTGCCGCCGCTGCGGGGCGTAAAGGTTCAAAACAACACCAACTTTGGCTCACCACCAGGTTCCCCACTTCCCAGGACACGGCAAAACCACGCCCAGCCGGGACGTGGGTGGGTCCAACCCACATGTGCTCGGGTCCGTGGTGTTGCAAAACACCAAATGCCTACAGCAATAGGCACCCCTGCGGAGTTGGCGTGTTCTGAGAAATTTTGGGTTTTGTCACTTCTTGGGCTGCTTTTGCATAGGACTTGTTCTGAGGTAGTAAACTTAGAAGCGGTGGGTCATTCGATCAGGACGTCACCGACGTAAACACAACCTCAGAATTGGCAGAATTTTACGTCGGTGCAGAGCTTTTCCCTGGATTGGCTCGACACTGCAAGCAAGATTGGCAGCCTTTTACTTGGGGCAAGGTCCATACGACGTGGGGTGAGGGACTCCGCAGTTGGCGCAGTAAGGTTGTCCTGGAGGTACAGTCCTTGTTACGGATGAGCTCCAGCTCATATGTTACATCTCACTGGTCATTCTGCAGTTCTTGGCGAAATGACCATGCCGCTAGCATTTGAGACATTGCATTCCTGATCCCATGTATTCCGTCACCGGGAAACTGCAGAAGCCGAGAAACACTCGTTCTGGCAGTGGTCAGCCAGATTTAAACTCTAGTATCACATATTGTCCGCGCGATTCCCTCACAACTGTGTCGTCATTAGTTAGGTAAGAAACTTGCATGCGGGCAGATATTACACCTCAACTGCTTAGGGAGGTTCCATGATCCTCATCCGTGTACTCGAGGGGCACACCGTGGATTCTCCCATAAGTCGCCATGTAGGAGTGAGGTACACGAGTCTCGGTGGTTATACCAGCGAGGCTGGAGATCTGTAAAAGACGGATCACAGCAGCAAAAGACGATACGGTGACCATAAGGCTCCTGTCTTCGTTCAAACGATGAATCAATACTTTTCCCTTGGCGGCTGCCACGACCTCCACTGCCGAGATGTTTGGGTTTACTCTCCAGAATAAGCATTTCACTGCTGTCGGTTGAAATACCACCCCAACTCCGGCGTTTAGTTTGTTCTTGTACGTAACAGGAGTGAACCCTACCTGGTCCTTTTCAACCACGTTGTCAGGAGAATTGGCGGAATCCTCTGGAGCTGAGTCAACTGCACGCTTTTTCGAGGCTGTCGGGTAGTGACGGTCCCCAGGGATGTTACATGATGCCGCAGATGAAGACTGGTGTGGCATGCTCCCGTCAAGGTTTTCTATTGTGACGCTATCGAGCGGAGATGACGCGGTACCCCGTTGTGCCAGAGTCCGCTCACTGCTCCGGGCGAGCCGCTTGAAGCGGTGGTCCCACCTCCTGGCGATCGCTGTAACCTTGGGAGGAGACAGCACAGTTGACAACGGCATTGAAAGAGGAACACATGCTGAAAAAGCGAGGAAGTGTCAGCGCGCTTCTGCGATAACTAAGATAGCATCACTAAGATAGCACGTCAAAACCCCTGCTTTTGTGTTGTCTCGAGGAAAGCTTGTCACACAGAGGTCAAGGGTTGTCTGCACGGAATAAGTAATTCTCGTAAAGGAGTGTGTTACATTCGAACAGCCAAGCGAATAAAATATTTCTTGAAAATGTAAGTACGATATGTTTGTAGAACACGCAATATTATTGAAATCTACCAAGGAGGGTTCAAATGTAGAGCTGTGCTCAATTCGAACGACATTTTTAGAATTTAAGGAAGCTTTCAATAGATCGATAAGCATTTGATAGCGAGTGATTCATAGCTAGTACCAACCTTCTTGAAATCGGGAATATTTTCATACGATAAGTCCGAACGCATGTAAACAGCAATGCCACCACCATACGTTTCCGGATGAGACACAGAAGAACAATCATGTCCATTTATAGACTAGCACTCAAAAGGCAAACACCACGTTTCGCAAAAAAACAAGTCAAAAAATTATTTTATTTTAAGAGAACCGAACACACTACTTAAAACCTATTTCTCGGGATTCTAGCATTCAAATGAAAAACTGAAAAGCGGCAAGGTTTTTTAGCAATACAATATCATAGCAAAACTGATAAAACTGTGCGAACGCCATGATGTAATGTTTAACTACTGAAGCGCATGCCATGACGTTATAACTTAAGACTTTACAGCTGCCAGATCTCGCTTGTCCCGAATAACTATTCCTTGATCGCCGCTCAGCTTCCTGACCCGCACCTTTCCGTAGAAATGCCACACGAGCTGATAACCAGATCACAGCTGCCATTCCTTAGCCTTAGACATAAGGTCGCTGTGCGAGTCGGGTACGTTTTCACAAATGCAGCTGTTTTGATTATCCTTCCTTAGTGCTTTTTTTTTGCAAGCCAGAAATCACGCAGTTCTTGGGGCGTGAAACGAACGATGACAGCTCGCGTTTTGCCTGGTTTAGCAGGAAGCCTGTAATAGCTTCGACGTCATTTCTGCTTAGGGGGTGGGGATGAAGGCCTTCATCTCTTTTGTTATTTTATCGACTTTCTTTAGCAATTCCTCTTATTCGGCTTCATAAACACCCGTACATTTCGACGTTTAAATGACCGCTATGGTTGTTGACGGTATTCACATACAGTTGAACCTGCTTCAGCTCTTTGTTCTAGTCTGGAACCTCCAGTTTATGCCCCTCACCTTATTATATTCTTTTGTTGCTATTTCTTTTGAAGTGAGACGAGGTTGAAATTCGTCGAATTTATCAGAAAGCGCTTGAAGTGACACCTCACGTTCTCCCGGTTTTGTTGGCAGAGTCAAGAGAGCGTCTAGTTTAGTGCTCGATTCAAGAAGCTCGCTTGCAACTTTTTTCTCAATTTTCGCTTTCCTGTTGCACTTTCAATGATTCTGCACCCTGCACTGCACCCTACGTAAGGGCTATTATTGGGATGTTCCAACCGGCATCCAGAACAGCTCGACATTTTCACTGCGGATCCATGTACAGAGATACACAAGTTTGGCAGCACCGGAAGACAGTATATGGGTAGTCAAAATTTATACGACAAACCTGCAAAACAGATGCAAACTTGTAGCTATGCGTTTAACCACTGCCGCCGCTGCCAAGTGACGGGAGACGCACCTCGGCAGATCCACCAGTTCACAGGTGTCGTCGATGTCGCCGATGTGACCGACGTTAGTTGATCGAAAATATCACAGTGAAGTTGAATTCAATCCCGGAAACCTTCTTTGAATCGTAGAGAGGAGGCGCGGTCTTGAAAAATTCTGGAGCGGCTACCATTGCCTTGCTTCTTTCATTCTAAAGCAGAAACAAAGTTGTAGCGATGCGTTCAGCCGCTGCCGCCACTGCCTACATTCAACTCTATTGCAAATTTCTTCTCGTCGGCAAAGGCTGATGTGGAGATTTGCCTGCAATGGGGAGCTTTGAGGAGCTATCGGCCTGGCTTTCGAAATTAACGAAACTATGCAAATTAAAAAAATAGGTTGAGAGAAATTGTATGGCAGAAAATTGTAATTATTCGGAATCGGGCTACTAATTACTTAACGTTGCTGCATGGGCCCTGGTTAGTTTATTGCTGAAAAGTGAGGAAACCGGAAGAGCAATTATATGCTCAGTAAGTAAAGCCATGAGGCAAACTAAACAGTCAGCTGACACGCCGTGAGGAAAGAGGAATCAAACGAGTCGTGCACGTGACATTTCCCTTTCTTGTCCCTCTGCCTGTTGCCACTCAGGTTCACTCATGAATGTTCACTATCTTGCTCGACTCAAATTTTAACAGAAAACTGTTCAGCAAATCGTAACTTTTCGTGTTCGCAGTTAAAAATACCAACAAATTGTCGAGCAAACGCACGTGAGCTCGCCCACGTGAGCGTGGACCTCCCCGCGACCGTCCGGTAGTTAACAAAACCAAGAAACTTCCTAGGACTCCTGTGTGCATGCCTCGCGAGGACCACCCAGTGTCCGCCCGCGAAGACCGCCCAGGGAGAGTGGCAAAGATTGAGTCGACCGTCCGGCCGTCAAAACCAAGAAAATGCTAAGCGCCTATGTGTGCCTGCCTTGCAGCGACCGTCCAGCGTCACCGGCGCTCGTTTACAAGGCACGCATACTCACGTAGAGAGACTGTCTAACATCTGTTACATCTGCCAAAACGCAAGTGTCTTATGATCGGGGCGAAATTGGTGCAGTGGATAGCGTCGCCGAGAAACAGTGTTTTTGGAGTTCTCAAACGGCTCTGAATTTTAAAGCGCAATTTTCTTGGCTTCTGCGGTTATCCCGTTGAGCAATTCTTGGGAACAGCAACCTACTGCTTCAAATGTCAAAGGCACGGTAATGTTGCAAAGCAGTGCAATGGGCCCGTCCGATGCAAAATGTGCCAGGGCCGCACCCGTAGAAAGAATACATCTCGCGCGCGTACCCTCGATGTGCGCATTGTGATGGACCAGATCCTGCAACCTTCGGTGCCTGCCCAAAGAAAAATCCGCAACCCTTGCAGGCTCAGTTGAGCAATATCAAGGAAGGGCTTTCACACAACACGAGCCGCCCCCAAATCCAGAAGTAGTTTGTGCAACACCTAGCTCTTCTTAGGGTTCGCTTTCATCGCATACCAACGCTACAACGAAAAAGTCTTATGCACGTACTGTTCGACAAAGCCCCAAAAAGCTCCAGTGTGAAGAGCAATAACAAACGACACAATCATCCGTTAACACTGTGCTGCCCCTTTCGACTCAGCGTGCAACCAAACCGCCAGCGGAGGCCGACGCTTCTACAACGCAAGTCGACTTCAGTAAAGTGATACATTTCATCCTATTTGCGGCACTCAAAGCTCTTATCTCCGCCATACCATCCCCAAGCAGTTTGCCTGAACTTGCTGCTATCATGGCTCTGAAACCTCTGCTAATGGCATCTTGCTCCCTACCTGGTGTGCCATTGACGATCGCGATACAATGATGGTATCACCATCGCCAGCAGTGTCCATGAACAGTCACCTAAACGCTGCACCATTTTCCAGTGGAACGCTCGTGGTCTGCGGTCTAAGGTCGTTGATCTACGTCACCTTCTGCAATATTTCCGATTCCCATCGATTGTCACTTCAGAGCCACGAGTGTATCAGAATTTCCGATTGAGTGGTTACTCCTTCCTCCACCCACAGAGTAAACGCTACAAGCCGGCTTCTCATCGGGTCCCGTACTGACGTTCCGGTAGTTGAAATTCTATTCTCACCCCACGAAACAAATGAGTACGTTTGCGCAACTACAATTACTGGATCGTAGACTTTCATATTCATCGTAACTTACAAGCTAACGCCATATTTCATGAGTCCAGGATGGAAAGCTAATCACGTTAGTGCCAAGCCGCACATTAGCTGTGGGGTCTTTAAGGCTCATAGTAAATTTTGGGGCAGTTCCCAAACAAGCCTACATGAAGCGAAACTCTCAGTCCTCTTAATTAGACATGGACACTGAGCCACTATATGATGGCAGCAATACCTTCCTCAAATCCCACAGCACAATCAGCTGTATTGATCTATTATTCGTCACTGCAGGTGTTTCGCACAATTGACGTGGTGCACGAAATTAGAGGCAAGAGGAAGTGACCACTACCTGATGTTGATATCAACTCGTTACTCGCCCTCATTGTAAGCGTTCCCTAGTCAATACAGCCAGACGTCACCTGAGCTTGCAAATGGGGGTTATATCACCGCGTAAACGTATCTAAAGCATACAAAACCACCCTAACTGAAAAACGGACCTGCAATGCTTGAAAACCCCGGCGTAGAAAATATTCAACATAAATAGCCGAACCCAACCTAAAAGGAGAAAACCCGCCGAAACGTACCAGAAGCAGTAGGTGAAACTGACCAAAAGGCAACGAAAATACCAAAAATCGCATCTTTAATGCATAAAAGGGTCATAAATACATTATATGCAGGATAACAAATGTAATATTCAAACATGACAAACCCTTGAAAAAAAAAGTGGCAAAAGGATTTGAACCCAGGTTAGGATGTTTGCTTCGCAGGAGCGCAACCACTACACTACGAGAGCAAGCGGTTCTGAGCGATTAAATTTAGGGCCACATGCACTTAGACATAGCTTCAAACGTCGCTTAGCTGTGGTGACAAGGGAACGCCTATAAGCCGCCCTCAGAGACTTACAAAGAACATGTCGTGTGGACAGGCTGGGGTGCCTTCACGGAAACTATACGCACGTGCAGTACGACAGCTACTCAAGATGACTAAATTATCCCAACGATACTTCACTGTTTTTGGAAGTCCACATGCTTCAGAACAAAAGACTGGAATCAACCCAATAATCACACCCAGTACCAATGAATGTGTGCCATTCACCACCGTGCGGAGCAAGAATACCTCCGTAAAAATATGCAGAAGATGTACTAGGTTCTCGAAGGGCTCAGAGGCACGTAATTCGACACCTAAACAAACTTCACGGACAACGGTGGAGGAACTTTTCCGCAACGTTAAATACTCCCACACCATTGACGCCTATATGGCCTGTTGCAAGGGGTTACGCACGCAACCTAAGCAGCTGCGCCCTCTCATTGCGCTCTCACTGCACGAGCCCTCTCCTTTGAAATGGTTGCAGAAGAATATTGACAGATCCTCTCCTCATCAACGCTCAGTACACTTCCAGCTCTTAAGGCCCGAATCAGCTCTTCCAGCACTTCACCGGTCTTTTACATTACAAGAACCTGCAGCAGCAATCTCCGATGTAAATAAGAAGTGGTGTCCAGGTTCGGATGGCGTTAGTCACGCAACTTTCACGCACTTGCCTCACAATGCCCTTGCTCCGTCGCCTAGAAGACTACAATTTCTCTTGGGTGAGCGGCGAACTGCCCTCTCGTTGGACACTCGGGCAAATATTCCTATATAAAGCCTAGCCGGCCGCCCACGTGCTACTTCTCTTTTCGGCCTAAAGCTTTGTTGAACTGTGATGGTAAACTGTTGGAGAAGATGATACTTAAAAGAATGTCATGGTATAAAAACTTTAGGTCTTTGCACTCTGTGACTTTTGCAATTGCCTTTTCCTACCTCCTAAGTTCATTTGTCCCTCTCTCAGCTTGTATCTCTTTTCTGCCCTCCTCTCTCTTGAGTATTTCTTCCTTTTCCCCCTTCCCTAACAGAGTAGCAGGAAGGCGATTGTGTACGCCGGGTAAACACTCTGTTTTCTAATAAACATCTTCTCTCTCTCTAGCGACACAAAACTGGCAGGCGAAAATTTTGCGAGAGGTAGCATATCGCGGCGAACCTGGAATATTTTGGCGAAATCGAAAGAAGCAAGAAAAACTCAAATTACATGAACATTAGCCTATTCAAGTCTTACAAAATATTGAAGGACCCACGACGCCACCGGAGGTTTGAGTGACCGGCCAGACATCCGCACAACCTCAAAACACCTGGTAAGACAGGAAAAAGAGCTCATAGTGTCTTGCGGGATATCATGTTTATTAGAGATTAGCGAGATGACAGTGTCTCACCGCACAACGCAGCTTTACCAAAAAGTAATCGATAGCCTTGACGCAGTTGCTGACGAACATTTTTCCAAGCTCTGGTGGCGCGCAGTCGCTCCTACTCCAACATACATTCCGGAGATCGTGAGCTATGCGCGGGTGGAGGGGAACATTACAACATGTTGTGGTTGTGTCCCGCCCGACAGCATCAAACCGACGCAGCAAATGCGTGGTACAACTAGTTTACTGCAACGTATGCGTAGAAATGGACGGCCGCTTTTTTAGCCCTGACGGGGAAGAGAGAGAGAGAGAGAATGGTTAATGATACTGACGAGGTTTGTCCAGCAAAGAGCCTGACATGCGACGTCAGGTGAAAAATGAAAGGATTGAAAAAAAACCAGAAAAGAAAAATAAAAGCAAGAAGGGGAGATAGAAAGAAGGAAAAATCAGAAAAGAAAAAGGAAGTGCAAAAGGAAGGAAAAAGGAAGATGTACGTGGAAGTACATCTTCGGGTTGTCCGGATGGCCGAGGCCGATGGCAAAATCCAAGGACGTCTGGCTGACAACTGAGGAAGAAGAGGGGAGACGAGTAGCAGACACCACCTTCTCCTTCGTCCCTTTCCTTTATGAACGCATCAATGGCAGAATGAAAGGTGTGTGGCGAAGCAAGAATTTATTGCTTCCACTACAGAGAACATTCAACAACTGGTTTTTTTTCGGAGCGCGCCCCCAATTATCGCCTCGGTGGCGAGAGTGTTCCTACCTGCACATGCAGCGTGCTCAATGTTCAGAGGCACCTGGCGCAGCGCGCAGGCGCAGAAGAGGCTCTCCTTGGACGCGCGGCAGTGGTGGCGATAACGTACCGCCACAGCACCCCCCCGTGCAATGAGGAGCCGTCAGCGTCAGGGTTGAAGGAAATTGGTGAACCGCACCCGGCGTCCAAACCAGGCGGTGTAGGGCGCAGGCTGAGGCATCGGACGTTGTTGTGGGTGGACGACGGGAGGCGCGCTGGGGTTTAAAGTCTCCTGAGACAGAATGTTTGACGGCTTCACTCGGTCTATGGAGACGTGTAAACATCCTTCCTGTTGATTTGTAGCATGAAGGTTTTGTCGTCTCGACGAATGACTGGGTAGGGTCCGGAGTAAGGTGCTTGGAAGGGCGCGCGGACGGCGTCATCGTGGAGAAAGGCATGTGTGCACGTTGCCAAGTTTTTAAACACGAAGGGCGTCAGCTTAGTGGGATGTGCCTCTGCGACGTGCGCAGGTCGCGCATAGTACGTGGGAGCCGGGACACGAAGTCTCTAGGGTCCGCACTGGTGACGTCGGGAGTTGAATTGGAGAGAAATTCCCCGGGGCTGCGAAGCGGTTCCCCGTAGACGAGCTCCGCGGGGGTGGCCTGAACATCCGGTTTGAAGGTGGCACGCAGACCAAGAGCGACGGCCGGGAGAGCCTCGAGCCAGTTTGAGTTAGGGTGGCACATGATGGCTGCCTTGAGCTGGCGGTGCAGGTGCTCGATCATCCCCTTGGCGCAAGGGTGATAACTGGTGGTCCGCAAACGCTCCAACCCGGTGGAGACTCGAGGAGCCTGAAGAGTTGAGATTGGAACTGCCGCCCTTGATCGGTTGTGACGGGACGAGGGGTGCCGAAGCGGGATATCCAGCCGGAGAAGAAAGCCGAGGCGACGTCTTCTGCCGTAATCCTTTCGAGGGGCATTACTTCAGGCCAACGAGTGTAACGATCAATAGCGGTGAGGCAGTAGCGGTAAGGTCCGGCAGGTGGGAGGAGGCCAATGATGTCGATGTGGACGTGTTGAAACCGCTACGAGGGTTGGGAGAATGTTCCGGTCGGCGGAGGTACGTGCCGGGTGATTTTGGCTCGTAGGCATTGGATGCGATGCGTGCCTAGTTGCAGGCAGTCGCGCTGCATTGAGCGCCAAACGTAGCGATCAGTCACAAGACGTGTAGAATCGCGAATTGCTTGATGGCTGAGGCTGTGTAACTCTTTGAAAAAGCTTTGGCGATGCCATGAAGGCACGTAAGGCCTCGGTCGTCCGGTGGACATGTCGCAGTAGAGAGTGTCTGTCGATCCAGGGACCGCCACTTGTTGGAGCTGAAACGAAGAGTTCCCCTCAAGGAGATGCTGGAGCTCGGCGTCCGTTTTCTGAGCGTCAGCGCGGGCGTTGGTCGTCACGGAAAGCAACTCGACAGCGGAGACACGAGAGAGCGCGTCAGGTGACCGCATTATCCTTACCAATGACATGTTGGATGTCTGTGGTAAACTGGGCGCTAAAGGACAGTTGGTTCTGCTGGACCGGTTGACGTTTATCGCGGCGTTGGGAGAAGGCATAAATGATGGGGCTTGTGGTCGGTATTGATAGTGCAATGCTGTGCCTCAAGGATGTGGCGAATGTGCTGAACGGCCTCGTAGATGGCGAGAAGGTCTCTGTAGTAGGCAGGCCATGTTGTCTCCTCCAGGGCCGTGGCTCTATCGGCAAAGCTTCCAGTGGACCAGGGAGACTTTGGGCTGGAGACTCTTCGAAATAAACGCCAAGGGACGCCAGTTTTTGTCCACGCGCTGCATGAGGGAGGCCCGGATGGAGGTGCTAGAGGCATCGGTGAACAGTCCCAAGGGAGCATCATGCCTGGAATGAGAGAGCAAAGTGGCGTTGCAGAGGGCAGCTTTGAAGTCTTCGAATGCTTGCGTTAAAGCTGCTGTCTAAGTGACGGCTTAGTTGCCACGTAGACCGGCCAAGGCATCATGAAGAGGAGCCTGGCATGTGGCTGCTTTTGGCACGAAGCGCCTGTAGAAGTTCAGCATTCCAAGAAAACGGCCGAGGTCCTTTGCGGTGTTAGGCCGAGGATAGTTTTTGAGGGCTAGGAGGCGATCACTCAAGGGACTGGTGGCTTCTGAAGACACGTGGTGGCCGAAGAAGGTGACAACAGGGGCGCCAAGTGTGCTTTTCTGGACCGTTGGGGAATTGCGGAGCTCCGCCATCTTTCCTATCCCTCTCGGCCCGCCACAGAGGTGAGAGGGGTGGTACCTCTCTCTTCGCGGTCGCGCGCTTCCACCTCCGGGAGGATGCCCGTGAGAGCGAGGGGGCACGGCCGACCCCCTCACGTGAGAGGTTTGCCCGGAAGCTCCGACGGCCTGGTCCGAGGCGGACGACGGAGGTAGGGCCTCTTTGCACACGAACCATCGTCGGGAGCGGCCGTAAGTACGACTCGCTCCTTTTTGGCCTGCCTTTGTCCGCCCTCGCGCCTGTCTCTCCCGCCTGGCTAAGGTGGTCTTGGCGGTGTAGAATGACGCGCCCGACGTACCCTTTATTGCATCGAAATAAACGTCGAAGTGGGCGAATTCTGTGTCCTGTGTTCCTTGCTGTTCGCTGCCGATACGCCAAGTTGGCAATCCGTGGCGGTGTTCAGCGGAGCTAGCCTTGCGGGCGAATCTTGAGGATCGAACTAGGCCGCCGTAAGAACCTGGTCCCCACATTTTTGGCGCCCTGAACGTGGGACTCGTTTTCAAGTGAATTCGAGGTTGGCTAGCTCCGAGGAACATGGCACAACATTATGAGTTGGCGGATTTGATGCTGTTGGCCGACCTTTGTGATCATGCCCGGGAGGTCCCGCGATGCTCTGCATCAACAGCGCCCACCGCAGCCGCAGGAGTGGCTCGGGTCCCCCTTCTGCACGGCCCCTACTCAACCGCGAGTGCGGCTTGCGCACCAACAAGAATTACGGAAAGTTCCGAATTCCGCGAGCGCTATCGTCAGGTGACGCCGCGCTTTCAACCACCATGCGCCGGGCCTATGCAGATGCTGCGGCTCGCGCGGCAACGAAAATTTCGGAAAGTTCCGAATTCCACGAGCGCTCTACGTCAGGTGACGCCACGCTTTCAACCCCCATGCGCCGAGCCTACGCAGATGCTGCGGCTCACGCGGCAACAAAAATTTCGGAAAGTTCCGAATTCACGAGCGCTCTACGTCAGGTGACGCGCGCTTTCAGCCCCCATTCGCCGGGCCTACGCAGATGCTGCGGCTTGCGCGGCAACGAGAATTTCGGAAAGTTCCGTATTCCGCGAGCGCTCTACGTCAGGTGACGCCGCGCTTTTAACCACCATGCGCCGGGCCTGCGCAGATGCTGAAGCCCCATGCGGCGCGCCTCTCGTGCAAGTGAGCACGCAGGCGCCCGTAAGCGAAGGAATGACTGTGGATGCAGCTTCCATCGCGAACGCTCTCGCAAGCGCCACTGCAGCAAGTGCTGCAGGCGGCGCGCTCACCCACTCCCAGGGTGCAGCTACCGATGGCCGACGTATAGCGGTTATAGCGATCAAGTGAGCGCGAACGCTTTCCTGCTGGCTCTGAGCCGTTACGAGCAGGCGACCGGAATCAGCGAGAGCGAGGTGCTGCACAGAGTTCTGCCCGCAGCCCTAGTCGACCATGCCGCCCGGTGGTATCGAGTGATAGGCCACACGGCGCGCACGATGGATGACTTCCGAACGATGTTCAGGGAAGAATTCATACCCGTCGACTACCTCCCGCGGATGCGTAGAGAGTTGGAAATGCGCACCCAAGCTCCGGACGAATCGATGATCGAGTATGTCCGCGTGCGATGCAGGAGCTTTACGATTACGCCGACCCACATGCCCCGAACTCGGAGCGGGTCGATCGGGTCATCAGGCAATGCCACCCCAACTTTGCCTTGTACTTGAGGAACTGCAGGTGCAGGGATCTCAACGAGCTGGCGGCCGAAGTTCGTCGTGTGCAAGCAGCAATTGCGCCTGCACGCGCGTATCGGCCACCACCGCCTCCGGTGGAAACACTGGAACCAAACTGTGCTTGGCGCGGCGTTACGGGCTGCGGACGAGTCGAGGGACGGCTCTACGTTGATACCTAGCCAGCGAGAAACGCTCGGTATCGGGGACCGAGAGCTGGACCCCTACTCGTATGGGTTGCGCAACGCGGAGGCAATACGGCCGGAGGTCCTGGCAGCCCGCGCGCAGTGCACACAACAAACCGTTCAGGTGATTGGCCGGTGAACGCTCGCTCAAGTGGGCTTCCCTACACGAGATCGGCGCTGCCGCAGTTGCTGGCACCCGCTCACAACTCTCCCCCGGATAACCGGATGCGGCCAGCTGGCCGCGGAGCGTACGAGCAGCCTCGAACGGCGCACCAAGCAGCACGGAATTCTGTTCGCTGTTTCAAGTGTGGCCAAGTTGGTCACATGATGCGAATCTGCCCAGGTGGACAGGGAAACGCAGCGGGCCGCCGGTGAAGTCGCCGGTGGGTGATCAGGAAAACATCACCGCGCCCGCCGGATTCAGAGTCAGAGTTCCGACCAGCGCGCCTGCGCCCTTTCTCGACCTCGCAATTGCGGGGCGGAGTTTTAAGGCACTGCTGGACACTGGGGCAAGCACTTCACTCGTAGGGGACGAGGTCGTTTCCCATCTCGAGCGCAAAGCTATTCGGCTGCGCGCGCGGAAGTTGCCGCTCCAGCTTGCGTGTGGTGATGTTACGTCACGCGGTGACGTACGCCTCATCGTGCGTTGGAGTCAGCGTGTACGGCGAATGCGTTTCGTCCACTTGCCCGGACTGACGGTCCCAGTCATTCTGGGGAGAGACTTTATGTCCAAGGTTGGACTGGTCGTGGACATCGGCAACGGAGGCTATCGGGAGGGCCCGTTTACGCCGCTAAAGCCGTTCTCCGAACCGCCGCCTGCAGCGAGGTCGCTGTGTGAGGCTGCCGCCGAAACGTCCCGCGCGCCGAGGGAAGCAAAAGCTTCAGGCGCAGCTGATAGCCGGCGCGCGCAGCACCCTGCGAGCTCGGATGTTGCTGCTCCCGGCGCGGTGGATTTCTCCTGCGCCGCCAGCCCTCCATCCAGAAATCAGAGCGAGGAGTTAGGCGCGCTCCTAGCATGTGCTAGTGAGCTGACAGCGGCGCAGCGTAATCGCGTCGTGGATGTCGGCAACGGAGGCTATCGGGAGGGCCCGTTTCGGCCGCTAAAACCGTTTTCCGAGCCGCCGCCCGCAGCGGAGTCGCTGCATGGGCGCGCCGCCGAAACGTCTCTCGAAGCTTCAGGCGCTGCCGGTAGCCGGCGCGCGCAGCAACCACCGGGCTCGGTCGTTGCTGCTGCCGCGGCTGATTTCTTCTGCGCTGCGCGCCTTCCACCCCGAGGTCAGGGCGAGGAATTGGGCGCGCTCCTAGCAAGTGCTAGCGAGCTGACAGCAGCGCAGCGTGACCACGTGTTGTCATTGTTAGGTGACTTCGGCGAGATATTCCCTGAGCAGGCAGGTTGCACAAGGTTGGTGCAGCACTGCATAGACACAGGCGAGGCTCAACCATGGAAATGCAATCCCCGGCCTGTCCAGCCCCGCCAAGAGGCAGGCAACTGATGAGGCGCTGGACGAACTGCTGAAAGCAGGCATTATCCGCCGCTCGACGAGCCCTTGGGGGTTTCCAGTGGTGCTCGTTCGAAAGAAGGACGGTAGCTGGCGTTTATGTGTCGAGTATCGGCGGCTGAATGCGGTCACGAAAAAGGATGCGTACCCCTTTCCGAGCGTTGACGAAATCGTCGCGAATCTCGGTGGTGCAAAATACTTCTCCATTTTGGATGCCAGCAAGGGGTACCTTCAGGTCGAGATGCGTCCCGGCGATGAATGCAAGACAGCGTTCGTTTGCCATCGGGGGCTGTACGAGTTCGTACGTATGTCCTTTCGGTTTGTGTGGAAGTCCGAGCAGATTCCAACGCCTGATCAACCGGGTGCTATGTGAGGCAAAGTGGCAGCATGCCCTCGCCTATTTTGACGACATTGTCGTCTACTCCCGCACCTTCGAAGAGCACCTTTGCCACCTGAGAGACGTCCTGGGAAGACTCAGGGCGGCTGGCATAACCATCAATCCTGCCAAGGCGCAAATATGCAGCGCTCAAGTGAGCCTGCTCGGCTATCGGATCGAACGCGGACGGGTGTCCCCCGATCCCGAGAAACTCCGGGCGATCTTGGAGTTTCCCACCCCGATGAATGTCGCCGGAGTTCGGCGCTTCCTAGGGATGATCGGCTACTACCGCCAGTTTATCCCCGCTTGCGTGCGCCTGCAAGCACCCTTGACAAAGTTGTGGAGGAAATCCGCCCCTTGGGAGTGGGGAGAGGAGCAGGAGAGCAGCCTAGGCCAACTGGCGAAAGCTGTTGCAGACACTGCATCGCTGAAACTGCCGGATCTGAACAGGCCATTTGTGATCCAAACACACGCAAGTGACCTCGGCGTAGGGGCAGTGCTCCTCCAGGTGGATGGAGAACAACTGCGACCCGTGGCTTTTGCGAGCCGGGCGCTGACACCGGCAGAGCGAAACTACTCGGTCACCGAGAAGGAGTGTCTGGCCATAATCTACGCACTTCGAAAGTTCGAGATGTACGTAGAGGGGGTCAAATTCACGATGGAGACTGATCACATGGCCCTCACATCGCTTTCCCGCCTCCGTGAGCCCAGCAGGAGGCTCGCGCGATGGGCCCTGACGTTGCAACACTTCGATTTCGAAAATCGCTACCGCAAAGGTGCCACGAATGTGGTCGCGGACGCGCTGTCACGGGCGCCGGTGGACGACACCCAACCGGCCGGAGAGGCCGAGAAGGACGCTGTAGGTCAGCGACCCTTCTCGGCGCGGGGAGAGCGCGAAACACGGGAGGACCCAAGTTTCGAACGCTCAGCGCACGTGCATCTCGTCTGGGGAGGAGTTCCGCTCGAGGTTGCGTTCAGTCGGGAAGAGCTAGTCGAGGCTCAGCAGGAGGACGTGTTTTGTCGGGAGGTGATCGCCAATATTAATGAAGAGACGGACCCTCAGGCAAATCGAACACCGGTGAATGACGGGCGCCGGCAAGCTGCTGGTATTGCGGCTGGCGCGGGCTCTAATGCAGCTGGTATTGCTGCGAGTGAGCTGGAAAGTTACCTGCTTGACGCCGACGGAGCTCTGCTGAAATACGTGCCCGGCAAAAATGACTCAAGTGACTGTTTTAAGGCCGTTATCCCGAGCAAGCTCAGGTGTGCTGCGTTGCAGCACTACCAGGACGCAGACAGCCACGGTAGCGCGCCAAAGACATGGCGGAAGCTTTGTCGGTACGCTACCTGGCCCGGCATGAAGGCACAAGTATGTAGGTACGTACGCACATGCCACGTCTGCCAAGAGAGCAAACCGCAAGCGGTAAGGCGCCAGGCTTGCTTCAGCCTATCGTGAGCACAAAGCCATGGAGGTCCTGGCGTGCGATCTGATGGGCCCGCTGCCGCGCAGCAAGAGAGGGTACAAGTTTGTACTCGTGGTGACATGCCACTTCAGTGGGATGGCTGAACTCTATCCGCTGCGCAAAGCGACAGCACAGGAGGTCCTGCAAAGGCTGTCTGAGGTGTTTTGTCCGCTACGGATTTCCGGAGCGGCTGATTACCGACAACGCCACGTATTTCACATCAAGGTTGTTTCGTGAAGCGTGCGCGGCAATGGGTGTCAGGCAGCAAACAACATCGTGCTATCACCCCCAGTCTAACTTGAAGGAGCGCCGAAATGGAGACATAAAGCCACTGCTTGGGGCATATGCCCGGCGGCAACAAGACTGGAATAAGCACTTGAGCTCGATCTCCTTCGCTCTGCGCACAAGCTCTAATCGGTGCACGGGCTTCACGCCCGCATTCCTTATGTTCGGCAGGGAGCTGAACACACCGACGGACACGGTTCTGGCCAGGAGGTCGACCGCAGTCCCCGCGAAAGCAGCAGATGCGGCTTACGCGCGGCGCTTACGCGAGCGTTTGGCAGAAGCCATCAAGGAGGCGAACCGCAGCCGCGGTAAGGCCAGGGTCGACCAAAAGGCGGCCTACGACCGAGCTCATCGAGACGTGGCGTACCAAGTGGGCGACACTGTCCTGAAACGTAACCGCGGGCTGAGCGATGCCAGCGCAGGATTCGCGGCCGCTCTCGCACCCAAGTGGGTAGGACCGTTCGTAGTCGCCGAGAAGATCTCGCGGCTGAATTACAAGCTGAAAGACCCGAGGTCTGGTCGAATAAGCTGCCCCATTCACGTCTGCGAGCTGAAGCAGTATTTTCTAAGAGGAGAAACTGCCGACGCTCCCACTTCGGACTCGCGAGGTCGCGAGCTCGACGGAGGTGCGGAAGGAAGGTTCCCGACGCACCGCTACAACACCCGCAACCGGCGAGATCGCTGCCCGGGTCAAAGCCATCCAGCGCGCAAAGTTGCACACAGGAAGGGTTGCCAGAGGAAACTCCTCGAGGCGCGCCAACGAAACGCGCAGGCTACGCCGTGAGGTCCGGCAATGGGTTGAGCGGGGTGACTCCAGAGGGCGCCAGCCGGCAGGAGAAGGTTCCCGTGGTCCCGGCAGGGGTGACGGCTTCCCGGACGAGCCAACCGGTTTCTCGACCGGGCACGACTCTCCCGATCCGGTCACTCCGCAGCCCCGCGCCGACGAGTGACGATCGAGAGATGCCCCCCCCTGCAAGCAGCACCCGCGAGTCCCGCGCCTTGGGCCAGCTCCATCACTGCCGGCCGTGTCCGCAACATCCTGCAGACGGCCCGCACCTTACCCCACGGCCGGCGACTTCCGTCCACGTCGCCAGGCGAGCAGGGGCCAAGCCGACGCCGCAAGGAGCGGCGGCACCGCTCGTAGCGACCGGCGGCCACGGCGCCCCCACGGGCGGAGACACCGTCCCGTACGAAGAAGGGCCGAAACGTGGCCACGTGGACGTCCCAGGAGGGGAACGCGCCGCCGCGCTGCTATTTCTCTGTGGCGGCGTGGAGCCACCCCCAGTTGGTGATAGAAAAGGACCTGGCGCCCGAGCGAGTGCCCTGGATCTTCCGCGGGCGCACGATCAGTGAGCAGCCCGCCCGGTTCCCAGGACGGCGTTGCGGCCGCGGAGCCCGGCGCCAACTACTGAAGGACCTGCGGGCTGCTGGTCGTGGCCAAGGATTACCACGAGGCATCCGCGCGGCACCGTGCCGCCACAAAAGCCAAGGGGCCGGCATCGTCGAGCTCCAAGGCGGCGGCCCGCGTCGACCTCGGGGCCGTCCAGGCCCAAATGCGGGCCGATCCGGCCTTCGCGGCCGCCATTTTGGCTTCGGCAGCGGCGGAGGTCAGCGGGCTCGTCAACGTGGCATCGGCGGCACCCCCAGTCGAGCTCCGGGGCCCAGGAGGGAGCAGCTTTTCCGCCGGGTCGGCGCTGCGGGCGGAGGCGCTTCCGGGGGCAGACAGCCCTGCCCACGCGGCTCCTGCAGCCGAGGCGGCTGTGTTCATGGGGCCTTCGGAGGGAGGCCTTGCCTCCGTTCTCGAGCCGCGGGCGGCGGATCCGGCGTCAGCGACCCCCATTGAGCAAGGCATGGAGGACCAGGGGCCGACCCGAGACCTGATGAAGTTGCTGGACGAATTCTCCAGGCGCTGAACGGTGATGTCACCGTTCGCCCGAGCCCTCGTGGTCAAGCGGCTTTGGTCAAAGGGGGGAGCGATGAGGGAACTGCGGAGCTCCGCCATCTTTCCTATCCCTCTCGGCCGGCAGCGGAGGCGAGAGGGGTGGTACCTCTCTCTTCGCGGTCGCGCGCTTCCCCCTCCGGGAGGATGCCCGTGAGAGCGAGGGTGCGCGACCGACCCACTCACGTGACAGGTTTGCCCGCAAGCTCCGGTGGCCTGGTCCGAGGTGAACGACGGAGGTAGGGCCTCTTTGGACACGAACCATCGTCGCGAGCGGCCGTAAGTACGACTCGCTCCTTTTTGGCCTGTCTTTGTCCGCCCTCGCGCCTGTCTCTCCCGCCCTGGCTAAGGTGGTCTCGGCGGTGTAGAACGACGCGCCCGACGTACCCTTTATTGCATCGCAATAAACGTCGGAGTGGGCGAATTCTGCGTCCTGTGTTCCTTGCCGTTCGCTGCCGATGCGCCAAGTTGGCGATCGTGGCGGTGTTCAGCGGAGCTAGCCTTGCGGCCGAATCTCCAGGATCGAGCTAGGCCGCCGTACGAACCTGGTCCCCACAACGTTGACGAGTAACCCGTGGTCGTCGAGACGCTGGAAAAGCTGGTGAAGGTGCTGGCGGTGGTCCTCTTCGTTGCGAGAGAAGACCAGTCTGTCGTGGAGATAGGCGAAGCAGAAATCCAGGCCACGGATGACGTCGTCGATGAAGCGTTGAAAGGTTTGTCCCGCGTTACGGAGGCAAAACTCATAAAAGGAAATTCGAACAAGCCAAAGGGCGTAATGATTGCGGTCTTCGGGAGGTCGTCCGGGTGGACAGGAATTTGCATATAGGCCTTTACCAGGTCCAAAACTGACAAGATGGTGCAGACGTGTAGGCGGTGGGTGAAGTCCTGTATGTGACAAATGGGGTACCTGTTGGGATGGTGCGAGCGTTGAGAGCGTGGTAATCTACACAAGGTTGCCAGCCGTTGCCCTTTTTTGGCACCATATGAAGTGGCGATGCGTAAGGTCCCTCCGAGCGGCGGGCGATTCCTTCGTGAAGCATCGCTTCGAACTAAGCTTGAGCGATGCCCAGGCGGTACGGGGCTAGGCGACGGGCGCGGCAGGACCCAGAGGGCCGGGAGTGGTACTAATGTGGTGAACAGTTGTGTGCCGCACTTCTCGAGGGAGCCCGCTACGCCGAGTTAGGTTGGGAAATTCCGCGAGGAAGGGCATGTTACGGCGATTGATTTTCAACGGCGAGCACCTTAATGCTGGGCTGTGGGGTGTTCGTACGCTGGCCCGGCGAGGAGAGACCTGTTTTGGCGTCGATGAGGCGGTCGTGTCGACAGTCCGGCAGCAGATTGTAGTACGCCAAAAAGTCAGACCCAATGATTGGCTCGGCTACGTCGGCGACGATATATGCAAAATCACGCCGCAGGTTTTTGGGCTGAATGTTCAGGCGGAGAGAGCCGCAGGTCTTAATGCACGAGTGATCCGCTGCATGAGCTCGAATGACGTACAAGGACGTTTGTCGTGCAGCAAGGCCCTTGGATCGGAGCAGATGTCGGAACCATTGTCGATCAGGAACCGCCGCTTGGTGACTTGGTCGGTGACAAAAATACGACGGCCTCCGGGGTGGCAGCTCGCGGCCGTGTCTACGGGCTGCCGCTCGTGTTTTCCTGACGTTCGGCGGAACACGGCGGTTGATATTTTCGGGCCCTGTCGCTGAAGCGACGATGGTAGTAGCAGCGGCCGTTGTCATTACTATGCGACGAGTCGGTGTTTCGGTCGTGGCTTTGTGAACGGTTGCAGGGACGCGACTTCGGGCCTTGGTCCAGGTACCTTTGAATCGCGTGGAGCTGACGGTTCATGTCATCGATACGGCGCACGAGCTCGGTGATGTGCTGTTGAGCGCCGACTGCGTGGACGGTGGGTGGCAGTGATGACAGAGAGACTTTAACGACGCGGCCCGCTATTTCGACATGTTGGTCCAGCGGTATAGTCGACTGAACCTGGAGAATGGCCTGTACGTGTGAAGGTAAGCGCTGAAGAAACAGGGTTCGGAGGACCGAGTCGTCGACCCGCGTGTTGCCCGCGAGGGCCCACATATGACGCAGGAACTGCGATGGCTTGCGGTCACCGGGCTCATCAGACTAAAGCAGTTGGTGCACTTTCTGGTCTTCGGAAAGAGAAATCCGACGGATGAGTTCCGTCTTTCGGTGCAGGTAACGGTCTTCAGTTGGAGGACTTATGAGTATGTTGCGGAGCTCGGTCGCGTAGCGAGGGTCCAGATGCGCGACAATGTAATCGTAGCGCGTCCGGTCTTGAGTGATACGTGCCAGGTAAAATTGAGCCTCGACTTGCGAGAACCACACCTCAGGCGAGTCTGCCCAAAACGGCGGAAGCTTGACGGTGATTCTACAGACATCCGGGTTGGTGGCGGCCGCGGTAGTAGCACTGTTCGCGTTGGCGCTGACCGTGGAGCTGACCGCTTGAGCGGGGCCTTGGGGGGCGTGGCGCGAGCCGGGCGGTGAACAGTCGTCGGGCGAGTGCCGCTCTTTTTGAATGCGTGGCTGCTGTTCCTGCAGTTGCCGCTCTTGGTCCTGAATTACCTGTTGCTGGGCTTGCAGTTGCCGCTGACGTTGTTGATCTTGTTGCTGAAAAGCGGCGAGGGCTTCGGGGGTATAAACCCCACAGGTCGACAGCGGGCCGGCCTAGCGGGAGTCGGGGAGGGAACACCCCGAAGACGCCTTAACTACGCCGGGTGGCGAGCGACCCTTCGTGGTCCTCCCCGCTACCTCCGCCGGACATTCTCAATAGAGTTTACTTCTCTCTCTCTCTCTCTCTCTCTCCTGGTCGCCGATGGCAGTGCGAAATAGGTGATGTCCGGATCACCAGATGTGGCGAAGCAAGACTTTATTGCTTCCACTGCAGAGAACATTCAACAACTGGTCTCCTTTCGGAGCCCGCACCCAATTATCGCCTCGGATGGCGAGAGTGTTCCTATCTGGACATGCACCAACGCTCAATCTTCAGAGGCCCCGGCGCGGCGCGCACGCCCAAAAGGGGCAGTCCTTAGACGCGCGGCAGTGGTGGCGATTACGTACCGCCACAGGTGCTGCTACTGCTGCTGCTCCGTTGAAACGACGACGATGGCTGGACGCTTTGCTTTCTCGAGAGGAATGTCTTGGTTGTCGTCTAAGTTTGACTTTATTTCGCGTATTCTTTGGCACTTTGGCTCAGTACATTGTGAATTTGACTCACACGCAGCATGCACTTGTGATCACAGCGGCTTCGGCTTTGACCCTTCGCGATATGATTTCGCACGAAGAAAGGTCCACGTTCAGCCGTCATCGTCGTTAGAATGAGGGGTGCATAATTTTGCTGTCCAATTTTCACGTCCATGCACCCCTCCCCAAGTCCAAACAGGTTCGCACGTGTCCTAATGTCCTAATGTCCTAATCGCGCAATAGGACCGATGTCGGCTTCATAAAGCGAGTATCCCAGGTTCGATTGAGATTACGGGAAGCGTTTGTTTTCTCTAGGCCCTCCCACGACCAAAATCATGGTAAGAGACAGTTGGCTTTTTTGCAGTGTGGTTTTAGCGCTCACGGAATAATCAGTTAGACATGAATAGCTTCGCTTTCAAGCATATTTTCAAGGGACTTATGTGGGCACCATAGCGCCAGAAGCACCACTGACGACAACGAGGGAGTGGCTGTCGGGCAGCCTGAGTGGCATTGTCATGGCCGCTTGTATGTATTGTAAATAGGTCGCTCTCTTCTACCAAGGTTTTAGTGCTGCTGCCGTGCATCAATATTTTAGTTGATAGAACAATTAAACCCAAATCACCTGAGTGCGTATAAGCCCGCAAGTTTTAAATGCAGAGCATTTCAGTAACTCACGATGTCACCCGCGTTTTCCCGTCGTAGTCCGCACCGTCGTTGTCCGCACCCCTCCCCCTACACATATAAAGAAATACTATGCGGCCCCAGATTTCGATCCCTCGACCCTGGGGGGAACGCATTGTACATGGTGCTCTACCCACTGCCCACAAACCAACAGAATGGGACGATACGAACGCCCCTTATATCGTTGACTCATTGAAATTACTGCTGACGAGCGCTCTCTGTCAGCAGTTGCCACAAGTGCAACAACATTACGTAACGCAAACTACTTAAACTCGTGCGTTTGTTCAAGGTTCGTTCATACAGCCCCTTTCGCGAGTACTCTTTTGGGAAAACCTTGTTTTTAAAGACAATACGGTTTGTTTGGCAGCTTAAGCGCGGAAAGTTTGGTCTATTTGTCTGTCTTCTAATCGATTGGGCCAGCCAGCCATGAGTTCAAAGTATTCATTGAACGAAGCGTGTAAACATGCAAAACATTTCCAAGCTATTTAATCTGCTACAGCACTTAATACCTGTCGACATTTTTCTGCAAAACGAGAACATTAGGAATGTAAAAAAAAACATCAATACACAAGTGGCACTGCTACGGTTGTTTTAATTCAAAGTAGACAGTCGTATTTTCTGCAACAGAAAACATAAAAGCGCGTTAGAAACGATGTTTTCATCGCAATATGCAAAAAGAGCCAGCACTCAAGCCTGGAGCTCGTAGCTTGAATCTTATAGAACCCGTTACAACCGGTCCCAGGAGATAGTGCTACCAGTGCAAACGGCTAAAATTAATTGACTTGAGCAAAACTGTATTTCGTTTATTATGTAAAGACCACGACAGAAAGTGGAAAATCATGAGATGTGGGCTAGGGAGAGAGATGAGGCAGTAATGTGGCAGGAACGCCGTAAAATATTGTGTTTCGACCCAATTTACAGCAAAGCGAGATGTGCTTCCAATTTTTCGTTTATAACCCGTTTAAGCAACGGATGACCCGCAGCAGCGGCAGGCACCAACACTGGTAGGGGTGGGGGTCTGACGTTAAGCCCAACATGATGCTGTGATATTTTGTTGTAGCCTTCATGGTCCAATGCTACCCTTATCACGATGTACAATAAAAATCACGTAAATTGGTCAGTAGCGAACCTCAAATTCAAGAATAACCAACTAACCATAAACCGGAGCATAGGACGCCAGGCGTACCGCTCTGCTTTGACGTTTAGTGTCAGGAACCGACACCACTGGAAAAAAATCAACTACCCCTCTCTCGAAACGAAAATGTTGGGATAACACGAAACTTTCCAAAATGATGTCCAACACCAACAAACCAGAAAAATTGATTTTGCCCTGCAGTGCTATACCAATACTGGCATTCAATGGCTGTCTAACTTTGTAGGTCCATGACCCTTTTCCAGATTTAATTCACTCCGACCGTGCCGGGTTGGTGCATTTGGACGGGCGTCGGCTATAGAACTCGAGGAACCCAGGTTCGATGCCGACCACGGGTGAGGTTTTTCTTGGGTTTATCCACAATAATAATCATTTTCAGAGAGAGGTCGCTTTCGTGCACTGCGTTTTAGGGTGGTCTACAGACGAAATCTCTGAAAGGTTGAAAGCGCAGCTTTCAAACTTTGTGCAATATGCTTTGGATGCTTGTTGATGTCGTCGGATCTCAGATTCAAACGTTAGGCCTAGGCCAACGTGCGGTAGTGGCCGTGGTTTTAGATCAACACGGAAATGCAACCTGATCCTGCTCAATGCCTACGTCGAAACTATAAACGGCGGAAGAGTTGACCATCCTCCTGAAATTACGGGCACGCAGGCTACTACCATCCCATGGTACTCTTAAAAGGCGCGCTGCGCAACTGTGCGCGCGGCGGGATATCTAGCACAGTCGCCAAAGGCGTGACAAACAGCAATACCCCAGTTTGAAGCCACTTCGGCGTAGTATGGACGCCAGCTATGGACGCCTGGTGTGGACGCCAACGAGCTGGCGCATGAAGCAGTCCGACGATCCATGACGCAGGCTGACTTCGAATCGGGCAACGTGCCGTCTGTAACGGGGCTCCACCGAGCCTCACCGACGCCCTCCAGGCCGTGGCGGCACTGCGAAACACATGGTATAAAGGCTCGTTTGCAGCGGCTTGTCGTCCAGAGAAGGGTCGGAATCTCTGCTGTTTCTTCAGTCTTGCACCGCTAGTTCAAGCTATGCAATTTTAGATAGCTACTAACCCATAGTTTAGGTATTGTGATTTGTGATGTAACATACCAGCGGTGCAGCATTAAAATATTTTATCCTGCCTGAGGCAACCTGTTCACGCGCTTGATGTACGGTGCTTTATTTCGAAGTTAACTGCCAGGGCATGATCAGTTTTATAGATTTGACATTTCAATGAAGCGGGTGAGGTTTTTCAATCCTGGGGACATTTTTTCGGTGCATAATTTTGAAGCCGTCGAAGAACTCAGCTCGGAATACGCCTGGTGCAGATAGATGACTAAAGGGCTCCAATTTACACTTATATGACGCCTCAAACTGATAGCCTAAACAAGCTCTCGTAACTCAGCAAAATTTCAAGCTTCTCTACCATTCATTTATTGTAAGGAGGGTTTTCTTGTCAAACACAGTTCTTTCAGAAAACGCACATTTGCATCAATGAATGCTTAAAATATTATTCTGCCTCGTCGAAGGTACATGAAAAAGGGGCTGTGTCATTTTCGGGAGTACCCAAACGTGTGACCTCATTTGGCTTGGGAGAGTTATGCGGGCCATAGAGGTTGCACACACGCACGAAGTAGGGAGCTGGATGGTTGCCTCTATCAGTGTCAGTGCGTGGGCGCTCCGTCGTAGGTAAATAACCGAGAAACGCGTCAGCACCTCAGTGCACCGAAAGTCCCCCTTCGTTGTGCATAGCTTGCCTGGGCAGATGCATTTCACTTTAGGTAGCTTAGCAGGCAATCTTGTTTTGTCCACGTCGACATCTTGTACAAACGTGCATGTCGTACGTGCTCCTATAGCAAGTTTTGATGAGTTCGGTGAACAGTTGCTATTGGAAGACGCTCGAGCTGCAGCTTCTGTGGGATAAAAAACGTAGCCAGCAGCGGGCGATTCGTTGAGGAGTGCTAGTTTCAGCGTATGAATGTTGAAACGTCTTGGATCCGCTTTGTCTTTGTCTAAGAGGTCCTGCGTACGAGGGGAAAACAATGAACAAGTTAAAATTCTGTGTTTATTTGTGTTAAGTTTACATGGACACTGCCCATACTTTCTAATATTTTTCAGAGTATTGTATTTGAAAATGTCACTTTTTTGTGATTAGATGACTTGTACAGTGATATATTTGTTTCACATATCTTTTTTTCTCAAACGTATCGTTTTAGATTAGAATTACCTTGTAATGATGCTCTTTCGCAATGCTCATTGTCCTTACTCGAGCCTTACATGCTTTGATTGTTTTTTTTACCTGCATGAAATACGTTTTTTTATTATTGTGCGATTTTCATAGTAGTGGCGAAGATGCATCTGCACTGCAAAGATCTTGTAACAAGGTCGCACGCAGCGTCTACAAAATAAACAAATACATATATAAATAATAAAATAGATACTGTGTTTTTAAGTACTTTACCGTCAGAGCTTCCTAAATAATTGATGGGCGTGTGTTTGGAGGGAAGAAGAAGAGGCAATCATGCATACGGCAATTTAATCAAGCTTAGTACTTTTGAGTAAGCGCAAGAAAAGCCGCTAATAATTCCCACTAAGTAAATGCGTAGGGAACATACTAACCAACACTAATAAAATACTTTCGTATACAAGCATTAAAAGAATGACAAACTGAAACCCGTGCACTCCCTGATCCAAAAAGGGACAGACAATATAAGCAACAACGTATAAGCGCACTAATACAACTACAAAGCGGAGCAAATATTAAAGACAAAGTTTTCGAGAGTTTCGCGAAAGCTTATACCTGGTGAATAATGTCATAAAATCATCAGGCACGTGTTTGCAAGCACGGTACGTTACGGTAGAAAAGAACAGTATGTTTTGGTGTTGTGGTTATGAAATGACCATTGTGATATGGATGGAAGCATTGCAATATAAAGAGGTAGGACAGAACGATCGTTAGTTGAGAATTGTGTTATTGTGGTGCTCGTTACGCAGTACAATATTCTCATAAATTTTGCGCCCTGTCCCAGAAGAAGTAAGCGTAATCCTTGAATTTACGTTAGCTATAACGGATTTTTCCCGGGAGCTATACGGGTTGCCGGAATAATTAATGGTAATAAACTCGGGGAACACTTTGTCCATATTTAAAAGTTTTAGTGTAACAAAACCGAAAGCTACCTACTCCGAAGCCTTTCCACGTCTTGGGCCAATGTGTGTTGTATAGAGTTGCTTTCATAATACTGGCAGTGAGGAAGCCAATCGGCACTCAATTAATGTGGCATGAACAGAACAACTTGCTACTTAAGCGCACTCCAATAATTATGTGATACAACTGTATCGATTGAAAATATCGAAACATGGTAGTCTCGTCCAGGTGATCAATTACGAGAGAATCTTGTTGCTGCATACATACAACTATATGTTTTATATGCCACACGCGCACCAGGATGTTATATACAAGAGTTACACTCAATGCCGTTGGTAATTTTAGTGCGCAGAACAGAGTCGCCGGTAAGGTGACAAACTGTACACGTAATTTCCCAGGATAAGACAATAATGTATATCTGTAAGGGTAAAAGTCGAACGCCGAATAGATACTGTCAGCGTCGTCTGCGGATATGATTTCGGTACTCAAAAAATAAAATCGATGAATCTACTGTGAACTTATGGATATTTTTTATTATTTCGTTAGATACGAGTTGGCCCTTTATGACAACAAACAGTTTAGAGACATTTAAAATATAATCAGATATGAACAGGAATCAAGGTACTGCTGTAAATTGCTATCAACGGGGTTTCCTTTACAAACTAAACAATTTTCGGAAGCCGTAAAGCATTGGGATGTAAAACTTATTTGACTCCGAAAAAACACGCAGTATAAATTATTATGGGCTCGAGAATTTTACACCCACTGCGGGAATCAAGATTAAGCCCTGTTTGCGTGATTAATGTACATCATCTATTTCGTGACGTAAAACCACCTTGCCAGTTTCGCAGTCGTTTGGTAACTGACCCTTGTCGAGGCATTCAATGTGAATTCTATAAGATATTGTCTAAATGTATTCTCTCATTGTGAAGAGATTTGATAAAACGCCGTCACGTCCGGACGAACAAAGCCATTGAAAAATGAAGGAAGCTAATACTAACGCGTAACTCTTGAAGGTAGCCAACCTGTACGCAAGCTTCAGAATCGTTAAGGTGATTTAGGTGCGCGAGAGCAGGTGATTTACTTCTTTTTCGCAGCCGCAACGACAATTTCTCAATATTTGTTGCTATACCAGCGAAGAAGAAGCAAATCGTTGAAGCAGAACGAATGAGCGCACACTTAAACTAGGTGCCCGCAGGTGCAACGAGTACCCTATCACGTGTTCTCTCTCCAGCAGGCGGCGTGATTCCTCCCCCCAGTGACAGCCGAGCTTAAGCCGTTTGACTCTCGGGTTGCTAACTCACGGTCGTAACCAAGTGGGTAATACTACTGACTCCAACTCCGTTCATCTACCAGGTACAATTTGGAATCCTGCGGGTGGTGAACACCGGAATTAACGAAGTGATAAACAGCTTCGCTATTCAATATAACAATTGCTTACAGTAGGATTCAGGAAAGATTGTTCCTACGTTCTCATTACTACAATGGACAGATAGCATTGAAGCCCTTTCGAACTATGCAGTATATTTTCATTTCATATTTTGATAAGCAATGTCTTCATCGCATACATAACTGTGGTAATTTTAAAGGGTTACTGTTATTCACGCCGGGTATTACGTTCGCTACACGTTTCAGAAACCCACTACTGTGCAACAAAGAAAGCCGCTGTCCTCACTACGCTTGCCTTCTGCGTCCGGGTGCCGGCGGTGTCCTGCAATTAGGCAAATTGGTGGCGACGCAGTCACTGCTAATAATGTTCTCTCGCTCAGACCGTCTCCTGGCATTCAGTCTGCTCGTCAGGGTAACACAATAAGCGAAAGAGACTTAGTGTTATATACGACCCCTTATCACGAAATGATACTTGGCAAACAGAAAAAGTCACGGGACTATAGTTTGAATCTCGGTCAGGTTCTGTACGCATCGTGATATTGATACCGTAAACAATTTTAACGCGAGCTTTTTAGGGAACTATATTAGGTGGATGGGCTGCCTAAAATATTTAGTAGGCTCATTACCTTTTAGCGGAGCATAACGTTTGACACTTTTGAAGGTAAAGTGACTACTGTGGAAAAACGTTTATGCAATCTTATTCTGGACATGCAGATGTAAGAGAATAATTTCCGATTGGTTCCTACTGGCGAAATACACGACTTTAACCCACTCACTCACTCACGCACTCACTCACTCACTTTCCCATTCAATCGGCCCACCAATCAATTCGTCGCCAAGACAGTTCTGCATCTGCCGGCTTTCTGTCATGGTATCCGCGTTTCACCCTGTCACACGCCACACATGTACATTACCATTTTACCATTGTAATAATTTTCTTCGTGTTTTCTTCCATGGTTTATCGTACAGCCGCCAGAAACTCGCGATGTCTTCACTAAAAACAATGGGGAAGACCCAACTCATTGGCCGCGACAACTACGTTGCGGGCTTGGTTCCTTCAATCTGCATAAACGTACCACCGAGATAAAAACGCGGACAAAGCGCGTTTCGTGTTTCTGTTTTGTGTTTCTGCTTACTTCGCTCTCAGGGTGTAGGTAGCGAGGATAGGGACCTAGTTTCGCCGTCTTTCGCTCGCTTGGAGATACGCAGTAGGGCTGGTAAAAAAAATCCATGTTCTTCCAGCGCGATGCATCACAACTTCAATAGAGAAGGCAAGAGCACACAAAGACGAAAATATGCGTGAAATTAGCCCCGTTTTAGAGTTGACTTCTGGGCACTGTGGCCCAGAATCCAATTTTAGCAATTTAGATGTCACGTATACCAACTGCGTATAAATGCAGAAGAATAGGCTGCTAAACATTGCGCTCAGACTCAGGGCTTCCGTAGAGTTCTGTATTCTTGTACAGCACCTTAGTTATTGTTGGCTTCCTTTCTGTTCACCGAGGGCCCCATAGAGCATTCTCGTTAAGTACGTGCATCTGATTTACAAGTCGGCCACCCATGAGTTGGAAGAAAAATTTAAAAATAAGTGGTGCATTCACACGACATGAATTGCCGGCTCGCTGTCTCTCTAGAGAAGCTAATAGACCAAGTCAATGGCATAAATAAACCTCACCGCTATGAAACACCCCGATAGTTCGAAATACTTCGGGGTGGTCGGTAGCTTTCACTGTGCAAAGCGACAAACGTATCAAAAAAGAAGTAAAGGTGAAGATAGCTTTCGCTGTGTAATGCGACAGACGATAACAAAAAGAAGTACAGCTGAAGATAGCTTCCACTGTGCAAAGCGACAGACGATTCGAAAAAGAAGTAAAGGTGAAGATAGCTTTCACTGTGTAAAGCGACAGACGATTCGAAAAAGAAGTACAGCTGAAAATAGCTTTCACTGTGTAAAGCGACAGACTATTCGAAAAAGAAGAAAAGGTGAAGATAGCTTTCACTGTGTAGAGCGACATACGATTCGAAAAAGAAGTAAAGGTAAAGATAGCTTTCCCTGTGTTAAGCGACAGACGATTCGAAAAAGAAGTACAGCTGAAGATATCTTTCACTGTGTAAAGTGACTGACGATTCGCAAAAGAAGTAAAGCTGAAGATAGACCGCCTGATTGCGGTAGGCATTCTATTGTTTTTTCTGTTCTTCTGTTTTTGCGCGATTTAAAAGAGCGCCCCTACCGAGGCTGAGTGGTCTCACTGCTATTTTGTGATGCTCCTGTGCTTTTGGTTCGTACGTGATGGTACGACGTCACTATAGGCCGCCGTCGGCGAAGACTCTAAAGTGCTCCGCTTAATCTTTGTGTTCGTCATCAGTCGGCCAAGGCACTAAACAAGTAATCTTTTCAAGGCGGCCACTTTCTTTTCCGAGACCGCAGTGCATCATTGCCGCGGTCGTTGAATAAGGTAGAATTTCAGTGTTGTACATATCAACAGAATTGTATTTGTTTTAGATAATTGGAGATTAAGGGCCTCTCCTGGCTAATTGGAGATTATTAGGAGAGGCCTCTGCCCTGCAGTGGTCGCAGATAGGCTGGTGATGATGATGATGAGGATGATGATGATGATGATGATGATGAGGGGATGATGATGATTATGGTGGTGGTGGTGGTGGTGGTGGTGGTGGTGGTGTATTTATTTTTAGTTAGTTTTTGTGAGCAACACAGTAAGGACGTACATGAGACCTGGCTTCCTGGGCACGCTGGCGGCTTCGGAAATAAAGCCGCTCACGCTTTGGTGAGCTCGGATCTCAACTTTCTCTCACCGGCGCTTGGACCCGGGCTCACTACCGTCCGTCCTCTCCAGGAGCCCGAAGATCACCGGCACTAGCTCAATCGTCAAGGAGGCCAATAGCCTCTGGGCCTCCAAACCTTGAAAGCCTCATCGAATGCAGAGCTAACTTCCGCGGGCTGCCGAGGTTTTCGTACACTAGACGCGAGCTGGAGCGGCACTCACTGATGGTGTCATAGAAAAAGTGGTGAGCTTACACCCCTCGACATGGGCGCCAGAATCCTGGCGACGCTGATTCCCCCCATCCGGACGAAACCTGCCAGATGTTTCTTGGAGTCCATCCTAAGATGAAGAACTTCGTGTTGGAGTGTTCCGGTCTGAAGGTGTTCGATAGCGTCATCGGCGCCAAGTGCCAAAATACGAGTACTGAATAAAGCGAGTACTACATCGTGCGTTTTTTTTGTATCAGAATTCGATTGACCGAAGATTCGCAATTGCGAATTTCGCAATGCCTGGAAATGTCGCCTACCAGGCCGGGAACGTCGCGATTTCCGCACATCAGAGGCACATTGTTTGCAGATCAAATTAAATCTGCCACGAGCAATGCTTGTTAGTGGGGAAGTTGTTTCAGACTGTTTTACAGTAAACATGAGTTTATTAGTGGTTTCACTTAATAATCGCAAATATTTTTAATACACGCACACATAGCAAGGGAATACAAACACAGAAAGCAATCCTGGGTTCGCTTGTTGTGCGTGCCTAGAACATTTTGGTACACCTCGGAGGGTTCTTCTTCGGTTCTTATGTACTTCTTCCGAACTGCTGTGATGTCCGTGACATGCCTGGACACCGATTAAGCATTCGTTGAAAACGGCGCGCGACCTTATGTTTCGAACACGCGTACGTTTGTGTTGGTGCGCCCGCGTATACGCCGCGCGTATGCAAGCAACGCCATCCAGTTGCTAAGCGTGCAACTGGTGACGCCGTGACGTTCACCTACCTGTGTTCCTATTGGCCGCACTTTCCGGCACCTCTGCTGCCTCCACGCCGCACGAGCGGCGTTCGCCGGGGTTGCTCGACCGTTACAAACATTTGAAACTTCCCCACAGCTGTGATGCGGCCACAAGCTGAAGCTGGGTAGGCAGTTTATTTGTTGGGCAGGCAAACGTAGTTATGTGCGTAGCTTCTGCAGGTGGTGTTATACGACTGCTCATCTTTGGTTTTGTTTTTTAGTCTTTTTATTAAATAGGTGTGTTTTTTGCCCTCTGTTGGCCTTGTACGCTTAAAGGAGCCATGAAGACAAAATGCAAGTTGGGTTTATTTCTGAACGAGCTGCGCCGCATCTGCGAATTCGCAGAGAAAATCGCACCATGTTCAACGGGCTTAGCACCGCCACAAGTGGCCCACAACACACTATTATCGCCTGTGTCCAGCGTTCCCTGCGCGATTTTGTAGGTGCGGCAGACGTCGTAAGTCGGACTTACTTTGACCACACCCCTTCCCTTATTACCGTCCTCTGTGCCAGCCCTTTCTTAATTACATTTCATCTATCTAGTTAGCCTTTTTATTTCTTTGCACACGGTAAGGTCTCCCAGTTTCTAATATTTGTGTAACGTTCTCCTCGCTTGTTTTTCTGTTATTTTGACTCACCTCTCGCATGTGTTCCCGTTTTAGTTGTTGAAAAATACCATGCTTTTTAAGATGTAATTCCTTCTCTTCGTTTTTGGGTTCAACGATCTGTCTTGACCTCTGTGTTGCTGCCTGCGCAAAGCCCAACATCAGACAGCCCCCCATCGTCACTTGGACATCAGTGTAGTGGATAGGTTTGTGTTGTCGGACATCATCATCGTGAGAATCATCATCATCCACAGCCTATTGAAGTCTACTGCAGGATGCAGGACTCTCCCATCGACCTCCAACCGCGCCTGTCCCGCGCAGCACGATTCCATTCTTTGCCCCCGAGTGTAGTTTTTTCGTCCGTCCGTCGCGTTATTACGCTTCCCCTTCTAGTACCGTCTCTCGGTTTCCGCTCTGCTTCCCACTGTGGTCCAGTGGTTGTCACTTCCTCTCGACGACATGGTCCAGCTCAGGTCCATTCTTTTCCTTTGCGTTAAATTAATATATTGTACTTTCTTCATGAAAGGCGACGTAGCCTGTACTCTGACGATTGGCAGCGCTGACGACCCATTCCTGTTGTGAGCACCTATCGAAACAGTGACTACGTCACTGATGAGCCATTTCGTCCTTGTGGGTCAGCTTGTGGAGCATTGTGCTGAAGGCGTTCTAAATGAATAAGTATTTTGTGGGGCTTTCCCATACCTGCCAACTGTACTTTTTCATTGCAGGTTATGTGCTGGCTTGGAAAGATGTGTTTCTCCTGGCTGGAGACATTAAAACGAACTGTTCTTTAACATTCACGGCTACGTGAACAATATGCGGAAAATAACTCCCGATGTCTGAAAATAAAACTGAGAACACTACGCACTCTGAATCGTTGACAAACCTTTACGGCAATTCTGCAATCTCACACTCGTCCAGAATAGCGTATAAATGTGTTAGGTGACAAAACTTAACAACTAGAGAACATAGTGCTGCTACACCTCATCAAGTGTACGACCTCGGGAACAGAAGTCGGAGATCTACTTTCTTGTGCAATCCATTAAAGAACTGGGTAACGGGGTCGTAAAAATCTAGGTAATGAAATGTCAAAGAAGCTTGTGACAAAAGGTTTACCTTATATATCCACAAGAAGAACGATTCAGAGCATTGGCCCCACAGGGAGAACAAAACGTGGCTTGTAATTCAAGCTGCGTGATTGTGAAGGCGAGAAGAAACTTTTTAATGAGATGCGGTAAACAGAGTCATCCAGCATATCGGCGAGAAAATATTTTTTCTCGGTCACGCAATATTTAGATATAGGTGAGCGTTAGCTGCAGTCCTACATAAAAATAAGCAAAAAAGACAATTTTACCCCTGATCAAATGTTTCAGAAAAGTGAAGTATATGTTTGAGATGAAAACGATGCGAGACAGCTCCAACCGAGCAAAACACTCCAGTCTGGCCACGAAACGACGATATGCTGACCAATTGCAAAAGCTAATCGCTTTAAACCATGTTTTTAAAATGGTGTTAACACGATTCAGAATAAAGACGCCTCGCAAACTATTGTGACGACTGATACGGTTGCAGTCACGAGTTCCAGGCAGCGATATATTCTCTCGCGGCTATACTGGAAGCGTGGCAGATAGGTGGCGGACGACATTTCCACAATACTGTGCCAGATACGAGCGGTTTGGTCTGATATTTCGGCTGATAATTGCGCGCACGCTTTGAGAATAGGCTATCAGGCACGAAGCACTCTCGTTTTTGCAGGTTGATTCCAACGCTGTTTTCAATGCACGAAAACCTCAAAATCATGACAATGAGGCAAAATATCCCCTCTTTTTTACTTGAAAACCGCATGTGGGGAAACCGCTGATACATTCAGCGTAGAAAAACTGCTGTAAAGTGTCTTTAAAATTGTCTTAATAATATTTGCCCATCACAAAGCAATCAAGTGGCGTTAAATTCAATTCAATTCAATTCAATTCAATTCGTTTTATTCACCAGATAATACTGGTTGGCTGCCTGTGCTAGAAGCTGCGGGAACAGCTTGACGGGGGCCCAGACAGCCAATACAAGGCAGCAAAAAAAAAAGATACATCAGTCAGCACTGCGCGTGCAATTGGCAATTGCTTGCATGTTATAGATAGGAGAATTGTAAAAACGCTACAAGCACGTATGCGATTGTAACAACAAAAAGTGACTTCAGATGAAAAAAGAAATAGCAATTGAAATGCATAAGCAAAATACACAGCCATGTACAATAGTGAAAAAAGTACAAAAAACAGGAAAACTTTGTAAGCATTAAAACTACATATTCACAAACATTTCCCGTAGTTCCCTTAACGAAGGATTGCATAGTGTTCCAAATTTATTCAAAATATAAGGCAGGTTATGTTGCAACATTTGATTTTTAAAGTCTGTGCGAAAACAAGGAATTTGCCAAATATCATTGTTTCGCGTGTTAACAGGATGGTTGGGAAACATTGTGTTTCCCAACCTATGGCCGTATAAAATCACCTGACATACGTCACTGAAAAAGGTCTGACGATGTTGCCGGGCTCCAGTTTCCCAGATATTCTTATTTAGAATTTTCCCCGCCGCATGAAGAACTAACTCGCAACCGATGGTTATTTATTTATAGTGAATGTAGAACACCGTAATCCAGAAATGATAAAATGAAACGCTGTAGCATAATAGAGCCCCCCACACAAAGAAAAACTATCTCGTGTACATCAGGCCCTACACGTGCTAGAATCCACAACCCTAAAAAACCAAGAAGGTTTTCTGCATCTTGAAAGCACGATTATTGAACTTTCTTACATAATGAAGATCTCACTAAATACGAGTTATTAAATTTGGCCGCACAACGTATCTCCGTTCCATAAAAATTACAAATTTTAGCAACCTACAGGCTATAGGGCACATAAGCACTTAGCGTATTACGAGTAGATGCCTTTATAAAGTTACAAAATTATAATGTAAAAGCGGAAAATGTCAACCATAGTCCTTGGTCTCAGTAAGCATAAATCTACGAGGACATTACGTAAACAGTATGTGTGTAATGTATTTCTAGTTTAGATATAGCCAAGCTTTCATGCGCTGACCCTGATAACGCTGAGCAAGGACTGCGAGTAGTGTTGGAGATGTTTGCGTACTTTCAAGAAAAAGTGTCTTGTGATGCGAATAAAGCGCGTTTCTGTAGAGGGTGTGCGCCAAAGAAAATGGCACGGTACAGCATAGGACATGTTCAGAAAACTTGTCCGTAGCTAGCAAAGTGATCATTGTTCTGTACAAACTTACTTCTGCTCGCAGCTTGGTAGCCATGTTGCCAAGTAACTAGTCAAACGAAAAGTGACTAAGAAGCATATTTGTATGCCAACTTACTGCTTGCAATGCGTATCGAAGTTGCACCTGCCCCGCACCCATGAAAGCCCATAAGTACAAACAGCGTAGATGTTTCAGGAAAGTTTATGGAAGCGAAAAGTTGCGCTAATAATTTGGCTTGTGTTCTTCGAACATATTGGTGGCTGAACAGCCACCCCCTGGTAATTTATTCTTTACACACGTATATGGGTATTTTTTCCGGATTGACTTAAGAATAATTTGTGTTACCAGCTTGGCAGCGTTGTGTACTGAAGATAAAACAAAATGAGATTGCTTCGCGGCTTTTACTGAAGCGTCTTGTGTGGCCATGCCGAAGAATCGAGGAAGCGTGCATAATTGGACTCCATCTGGAACCACCTCTACTAGAAGTCGGAAATGGGTGTTCGATCCTGCTCGCGGAATTCTGTACCTATTACACACACACACACCACACACACACACACACACACACACACACACACACACACGCACGCACACACACACAAACAAACACGCGTACGCACAACGCATATACACACGCACAAACACGCGCACGCACACAAAAACACGCACTAGCACACACACACACACACACACACACACGCAGGCACAAAGGAACAAAAAACCTCTACAATTGCAAAGGGTGTGACTTACCACCTTTCTTTCAGCGAAGGCGCGCATCTCTCATCCCCCGCCTCTCGTTTCAGTGAAGTCGCTTTACTCGGCACGAATGCACTGCTGCTGACCCCTCTTTATATTACCAGAAGAATTGTAAATCATTCATTCTTTTTAGTAAAAACCGACATCTGGGTAAATTAACTACAGTTGTTCAAAATAATGTTATTTATAGTGACCAAAATGACATCGCCGATGAGTTTGCCAAGTTCTTCTTTAACGCCGAGTCCACCGTGCGTCCATTAAATGAAGTGGTCTTAGATCGCCTACCTCATGCGTTCTTTCTGTTTACCACGACTCTAGACGAAATACTCAGCGTAATAGGTACCCTAAATATGAGAAGGGCTTGCCTTGATGGCACTAATCTCCCCCACATAATAATAAGAGCTCATCTTATATAAAGTGTATTGTTACGTGGCGGCAGAAGTGATGAGGCGAGCCATGGCGAATGGTGATGAAGAATCTATTTACAGCTTATTTACATGGCGGCCAAGCCAGAGCCCGCGCCAGCAACTTCGTTGTCGTCGTTATCGTCGTAGTCCTAATTGGGTCATGACCCGGTGGGGCATTGTCCGCCTTTATGTGAGTTCGTGACATGACCCTCCGGTCAAGGGAGGCCGTCCCGGTCGAAGCCGCGGCAGGATGGACTTTTGATGCAGATGAGGACTGCGATGAGAATGTACACGGAATAATCGCTTGCCACCACGGATGCCGATGATGTTCTTGGGGATGCTGGACCCGCAGCAGCGATGTCTTCATGGGTGACAGCATCGGTGGTTGTAGGAGCCACGTTGGACGGAAGGGCTGGGGATACGACATTTGCGGCTTGTCTCGTCACGGCGGTTCTCTGCAGGTCTTCGTCGGCGTCTCACGGGCTGGGGTACGGGCGGAGGTCATGGTCGAGCTGTAGTCACGGCAGGGCTGGGGCTGCCCGGCGCGGCTCCCTCAACGTTGACGGCTGGGTCCACGCCGATGGCATGCATAGCTGGGGCCAGTATGGGGTGTACCCAGCACGCTCCACCAAATGTTGCGTCCTGTCAAACAGGGGCGCAGAGAAGTTGTCTTGGCGGAGACGCAGGGGGCAAAGCATTTATTAGGCCCCCGAGGTGCCTACCTTTGCCCAGAGGAAACAACGGAGCAGAGCACCGGTTGGTGGCTAGCAATATGGTGACCACGAACCGAGCACACGAAGCCGCTAGCTACGCGCTCCTTCGTCGTCCTCTGCTGTGCCCATCGACCGTCGACCAAAAAGCAGTCCCAGGAGAAACGGTTTTAAGAGCTCAGAAGCTGGCCGTTGCTCTTGTCGGCGGTGAGGTTGAGGTTAAACGTCGGATTTCGAGCTTATTTGGCACCCCGGATGACGCTTACCTCTGACAGAACGAAGTCAGATGCATTTGCGTTGTCGATGTCTTCGAAGACAGGCCGACCGCCGTTCCCTTGGCGACTTGTCGACGGTTCACATCGGTGAAGGTTTGTCCCAGGCCACCAGTACCTCCGCTTCGCCGCACGCTAGCGTCAACAGGCCCCTAGCAATGGCGATCCCACTTTCCAGAAGAAGGGGACTCAAGACCTCGGCAATACCAGGGCCCGCTTAATATGGTTATCACACCTAACGGAAACAAGCATGCGGATCTGGGTGGTAGGCTAACTTCGGTCACCGACAATTCGCAGGGTATGGGTCGTCGTTGCCGGTACGTTCTGGTGTGTTATTTTTCGTAGAAAAAACTCAACAAAGCCTTCGCCGACGTCGACTTACCCGCATCATGATCGCGCAAGAAGTCCATTCCTATAATAAGCTCTCTGCAGCACTCCGGAGGACGACGAACGTACCGACGAAGTCGAGTCACAATGCGTACCCTCGCGGTACATTTTCCGACAGGCGTCCATTAGATGACCCCCGGCAGTCCGAATCTGAGGTCCATCCCATGGGGTCTTGAACTTCCGAGCCTGTCAGAGGTTTCCCGACTAATTATCGAGTAGTCCGCCCCGGTGTCCACTAATGCGGGTCATTTCCTGTCCTTCGAGAAAAACGTAAGTTCGGGGCCGCGCGGTTCACGTCGACGTCGAAGTTTTGGGCTGCCGGTTCCCCAACTGCCGGCGGTAGAGGGAGGCCTTCGGAGCTTCGACTACTGGAACCTTGCCTCCCCAAGGTTGCGTCATCTAGTTTGCCCCGCGGTGGCGTTGCATACCGCCGGGTAGGTGGCCCTCCAGGAGTGCGGCGGTGGGCGAACCTTGGGGAGCTGGGACGGCGAACGAGATCGGTGAGTGGTGCGGTAGCTCGACGCTCGGCGAGGTAGTCAGAAATGGCGACCGGTCCTTTCTCCGAATTGGGGCCGAACAGCGTTGGGTGGGAATCCAGGCAGTCCAATTTCACGTAGGGGCACCGGCGATAAATGTGCCCTGGTTCGCCACAGTGATAGCAGAGCGGCTGGTTTGCCGGGGAGTTCGCCAAGGTCGGTCTTGCGTACTTGGGGACGATAGTAGTTGTTGCGGACGACCGAAGAGTTATTACGAAACTGCTGTTGGGCAGTTAAGAGGGACTGGCTTGTTGTGGCCAGCATTCGGGCTGGGTGCGGCGGGTGGTATGGGAGAAGCGGCGCGGCAGGTCTAGTGGTTGCGGCGGGAGCCTGGACAGTGAGAGCCGTGGCGTAGGAACTGGGCATGGTGACGCTGGCTGCGCTGCTGGTAGGTGAAATCGCCGTTGCGAATTTCATCGCGCACTATGTCGGCGACGGAGGCCTGTATGGGCCCCGATGGGATGATGCCGCACTTAGCGAGCTCTTCTCTCAACACCGCGCGGATGAGATCCCGAAGGCTGGTTGTCGTCATCCGCGGCCATGACAGCAGAGATGCTCGACGATGTTTTGCGCGCCCATGCGGGTCGGTATTGTCGGGAGCGCTGTTTTAGTGCCCTCTCAATGGCAGTAGCCTCAGCGGATGAATTCTTGGACCGTTCGTGGCGGATTTCGGACGAGACCGGCGAAAAGCTGTTCTTTTACGCCATGCATAAGATGGCGTAATTTTTTTACATTCTGCCATGTCTGGGTCGGCTCGCTTGAACAGTCGGGCCATGTCCTCCGCGAACATAGCCACACTCTCGTTAGGTTTCTGAGTCCGTGCTTTCCAGGAGACGCTGTGCTTGTTTGCGGCGGTCGGCATTGGCGAATTTTCGCTTGAACCTCAGCGACGAAAGTCCTCCCAAGTGCGCAGGCTCGCTTCCCAATTCTCGAACCACGTCCTTGCACACGTCCTCAAGAGCAAAATAGGCTTGTTGGAGCTTTTGGGTGGCACTTCACTGGTTGATGACAGCCACACGCTCGAACTGTTCAAGCCAGTCCCTCAACGTCTTCGTAATCCTCTCCGTGGAAGTGGGCGGGGTTCGCGCGGCTGCTGAAAAGTCACCGTAGTAGGCATTCCCTGCGCCATTACCTCTGGCTGAGAAGCGTGCCTTCTTGATGTAGACTCCAAGAGCGGGCCCTGTTCTGGAGGAAGGCCGAGTTTCCGGCGGCTACACCGATGAAACCGGAGTGTGGACGGCGAAGGTCTCTCGGGGGCTAACGTCCGGGGGGCGTACGGGGCATCAGAAGCACCCTCCACCAGTATTATCTTAAATTGTGAATTCAATGTTAAAACTGGTGTTTTACTGCGTGAACGGAAGCAGTGTAATATAATTCTCTTACATAAAAACAGAAATACTTTGTCACTGAATAACTACTACCTCATTTCCACCTTATCCTTCTTGAGCAAATTAATTGAAAAACTGGTCTCTGCATGTCTGGCCAACTTCCTGAATAATTTTAATATAATATCTCCCTATCAATTAGGCTTTCGGTCTGGCTACTCCAGTGACCTTGCACGTATTTCACTTACTGACTATTAAAAAAGGCTATCGACAGTGGTTATAATGCGGGCAGCGTTTCATCGACCTAATTAAAGCTTTCGATACAATCAATCATGACATCCCTTTTAATAAACTTGAAACACTCGGGATAACTGGATCACCATCACTAACTACTCCGTAGCTATCTCTGTAACCGTACACATAAGTTGGTGATTACGAATGCATATTCAACCACCAAACTACCATAATATTGGCGTACCTGAGGGCTCCATTCTGGGGTTCTTTTTCTTTTTACTGTATAATAATGATTTTCCAAGTTGCCTCTCTTCATTCCTTTGTGTATTATATGCAGATAACACCACAGGTTTTTACTCCGATAGTAGCATTACGTCCTTAATTGAAATACTATATTCTGACCGGTCACAACTGGCTCGGTGGTGGAGCAATATTATGTTACAAAAATAATGCGCCTAAGACAAAATCTCTGATAATCACTTCACCAAAAACCTTTACCTTCTGTCCCTCCGTTAAAATTGCTCTCAATAACATCCCGGCCCGACTGCTCTAGATTCCTTGTCGTGGAACTCGACACTAAGTTGAAATACCACCAACGCATTTGGATATATTAGGAAAAAATTACATATGGCGTAAGAATACTGACTAAATCTTGACTTCATTTTAATCCCTCAACGCTAATGTCACTGTATTTTTCCTCAGTTCATTCACTTATTGGCAACATTAACACCACTCATCTTACTTTAGGCAATTCAAAACCATGCAAATAGAATGGCACGTCAACCCAATTTCTCACTGACGCGTACGTCATTATTTTAGGAAAACAATATAACAACTTTTATCAAACTTGTTAAATATAACCTTGGTATTTATATGTATAGGATAACAAACAATCAACGTCCGCACTTAACTTCAATTCTTTCAAGTAGCAATGTCACGAGGCTTGCTCTAAACAATACTTTTCTGTTGCCAAAAGTTCGCACTAATTACGGCAAGCGAACCGTTTCCTTTTTTCGAATTTCTTTTTTGAATAGTTTACCTTTTGACCTTAAAGCATCCCGTTTCCTGAATGTAAATAAAACAAAGTTGAAAAATCGTGTCATGTCAACTAGGTAGCCTGTTTTTCTGTTTCCTAATTGTTTCTTGCTCATTGTGCGTTGCTCTCTCTGTTCGATTGTTTTTGTAATAACACTGTTTTTATTTTCAATTGTTTCTGTGAGATTACAAGTGTATATGCACACTTTATGTGTCCTAATTGCAATTTACTTAAGTTCTATTTGTATGCTGTGTACAATACAACTATTCCCACATCTACATCATACAAGCGGTCCCCTTACAGTCCCTGACTATGGGGCCCCTTTCTGTATATCTTGCATACCTTATGTGTATTCCGCACAAATAAACCTTTTCTGAGTCTGATTCTGGTTTAGGCTTTGACCTGCAGTGGGCGCAGATAGGCTGATGATGATGATGACGACGACGACGATGATAATGACAAATATGATGGTGAATATACTGCTGCTGCTGCTGCTGATGATGATGATGATGATGTATAGGTTTTACTTTCCATTTTAAAGCCACTTCTTAGGAACAGAGTGCTCATTCAGTGATAAAACAATGGGCAAAAACTGTAATTAATCGCCACGACATTAAATCATTGCCTAACTGAAGCCCACAATAAAGGGAACAGAGCACAAAGTTTGATTAAACCAGTAATGCATTTTCGTGCTTCTGCTGCTTGGCCCATGACACCGTATTTCCAAGGTATTCGTTTCCGAAAATTGTGGAGAGCACTATATTATTTGTAGCTCCAGCTTTGCAGTAGAGAATATATTTTAGATACGGGTGGCAAGGCTATGGTTCTCTGTATGAAATCTTGTTGTCTCCCTGTAGGTTTCACTCGATACAGCCAGCGGTGGAAGCACTGCCCTATAGGTGCACAGAAATGCTGTCAGCAATGCAAAGGAGTTCATTTTGATAGTTCTTAAGAAACTCAAACCAATCGGAGTTTCTCAAACACAAACACAATGCAATAGGTTGTCTTCATGTATTTCTTGTATATTATGATATTAGTAACGTTAACCCTTCAAAAGTTTTAACTACTGGCAGATAATCAGCTCAATTTTCTCCGGCGGCCTACAGCGTCAAGGACCTGATCTTCTCTCGAGCCCCTATATTAGTTGGAGCGCTCAGTTGTTCGTCAGCGCCTGTGTTTAGTCTTACCTTTCTTCGTCCCGTCGTTTGCGCTGTTTTTCTTAGTTTGACTGTTACTGATTTTTTGCATAAAAAACTTTGGGCACGAACTTTCACACTGATAAATAGTTGTAGAAGGTTTAGACTCTCCTTGCATACTCAGCACAAAGACATTAACGGCACGTTTTAACACGTTACTCGGCATTGCGGCACAATGAACCCCGGCTATCCAACGAGCCTCTTACAGAGCAACCACAACCGTTTCAAATTCAAAGCAAAAATGCACCTAACACACGCTGCAGGTGATTAATGTAAATGGTGATTTTTTACTGCACATTCGAAAAACTGCCTAATGAAGGACAACAAAAGCAAGTGTGACCTGGCAGCAAAAAGATTTATCCACTACGTACAGGACAACCCCATAAAAGAAGAGCACAAAGAAAAAAATTTATCGTCTATAGAGCTAATTTCTGAACATGAAAACTTGAACTAACAAAAGATGCACGCACATTAGGAATTCTATAAGGGTGGCATTATGATTGAACAGTAATGTTGAGCAATAATACCCCAGAAATATTTCCATAAATTACACAAACACATTTTAAATTTTGCATCGTCACAAAATGAAGGCAAACAACCAGGATGGAAGAATACTTAGGTGAAAGGACGGCGCGCTCTCTGCACTCTGACGGGAGGAACGAACAGCGTTCTAGTAACTCGGCGCGACGATAGAGGGCGTGCGAGATTGTAGACCGACCTTCGCCGCCTGTTTGGCCTGTTCGCCGCCAACTAGCACTAGTTCTCGCACGCCTGCCAGCGCGCGTTTTAGCTGCTGACTCTTTCGCGGAGAAGCGCGTTAATATTTGCTTTGCTTGCGTGCATTATGGTCGGCCAAAAGCTTTATGCCGTTGCACGATGATGAAGTGCTTTGAGCCTCTCTGCAACAGCGGCTACAAGTCGTGTGACACGAAGTATTCACTCTTCAAACCTCCGAATGATGAAGCGGGACTGGAAGCGTGGAGGCGGGCGATACCGCGCAAAGACAGAGTGCTCCAGAAGAATGACCGTGTGTGTGAGCGACATTTTGCACCACATTTCATTCTCAGGACTTGGAGTGCTGAAGTTGACGCCCGGGTGCTCATGTCGGGTACGAGAAGGGCGGGTCTCGCGAAAGGTGCGGCGCCGACTATTTTCGAAGGGGCGCCGAAATACTTGTCGAAGAAAGTAAAGAGCCCTCGGAAGCCGGTACGGCGACAGTCTCGTGCTGTTGCTCCCCGCTGTACTGTTCCGAAGTCTAAGAGCTCCTGCGAAGTTGAATCGGTGCGTTCTGGCGGTGCTGACGGAGCGCCAACGACTGATCGCGCTGCAACAAGCGTTGTCGACGGTTACGGCTGCGAAGTGGAGAATACGGTCGCAGACCAAAGCAAGACCCCGTTCGAGATTTTCTTCAACTCTGCTCCTAGCATGTGCCTTCCTGGACCATCGTGGGCAGCTCACCGAATCGACGTCGAGGGAATCAAGGACGTTCTATTCAATGACGCTTGCATTCGGCACAGTGGTGCGTCCAGTGCCGTTTTTACGAAGAAGACACTGCACGTAAAACGCGACATGTCTGTTCACGCATAGGTTTTGGGTAAGCCAGTTGAATGCAGCACTGTTGATATCAATTCATTTGCCAGTTCAGTTTCCGAAGTAGACGCAATGTTAACTGCTGTTGATAACGTGAGTGTTTGTTGTGGAGGGCCTAGTTTGGAAAGTTTTCCTACCGTGCTTCCGGAGTGTGCCTCTGTCGATTGCCAAGGAAAATGGAGGCACAATAAGTGCCCATTAGTGACAACTGGAGGTGGTATATGTAGGCCATGCAGTGGTCTCTCAGACACTCTTAGGATACATGCTGAGCGACAAGCTATGAGGATTAAACTGAAGCGCCCTTTGAAACGCATACAATTTCCACCACTCCGCAGAATTGCATTGCCTGCGCAGCATGAAAGACTCGATGCCTTGCGCTTTCCCAGAGCTGCGCTGCGACACTCGCGAGCGAGGTTTTTGAAGCGCAACAAGCTTTTGACGAAAACAGCTTGAGGAGAGCAAGATGGCAATGATGAAATTACAAGATGAAGATGTCGAAGAGAAGTTGCAAGCTCTTGATATGCGACCAGCTCAGCTACTTCCTCTAAAGGAATGTATTTCTGCTGCCAAGTGCACGGCAAAAACAAAGAGAAGATACGCAGACGATTGGCTTCTACTGTGCCTTCTTCTAAATATACGAAGCCCTGCAACAAATTCCTTCTTGCGAGGCAATAACATATAACCCCTTCCTTGTGTATCCACAATTAGGAAGTACATTAGTATGGTTGGCCTCAAATGTGGATTTGATGAGGATTTTTTTAAAGCTTTTAAGGTGAAAGTCTCAAAGAAAACGTTTTTCCAAAAGAGGGGAATGCTCATTTTTGACGAGATACATGTCAGAAAAGAGATGACCGTCTGCTCTCAAACGATGACCTATCCTGGCATTGTTGATAACGGAGAGCAGGGTGTTCAAAGCAATGAGCTTGCTGATCATGGTCTCGTATTTGCCTTTTCTCCTTTTGGCGAGAGCTACTTACAGCCAGTCAAATATGTTGAAAATGAGAGTGAAGCTTGCCACCCAACTTTTCAGCAATTCTGTCGCAAAAGGAATACAGTTTTATGCACGCAGAGGTGAAACTCGGCTTTGTAATGCGGAGGCAACAGTCGAGTTTACTTTTTCTTAATAACCCATTTGATGCCCTCAACCGCCGCTTCCCAGGAGAAGGTCTCACTCTTGGATGCAAGGACTTTTTAGTCATTGAGAGTGCCTCCAAGTGGCTCGACGAGTGGGAACAAGAAGTTGTTAATGGGGACATTCCGAAGGACTTTTTTTCTGACCCCGTCAACTGCAGAGGGACTGCGAGTTACATTGAAATCCGTTCTAGAGCTGCCCCGTTAGCCTGTTGACGGAATGCAATTTCAAATATGTCCTCTCCTCGAAAATGAACCAAGACCCCTTGGAATGCTTTTTTGGTATAATAAGGCAGGCAGGAGGCCAGAACGACCATCCTACATTTCCAACTTTCTTGCAGCTCTATCGGATGCTGTCTCTGTATTCTTTGCTGAAGCCCCCACAGTTTGGTAACTGTACAGCCGCTGAAAGCAGCCAGTCTGCTTTTGTGACTTTGGCCGACATTAGAGGCATATACAAGAGTTCAGCTGCAGAACGGCCAAAAAAGTTGGAAGAGCTGAGAAATAAGCTGGATGGCCTGATCAGCCAAGGAAACTGGGAATGTGAAGATGTGTTCGATCACGATGATTGTGATGCAACTGTGGTCGACTGCCTTATCTATTATATCACCGGATTTGTAACCGAGGAAGCTGGCCAATAAGACATCGTGTGTCGTTTGTAAGGAAGCACTCAAAGGACACCGAGGCTTCTCAAAGCAGCTGAAGCGGAACTTGTGAACTGCAAGACCAGAGGAACACTGACGCATCCCAATGCACACCTTTTCCAGCTTTTTAGAAACATTGAGGAAGAGTTTGCAAAATATGCAGACCAGAGGGATGTGTATGATAAGACGACAGATGCTGTACTGGCACATTTTAAGTTTACTTTCCTCTGCAATTTCCACAAGGAAGATATATGGCCAAGTTGCTTCATTACCACGTTTGTTTGCGCATGCACCAATACTGCAAGCAGTTAAGGGCCAAGAACGAGAAGAAAAGATAGGATTTGCGAAAACTGTCAAAGCTTGTTTGATTTCGTACCTCTGGAAGCAATTGTGAACAATTTTGGCATTGTATTTGTCTTGTATTTACATTGTATTTCTCTGGAAACTTGTGTGAACGACTACTTTGTAATTCATTGAGTCAAATGAATCGCTTTCTATTGAATGTTTTGAGCGTTTTGGTGGACAATGCACGGTCAAATAAATAATTGCAGCCTTCTACTTATCTTCAGACATGGAAAACAAGTTCTAGTGAAGATGTTTTGCCCAAGACTGTGCATATCTCCTTGGTGGTTATGCAAAACAGCTGGCGCATCATTTTCTCTATCATTCGACATGTGGTCACTAAATTGCTTGACGCCATACTCGCAAGTAAGTTCATTAGGTGGACATAGTGAAGATAAGGGCGGTGGAAACACCTTCTTAAAATGGGCGGAGCCTCGTTGATGCTTTCGATTGTTTTATTAGGACGGACACGAAAACTATAAAGCGTTTTCGGTGATTCGTCGCCACACCACGTGTAACGTAAATTAAACCGGAGCGCTTACTGTAGCTACGAACTATCGCGCTCAGAATTTTGAAGGTCGCAAGCGATCAGTAATCCAGTCGCCTGAAATGTGTCAGGTTATGAGGACTCTGCCGTGCTCGGGCTACCTCTAGCCACGCAACTAGACGCGGTGTGACAGCAACGCAGCAATAAACAGTTGTCAGTAAACATGGGTCCCTCAATATTTTTATCGTGGCTTGTACGTGCGGTTGTTTAACACAGCTTGAACAAGTGACGGAACACGCGGTTATTTCGCCTGTACCTGCCTTCTTCAAACAGGGACGTACAGGAGCCGTTAGGGAACGTATCTATCATGCACGGAGGACGGCCGACAAAAGATATTGGAAAATATCAGCACAAGAGCCAGCGCGGAAACTCGTTCGCCAGCCCTCCGCGCTCAGGCGCGACACCGGAGCAGCCGCAGCAGCCGGAGCGCTGAGGGCCACAGTTCCGCGCGCCACCGGCGGCGCTTTTTGAAAGCAGAGCGTTGCTGTGGCACGGCTGGCGGCGTCGTTCGCTGACCTAAGTATTCTTCCATCGTGCAAATAACGCTGGAATATTATAGTGATGATGATCTTGTGTAAAGTTTTACTTATACGTTATTAAAAATCCAAAAGTTCTGATCAAATGATTGCTGCCCGTCATACGTTTTTAAATGTGGGAGAGAGAGAGAGAGAGAGAATAAACTTCTTTATTAGAAAAAATAAATTGTAGAGTGGTGTCCTCATTTCAGGGCCCCATTCCTGATGCCAGCAGCGACGGCCCTTTCAACCAACCGAAGCTGGTTGTTAAAAATAAAGATGCGTAGTCAGGGGGTTACACAGAAGAAGAGGAACAGGAGGATCGGGGGAGCCGCCGCTGTTGCCTAAAGGCTAAGGCGTTGTGCTGCTGAGCACGAGGTCACGGATTCGATTCCCGGCCGCGGCTGCAGCTTTTCTGATGAGGGGCGAAAAGCAAAAACGCCCGTGTGTACGAGATTTCGGCGCACGTTAAAGATCCCCAGGTGGTCAAAGTTAATCCGAAATCCTCCACTACAGGGCACCTCGTCGCCTGCGTTGCGTCGGCGCGTTAAACCTCACAATCAACAATCAAGGAGGATCGGGGGCGCTCACTGCCTCGGTAGTCGACTCAATCACCATTTTAGAAGCCAGACGCTGGTCTTCCTTTCGCTACACCATTACTGGCTACCGAAACTCGCGAAACAAGGCACGAGCGGACCCATGTTTGACGGCGCAGCCGCTTCCGAGGCACGCGAGCCTTATATACCTTCGCACGGTTTTATCCTGGAAGCCTTGCCCTTGACCACCGCCCCTTTAGGCTCATGCCCCAGCTTCCCCCGTCCTCTAGGTATACGAAACCTCAGCGTCTGGCTTCCCCGACTGGTGCCATGGACGCTCTTCGCATTCGCCGAGGATATCGTGCGAGCGACCGTCTCCAAGACCATGACTGTTCTTGACGCCTTGCTATGGAGACGGACACCAACGGCCATAGACGGACAGAATCTTTTCGACCTCATCTTGTATGACCAGGTGGGCCTGCACAAACTTGACAGTCTAGTTCAGGAGAACCTGAAGGATGAAGAATTTGTTGCTAATTTTTTGGACGCGATCCATTACGACGAGCGTATGTGCGCCTTGAGAACGCGGGTACGCTTCGCCACGTCCCTCAACCTCAGGCGGCCCTATTTACTACCGGCAGCGCAACTTCGGCTATCTGCTCGTTTCCTCAGGAGGCCCGGTGGACGCTTTCCCAGGAGACTTGGACGGACAATGGTCCCGAGTAGCGTGACGCGTATCCGGGCAATGAGCGGGTAGTAGGACATGACAACAACGGTCGAGGCGCTCAGACCTTTCAGGGCGCCAAGTAATATCCCGAGATGCTCAGTGAGGAAGAGAGGCTCCGGAAACTGCGCCACCCTGCTGCTTGTATGACTGCCATCTTGGAGAAGTCTCAAGGACCCTCCCGGCCCCTAGGCGTCACTAACGGGACTATCGTTTCAGAGACGGCTCCACGCACCTGCCGTTGCTCTAGCCTCGCCAACGAGACTTGTGCTTTGGGGCGGTATCAGTGGCCCTAGATGGACACTGGTGTCACTCACGCGATTCTCACTTCGAAGACGTGACTATGGCTGTTCCGAAACCATCGCAATCACTGACTCGACTTCCGCTCCGGAGACGGCTTACCGGCCGTGCCATGACCTTGGAGTCACAGATGCGACTCCTGCTTTGGAGGTGTCCTGGCTGCCCTGTTGCGAATGTTCCACGGGAGTGCCGCTCTCGTTTATGCAACATTTCACATGCCTTTCTACGACACGAAGATGCTTTTAATGGATCCGACTACGAAAGCGTGGCCCGTGCAGAATGCGGTCCCGCTTCGGGCGATGGCGAAGATCCTGCTTCTCCGGCGCTCTGTGAGCGAGCTTCGACGCCGAAGCGAGCATCGGCCGTGACTGTCCAGGCCCGTGGCGATGCTTTGTTGAGGCGAAGCAGAACAGACGCTTCGATGGCGGCCACCCCTTCCTCAGCGAGCACAAGTCGACGATGGATGCGCCTTTTTACACTGTTTACAGATCCGAATAGGGAAGTCCCATGGTTCGCAAAGAAAACGGATGTGCCGCTGGAACACGCCGATTACATCACGGAAGCAGCACCAGGCGTGAACGCAACGGCAATGCATTCGCCACATGTTGTCAGGGCTCTTGGCTGCCCGCATCAACTATGCCGTTTCGATCCTGGCGGCTGCCTTCTGGCCGAAAACCTGGAGAATAGCCTCCTTTCCCGGGTGGCCATATGAGCATTCGCAGTCTTCACTTTTAGACAGTGTTGTACACGTTCCTCTAAAGCAGGAACGAAAGCTCGTTTCTCGTTCCTTCTCAATTCTGAAACGAGTTCCTGTTACGAAAGGAATGCGTTCCAGTTCCACGCCGAACATTGGAACGTGTCGTTACATTACGTTACATTTCATTTTTATATTAAATTATGGTGCCGGATTATCCCTAGGCAAAATAAACTGTTAAATTGAAAACTCAGACCAGACTACGTATATTATACGAGTAGGAACAGCGCCGGCAGCAGGTTATCTGGAGATAAAAAGAATCCAAAGAAACGCTCCTAGACAATTTTTTCAGGGAGCACCGGACCAACTCCAGACATGTCTAACTGCGATTTTGGTGCTCGTCTCTTATGGGTGCATCACATACGGCTCTTGCCACTTCATTCTTACAAATTCTCAGTAAGGTTACTGCGCTTCATATGTGCGAATCAAAAGTTATGTGCAATAAAGTATTTAAATTTCTTGCTTAGGAAACTGTGTCAAAAGGAACAATACATAGGGGTTGAATGAATGGTTATTACAATATTGCAGTTTCTTTAAAATACCTTACAAGCCCTTTGTCAGGTAATTGAGTAAGGGGGTTACAAAAGTGAAGCTGTGCGGATCACACAGCACAAATGTGCTATTAACAAAACACAACAGAACAAGCAACGGCTACAAATATAAAAAATAAAAGTCAGCAGCGTTCTCACACATGAAATCTACGCGCAAGAATTACAAAGTATACCGCACACAATCGGGGTAGTAGATAAAGCAAACAACCAAAAATAGCCAAATATGTGGACGCGACGCACAAATCTGTTGCTGTGGTTAGAAATACGCATAAGGCAAAAGCACAAGAAATAACGCAAGCATAATCACGTGCCTAAAAAACATTTGCACTATAAAAAATCAAAGCACAGGTTGAAACCAACCAGCTAAAGTAACTCTGAACGCCGGCCGTCCACATTAGGGTGGCCTCTCTCAGGTATTATCCATACGGTACGCGACGTAGTTATGCCCAACAATGACGAAATTTCTGTTCTTTGTCAACACGACGGGTGCAATGCAAAAGGTCCTGGCACTCCCGTCCACCCATTCTCGTCGACCCACAGACCGACCAGTGACGAACTAAACTGCATGCGTACTCTAACTTCGAGTAGTACAGCATCCCGAGACACGGCCTCGCACTCAGCCCTATTCATAAGCTTAACGTGTTACCGTTACAGTTCCTCCGACCCAATGAAACGGTGGCGTTCCTCCGGTCCTCCAAAAGGGAACTAGTTCAAGGAACGCCGTCCCTTGGAACGCCGTTCCGTACAACACTGCTTTTAGATCTATGTCACTTTGATCCAGCAACCCAGCAAGCACTCGTTGCGCGTGACTCTGGCTATGAACTTTTAGTGCCTCGCTCGAATGACACAGCTGTTTACTGAGATCGACGGCACTTTGACACCCAGCCAAACGCTGCACTGGATACCCCTGCCAGCCTACACGCATCGCGGCTGTGGAATCATGCGCCGCTGCGGAAGTCGGACAACTGGTCATAGTGGGGCCTGGGCTTCACCACAGCCCGTACAGCTCTCAGCTAGCTCATAACCAACTTGGCGGCAGCGGGAGTATGTTGACAAAAAAAGATGGGCAGGCGGAGGCAAATATGACACGGAGCACAGTACTGGGTCGGAAACTGTACTCCTAATTCCGTCATGTGGGGAAACTTATTAGTTTGAAGCAGGGTGAGTAATCTCTGCTGGGCTTTCGTCAAAGTATTCGCCCCTAATCAATGTATGGAACAAGCAAGATTTTTTAAAAAACCGTAGATTGGTTTTGTGGAGGTTATACAACTGCAAGCTGAGGAGCACAGAAATATTTCCTTCAGCTTGAAACCACTTGTTTGGCGTGTTTCAGACGCAGTTATTAAAGCAAAGCTTTCTTGGTCACACTGATGACGGTGCCCTTACCTAAAACACACTGAAGAAAAGCCTACTTCCCAAAACTGGAGGAAACATGATGATGGTGATGATGATGATGACGACGAAGACAAAAGAAAAACAGTTGACGCGGTCGGAATCGATACTAGGTCCTAGGAAGCCTACGTATCCTGTTGAGCCAGTACTACATTGTGAAGCAGTTTGGTTTTTGAAGCGAATTCGAACGCTTCAGTTTGAAAGAGGGCGATTGGTGGGTGGAGGGGGGGGAGGGACGTTCTCAGCTATCTTCTGAGGAATTCGATTGTGCCGACTGAGCTCGTACTTTGACTCACAGACTGTTTGCACTCTGATCGTTGACGCTCTTTCTTTTATTGCAGCGGCTTTGAGTTTCGCATTTCGCCATTTCATTTTCATACCAAGAGCGCTTCGTGGTTCAACAATCTTCGCTGTTAGTCCGAGAGCATTGGAGATTTTTTCGACATACCTCTTTTTGATCGTGCTCCGGCCATAGATGGGGCGACATAATAATGACGCTGGTCAGTTAGTAAGTCTTTGTGACACTTTTTAGCGACAGAGTTTGTAAGACGATGAAGAACTCGGCGCAAGGTGACACCGATGCAGATAGCTAATGCACCCAAAGTCTCAGTTCTTTCGGTCCTTAAACATAGAGCTTTCACTTCCTTTATTCACTTTTTGAAAGTAAATGCCTTTCTCACACAGACTGCTGTCGCAAGAGGTCAAATTGCCCTCATTTAAATTCCCAGTACACATCCTTCATTGCATGGGGTAACGGATAGATCTTAGGTGGCAGAAGTGCCACCCGTGTACCACCTGGCATTGATACCTCGGTCACGGCTGTGGCGCAGACGCATGACGTAGGGAGCTTGACGCTTCCCTGAGTTAGTGTCAGCCCGTTGACATGTTTTCACATGTAAAGTACGGCAAAGGTGGTGTAGACCTGGATGCATCGAAAGTCGCCCTTCGTTGTGCATGGCGTTTCCGGGCAGATGCATCTCACCTTTGGAAGCTGAGTAGGCCATCTGGTATCATCCACATCCATGTCTTGTACAAACGTGCAAGTCGCGCGCCCTCCTATGTCGGCCGTGTGCGAGTTCGGCGTGCAGTTGCTAGGTGAAGGCTCTTGAACCGGTGCTGCTGTGGTGCTTGTGTTGCAGCCAGTAGCGGGGAACACGTAGAGTAAGGCGAGTGCCAGGATATGCATGATAGAACAGTCCCGCGAGGGCGCTTGCGTTCGGTTTTACAGTTTCTGCGTGTGAGGGAAAAGTAAGAACAAAGATTAAAGTTGCCTCTCTACCTGTTTGTTCATTTTGTATTGATGTCATCATTTATTTATTTTGTTCATGTTTTATAAATTGAATAATTATTGAATACATGATTTGTTTGTTCGTTTCATTGTTTGTTTGTTTTTTCTCTTTTGTTTGTTTCCTAAATAACTTTACTACCAGAGCATGGCACAATATGTAGCGACTGGATTTGGAGAAAAAAGACTGAACAGCGTCATACAGTAAATAAATTTAGTACTAATGTATCACGATTTCCCCGCGCACAGAAACCCCGCCTCAAAATCATGGCGACGTTAGTCCGGCTTCGAAAAATTCCCGCGAACTACTCACAATAGGCTTAGACTAAGGCTGTGCTCGGTGTCAGAAGAAAAGGCACTTTTAATGAAGGAATCGGCGAGCCACGGAAACGAATTTACAGTGGACTGTGGCGTCAAAGCCCGCACGCCCTTACGTTTGCCGGCGGCGTTCGCCCGTAGTATTAAAAAAATTTGAAACTGTTATCGCCTCACAACAAAAAGGATAACATTAAAAGAATGTTATGTGTTATAGGCTCTGCAGCTTGATATATCGCGTGCAAAATTTCATTGCTTTGCACAGAGCAGGAACCGATAGACGAAGAGAACATATGGCGCATTGTGTGTATTTTTTTAATTAAAGCTATATTAAGCTACCTCGGGCAGTCTTCACGGGAAGACCAGTTTTGACCTTGAGAGCTACAGGTCAAACCAAACCCCCTTCCGCAAGGTCTCCGCATGGAGCAGCGGCCCGATGGGGGGGAGTGATAGGCGGCAGAAGGAAGATACGCCTAATCTTGCATAAAACCAGGGAGGCCTTAAAGACCAAGGAAGAGGAAGACGTAGACAGCCGCTGGTCTAACAATTAAGTTTAATATCAAAAAGGGTGAATATAAACATCAAAGACAAAACAATAAAAGAGACTGCGCATGAGTGAACTAAGTTTACAAAAGCTACGATGATAAGGCAACTATGCAGACAACGGCGACAGTCATGGCCCACGCAGATATGCAATCTCTTTTGGATTAAGCCGCACGCTTCACTTGCTGGCACACTTGTCCTCTTTCTGTCATGTGGAACCATTCCAAGATTTCGGTGGAAGTTTGTTCACCGTGCCTAAATCAAATGTCAGTGGCAGAAAAATTTGGTTTATATCCGCTGCATATAGTATAATGGGCAAAAAGATGGGACGATGGCAGCCCTTTATTGACAATTTATTCTCTCGCAAATGCAGGTTGATAAAACTTGCGTTCGACTTTCTTTGTCTATCTTTACGTTTAAGCTTGTTTCATGCAAGAATATATCTTTACAACTAGCCAAGCTTGCAACCGGTTCCGCCGAGATATAGGCGAGGAGGGAACACAGTCGTGCGGGGGACCCGTGTTGCCACCTGCCGGGGCGCCCGGCACTGAGCAGAGCCCCGACGGCGGGGAGAGATAGACGAGGAGGGAACAGAGACGTGCGCGGGAGCCGTGTCACCAACTTGCGGAGGAAGGCGAGGAGGCCGTTGCCGCAGCGATAAACGTGCGCCACTAAGGAAGGCCAGGAGGCCACGTGCAGCGCAGGCCCGTGTGCGATGGAGGAAGACGAACATCCAGCTGGCGTCGCCAGTGCAGCAGCGAGGCCTATACAACGTCGTGAAGAGAAAAAAAGATGATGAATAAACTGTGCAGTCATTTCAAACATGTCTATATATCATTGCGAAACCAGGCCTCAACAACCCCTTGAAAATGGGTCTAGCCAAGGCAGTGAACCTTCCACTATCAGATAGGGTTAATCAAAGCTAAACCACAGCAATTTTGATGTTTTAGTCTCTGTAGCTTGTGAAATATATTTGAATCCTTGAAAGTATGTTTCAAACTTGTACACACCATAACTGTGCAGTTACATGACGGACGCATTTATTTTGCGCCAGCCTTGCTTCACGTGGGTGTACATATCCAGATTTTAAATATCAGTAGTCTTAATAGTGCAGGGAGCGATAACAACGCTTGCTATAATTATAGATTCCTCGTGTTCTCGTGCGCACATAAAAATGCAGAGGTGTGAAAGTGCAGGCATAAAATATTTCATTAGTAACATCTCACGCCTAACCATAACTTGTTATCAATCGTTACCTCTGTTATTGACGTTTTCTCTGACCGCAGTGGCTCAGTGTCTAAGCCGTTCTACAGCTGAGCAGAGGAAGCGGGTTCAATTACCAGCCGCGGCGGCCGCTTTTCTGATGGAGACGAAAAGCCAAATCGCCGTTGTACGAGATTTCGGCGCAAGTTAAACATTGTCAAGTGGTCAAAATTAATCTGGAGCCTTCCGCTACGGCGCGCCTCATCGCCTGCGTTGAGAAGGCGCGTTAAACCCTGCAACAATGAAATGTTTTCTGCTTTGTAGATCAAGCGTTGTGCGAACGCATTTTCTGACAATATGGGCCCTTATCAAATAACTGCTTTGCTTGGACACGTGGTGGCAAGGTCTATCGCGAAAACATGAAAACTCTCTCGTGCGCATTCGAAGCACATATGACGTAGATATGATTGTGTAAACTGCTCAAGCTTTTGTTGCTTGAGCAGTTTATCTTAAAAGTTGACCTCATCATAGTTGAAATCAACCTCGATGTACGCTTTGATTGCCTACACCTAAACATTCCTTCAGCTAGAGACACAAGGAAGACGAATTGTCAGTATTTCTTGACGAGTTTACTGTTGAGTTCGATGCTGCCATGTTGACAGAAACGTGGTGTACGTGCTATGTTGAAATATATAAGCGTGACGGATATCGAAGCTTTTTTGTGGCGAGAGGTACTCTACGCTGCATCGGCTGCTCTTTGCGGTGTGACTAGTTTTGACCTTGACAACTAGAGTTCGAACTATGCACCCTTCATTAAGCGCCCGGCCCGCAGAATCGGTCCAACGGCGGGGAGAGATAGGCTTATTCTTGGATAAAACGAATGCGAAATTTTACAAAGACAAAGGAAGTTGAACGCAAGGAGAGCCGCTGATCTAAAAAATATTGTTTCATATCAAAAAGGGTGAACATAAACACTCAACAAAAAAACAATAAAGAAACATTGTGCATGAGCAAAAGAAGTTTTCAAAATCCATGATGGTAAGCAACTAGATAAACACCGCCTGCAGTCAAGGCCCCCGAAAGATGCTACGTCTTTGGGATGAAGCCATACGCTTGGTTGGCTGCCACACTTGACTATTTTTTTTGCTATTTGGAATGCTTCGATAATTTCACGGGGCGTTTGTTCACTGTGTCTAAATAAAATGTCAGTGGCAGGAAAATTATGTTTACAAACGCGGCACTTTGTACAATGTGAAGACAGATGCGATGATGGAAGTCCTTTAATGAACATTCATGCTCTCTCAAACGCGTGTTGACACAGCTTGTGTTCCACTTTCTTTGATTTTGTTTAGGCTCGCGCTGGTTCCATCCAAGAATCTGTCTTTCCAACTAGACCAGCTGGCAACTCTTCTGGCGAGAAATAGACGAGGAGGGAACGGAGACGTGCACGCGACCAGTGTGGCCACCTGGCGGAGCCCCCGGCACAGGGCGGTGGCCCGATGGCGGGGAGAGTTAGGCGAGGAGTGAACGGAGGTGTTGCCGGAACCCGTGGCGCCCCGTGGCAGAGGAAGGTGAGGAGGCCACGCTGCAGCGATGAACGCGCGCCACAAAGGAAGGCCATGAGGCCACGTGCGGCACAGAGCCGTGTGTGATGGAGGAAGACGAACATGCAGCTGCTGAGCACGAAGACACGGTTGCGATTCCCGTTCGCGGCGGACGATTTTCTGATGGAGCCGAAAAGCAAGAACCCCTGTGTGTGCGAGATTTTGGCGCACGTTAAAGATGCCCAATTGGTCAAAATTAATCCGGAGCCCCCACTACGGCGCGACTCATTGCCTGCGTTGCATCGGCGCGTTAAACCCTACAATCAATCAATCAACACCCAGCTATTGTCTCTGGTACAGCAGCGAGGCTAAAAAACGCCGCAACTGGAAAAATATGGTAAACAAAAAGTGTATTCATTGCAAACATTTCTGTATATAATTGCGAATCCACACCTCGACAATGGGACTATCCAGGGCAGTTAAGTATTCGCTATCAACTAAGACTCACCTAAGATAAACCACAGAAATTTTTTTGTGAGTTGATCTAGTAGACATGGAGCTTGGCTCGCTATCTTGCGGAAAAATATAGTTGATTGTGACATTCTTTCAGACCTTTCTTTCACATCCAACGTAGTGGAATACTTAACCATTATGTAGAATAATTCTTTTCTATTCCGTAGCATTCTGAACCTCTGATGCCGATGTAAATATAATTAGTAAATTTGTGGTCCGCCTTGTCGACTATGTGAACAACACCTTCAAGTTAGTCCTGATCGGCGACTTCAATATCGACCTCGCGAAACGATCTCCTGCTCTGGAGGCTTTTAGTACAGCGGAATCTAATTGCAATTGCATTCTGACACAGAGGGCTGCGCGGGTGACGATGCAGACAGCCACACTGGTTGATGTATTTATGTCTAACATAAATATCAGTAACTTACTTTTGGGTGTACTGCACAGTGCAATCAGGGATCCCTTTCCCCTTTATATGCTTACAATATCTGTCACGGGAAAAACAGCGCGAATTCTCAGCACAGAATACAGCCCAAAAGGTTACGCCCAGTTCTCTAGCATCTTTTTCTAGGCTCTTTCAAATCAACACAAGAATGACGTCTTTTGTTCTTACAATGCGGACGAAGGGTACCAGGAATTTATTATCTACTTTAAACGCATACACTATGACCACTTTCCCGAGAAAAAATGATAAAGTCTACAAAATATCGTAAGCCCTGGACAAAAAGAGAATTCCTTAAAATGATGACGAAGAAAAAAATTGCAGCTTAGGTTTCGTAAACCCTAGTTGATAGCGAAAACTTCACGGCCCTGGATTGACTCATTTTCAAGGGGTGGTCGAGGTGCGGTTCGCGGTGATATACAGACATGTTTGCAATGAATCCACATTTTATTCATCATCGGTTTTCTCCTCACGGCGTTGTTAAGCCACGCCGCTGTAAGAGTGACCAAGGCTAGATGTTCGTCTTCCCCCATCGCAGGCGGCTCTGCACCTAAGGTGGCCTCCTGGCCCACCATCGTGGCGCGCGTTTATTGCTGCAGCGGCGGCCTCCTCGCCTTCCACCGTCAGGTGGCCACACGAGTACCGGGGACGTCTCCGTTCCCTCCTCGTCTGTCTCTCCCCATTTGCCTATCCCTTCCCGCCATTGGGCGCTGCTCCGTTGCAGCCGCTCCGCCAAGTGGCGACACGGGTCCACCGCCCGCCTCCGTTCCCTCCATTGGAATGTGGGCTTCCTGCCGTCACCGCACAGCCCCATAAAACACCAGTTTGAGGCTATTATAATCACAGTAAATGGTGTCACCCGTGCAATTGAAAGACTCTCAGCGACTAGAAGCCCCGGCCCTGACGGCATGAGTACAAAGATTTTTAAGATTACTTGCCCTACACCAGCTTGCTTACTAACCCTCATATTTCAGCAATCACTAGAAACTGGACCCGTGCTAAAAGACCAGAAAGCTACGCACATAAAGCCATTGTTCAAATCTGGAGACAAAACGCACCATACGAATTATCGACTTATATCTCTGGCTTCTCTTTGCAGCAAATTATTCGAGCCCATAATGTATAGCCATATATTGACCTATCTAAACCAAAACAATCTTCTGCTCCACAACCAACACGGATTCCGACAAAAACTTTAGTGTCAAACGCAGCTTTATGAGTTATTGACTGACCTTCACAAATCCCTTCACATGTTCCTTGATACCGACACTTTTTTTATAGATTTTACTAAGGCCTTGGACCGTGTGCCTCACAAACGCTTACTTCTAAAAATTATTAGCCTAAACCTTGATTACAATACAACAAGATTGATTGGTGAATTCATAACACAGCGTACGCAGTCTGTTAAACTAAATAACTACAATTCGCCTCCTATCCCCATCACATCAGGCGTCCCGCTGGGCTCTGTCTTCGGGCACCTTTTGTTTTTTTATTTATATCAATGACATCGAAACTGGAATAACCTCTCCCATTCGCCTTTCCGAAGATGATTGCGTAATATTCCGGCAAATAACTGACTCCACTGACGTATCTGCTCTTCAATCTAACCTAACGCAACTATCGGAATGGTGTGACACATGGCAAATGGGCATAAACTTAGAAATCAGAAAAACCATCTTCTTGTAGGGGAACCCCGAGTAGTATGTGAAGCAACCATGGGGTCGACTCAAGTTCCCATTAGTTTTCAGTTCGATCGCGGCTTTGCGGGAGGAGAATGAGGGGAGCGGAGCGCGCGCAGCGCGTCATTTATACCGCGGAGCTACAGTGGCGCCCCCAGAGGAGTATGCAGCGGCTTCCGACACGTCTCTAACCCTAAGCTGCTTCGCATTATCGCGCGCGGAGCCGCAGGTGTTGCCATTCGTTACGCAATCCCGGTGGGGAGAGGAGGTTCGGAGAGGAGAGGAGGAATGCTTCGCATACTACTCAGGGTTCCCCTACGGGAAGATGACGACGGTGTTGTGAACGCGAAGCTATCGCGTGATGGCTTCTTTGGTTGGCCAATCCCTAGGGGCATCCTGCCACAATCATCATCAGGGGTGCCTGACAGGGTCAGGCATGCGCAGTGGAGGTGCGGAGGGCGGACAACAATGAGGAGGGACACAGCCTCCGAGCATGAGATGTTTCGCATCTAAAAAAGACGAAAGCTATTCTTTTCAGAACAATTTTCCTACTCAACCGGGTACGTATATACGTAGGTAATTCACAGGTACCTTTTGTGGATACCGTCAAGATCATGGGAGTATTTTTAATGAGACCTTCATTTGGGACACTGAGATTCAGTTTAAAGAAAATAATCCGGCAAAGTGCACCGGAATTCTAGCAACATTTGGGTAATCTCAGCTAGAGCAGATAAAATTAACCATTTATATTGCACTTTTCATTTAGCTCCTACATTACTATTTCTTTGTTAGGGGTACCAACACTAAAAGAAATGATAACAACATATACTTGCTTCAGAACAAATCTGTACGCTATATTGCAAACCTACACTACCTTGCTCCCAGTGAAGAACTATTTACAAGTTTCCACGTATCACCGAATAATACAATGTACGAAAACGATGTAGCCTTAAAATATAAGCGATGTGCACCAACAAATGCTCCGACACACCTTGTTCTCTCGTTTGAATAAATTGTTTGTCAAACGGTGTAATACCCGAAACACATTCACTAGTTTACCTTAGAAGTGCATTATCTACCTAATCTTTTTCAAACGTGTTTACATATTTTTTTTCTTTCTCTCTTCTTAAGCATGCCTGTTCTCACTTTTTTGCTGCTAGTCTTATGCTGTTGTGTTTCTACTTTGTTTGTATGTTTTGTTCGCAAATTCGTCTCAGATTGCGTTGTTTTTGTAAAATCCAAGATGCGCTCAGTGCATTTTCGCTCATATGCCCTCAGTGCATTTTCGCTCTGTGGCTTGTACAGGGGGGCTCGGGCGTCCCTGAAGAGATTTTTAAACACGATAGTCTTGGGCTATTTGAACGCGAACATGTTGGTTTGTCTGTATGTCTGTGAAAAGAGAATTGATTAGAAAGCCATAAATCAGCGCGCAGGGACTAGTATCTGTCTGTAACTAAATTCAGCCAACCTGCCAAATTGAAACCGCGGATGCACAATCACTTTATATACCCACAGTCATATCTAGACGTCCAAGTCCTGTGGCAATAGTCATACTTGTAAACACTAGTGAACAAGTGCAAAACATTATGCAAATGTGAGTTGAAAAATCAATGCATAAGTAATATTTCCGTGTACGTTTATAAAAAATTCATGGGCGCTTCATTTTTGCGATAGCAAATGAAATACTACACCCACTGCAGCAAAACACGTTTACTTCATCGCCTGCGGTCGCCCGCGCCGCTAGTATAATTTCTGGCGGCATTTTAAGAAATCGGCAACAGTTACGAAATGTTCCAGTAGACAGGTTCGACGTTCCGCGTAGAACGCACGTGGAGAAGGGCAACGTGGTTCTATAAACGTTGAAGTAGGGCGCCTCGATTTACGCGCGTCTCCACCGTACGGCAGCGTTGGCATCGAGGCAGCCGGCCTGTCGCAGTGGAAGACCGTAAATTTAAATTGACTTGAGAAAACCGCCAGCCCGTTTATCCTGGGGTAAGCGTGACGGGAGAGGAACAGCATGAGGGGTGAACAAGAGAGCAACGGGAGTCATTTACTTGGCTAATGTCGACGAAGAACTCTCAGTTTTGTCGACATTTGAAAATACAGGAGCAGATACGCGAACATTTTTCTTTTTCCCTTTTCGCCCGGGCCTACCCGCATCGTTCTTTTTGGCGATGTATATAAAGCTCACGTCCACTTTGAATTCTCCTACGACATCGCGAGCGCAGTTTGTGATTTGGGGATACTCTGGCATTTCATGAACGAAATTCGCATTCCAAGGGAATACAATACGGCTGCGCCCATGCACATCTATTTATAAGGTGTCTTAACATTTAAGTGCGTCGAGCTTTGTAAAGTTCTTCCTTGGTTTTCTTCTTCTGCTGAGAGATCGTTTTAGGGAGCCACTGCTAGCCAATGCCGAAAAAGTATGTGATAGTAAAGAAAGTTGCTAAGGGGGTTACCAGGCATAACATCAGCCTTGAGCAGTGTTTAATAAGGTCGAATAGAGAGCCCACAAATTGATTTCGCTGGTTGCTGCTACACCCCGTGGTGATTCATTTATATTACAGTGGGCGGTCCAAATTTAATCATAACTACAATGCGCTGATCACGCGGTGTTTACGTTTCCCAAAGGAAACGCAATATTTAAGGAATTCTTGCGGTTGAGGAATAGAAAGAGATAGGGCCTGGAATGCATTAACTTAGTTCCTGCTTTACCTTGATACCCAGCCATTAAAAACAAACCCCCAGCAAACAGGGTGCTGTCTTTATAGAAAAAAAATGTCCAGGGGATTTCTTTTCGTTTATGAGGCAGGAAATCCAGCTGCTATACCTAAATGTTTGTCTTGGAAAAGAATGAAGAAAGTTCACAATAAGGCGGGCAGGTCCTCCTTCACGAAACTTCATAAAGGCTCACCGGAAGACTTAAATGCTAGCGGATTCGTCCAATCATTTATCTGGCCCCGCCCCTAAGGAGTCTAGATTTTTAGCATTATATTCCAATTCTAAAGAACACTTTTTAAATTATTACACAAACCTGAAGCCTTGGCCAATCCCCCTCAGTGGATACGTGCCATTACAAATGTGAGATGAAGACGAATAAGACTTGACGGCAGCGAAGCTCTACGCAACCTTCACGGCCATCGCGAAGGATTGCAGCCAATTTGCTTCCTCTTCGCTTCCGGAGCGACCTTCACCCTAACATTGTTGCTATAAGTCTGAGCTTCGTTCTTTTTTCTTTTTCGAAGTGATCAGCACCTGGAAGGGGCGTACTCTTTGACGTGTCTTTTTCGTTCAAAGCAAGCGTTGACGGCGGTGATCGTTTTCTGTGGCAAATCTTGGCCAATCTCTGTAAGTGGGTGTGCTTCTCTTGACAAACGTGCGTCCACATGAGCGCTCGGCATTTTCTTGACGTTTTTTTTATTGGCGGGCGGTCTCCAGATTCTTGACCATGCTCCCGACCGGGGTATGCTCGCTTGACTAACGTAGGCAAGGGACGCTGGGCGGACATCGTGAGGCATGCACACACGAGCGCTAGTCATTTTTTTTTTTGTGTTCTGTTACCTGCATGGCCTTCGCCGCAAGGCCCGCGCCCATGTGTAGGCGCTCGGCTGTTTCTTGCTATTTTTAACTGCGGACACGAAAAATTACGATTTTCTGAACAGCTTCGCTGTTCAAAATAGTTTCCTTAGGTAGCAATCTGGCTACGACTTCCACGTGGTGGATGGCTCGGTACTGTTGTTTTAAACAAAAAAGAAAAAAAGTCCCCCCAAGGCTGTTCTAAACCTTGAAGCTACCACGCTGAGGAAATTTGATTGGGTAAACGTTTATATCGTTTCCTTCGCTAGTGGTAAAGAGATGTGGGGAAAACTATCACTACTCACGCTGGCCAGGCCATTACCTTGCGCGTACCGTACGGGACGACGACACCGTACTACCCAGCGGTATACTAGGAAGTGCCTTATACAGACAGGGTTGATCAAGTAACCTGGAGTTAATTTAACGCGCTTAGTAACCTCGTGTAGTCTGAAAATTCTATTCCCCTTAGTTGGTAGCTTCTGAACCTGTGATATCTGCAGACCAAAGCTTTGCAGTGTCAACGAATCGAGTTAGGGACAATTCAGTGATTGGAAACCACTTACTTGCCTCGTTTCAACTGCATAATGCACCTGAACCCTCTGAGGCCGCCATCGGGAATACGGTACTTTAGCTTTATTGGTTTTGAAGTGTGACAAGTTTTACTTTTTATGGTGTAAAATCTTTTTTTTTAAATTTCGGGCTTTGTTCCGGCTTTTTTCTGGAACTTCCTTCGCAACCTTGTGCTTCCGAGATCCTATAAGCGGTTTTCTCTTGCGTTTAGTACGTATGCACTAAATGGGGGGTGCACTAGAGCCCGTTAATTCAATAGTGCCATTTACTCTTGCCCCGCGCCGAATGCCCCGCTCTTTACGAGCCGCCTTGTTTTCGAATGCCCAGTGCTTATAAGCCCTTGACACATTTGCCCTGGGTGTGTTTTTCGGGGCCGGAAGAACCACTATAAAGTGGCTTGCTGATATTCCAGGTTTATTTCCTTTTCTATTAGGAATTTTTGTTTTGAAGCATATCAACGGAGACCGTGAAGACGGGAATGAAAAACAAAACAAAACAGAACTCTGACGTTCCTTGCCTGGATGCTCTAGCAAGTGAAATGTTTGGTTTTTAGATGCGACACATCTCTTTGACTCTCCTTGTCCTCTCCATTCATCCGTAGTCCGCACGCCTCTCCCCCATTCTCCTCGCCACGCCAGCTACGCGGTAAGCCGCTCTCAACGCAGCGTCATCTTGCGTTGCGCTCGCTCCCCTCGCCATGCAGCTGTGCGTCAGCGTGCGTTAGCGCTCGGTTAACACATGCGGATGCGCTACTCTCTCTCATTCCCCTCACCGTTAACGCGCGGTACATATAAACGCGATAACTGCGCCGCTCCGCTCAGTCGCTCCACCCCCGCCGCTCCGGTGACATCCGATGACCACCGATGACTTTGAATGGAGACTAACAGGTGTGCTAACCGACGATGGTCGGTTGCAACCGTGCCAAGCACCGCCCAGATTCGTCGCACTCACCCATGGTTTCCCCCCGCGTGAAAGATGTGTCAATTTTTCAATGAGTTCACATCGTTGCAATGGCCAATTTAATAAAAACTATTTGTCAGACATGTTGACCAGGACGTACTGATTAAACCTATAAAGAGCGAGTCTTGTCTTTTTTCCATTGCAAAACCCCGCGGCTTTTGGGGCTGAAGGTCGCTCTCACTAGACCAGGCTGTGGACCGACCGAGGTGGCGCCTTCACCGACCACGGTGACAACTATAATTTTGATGCCACTGGGGAACGCCACTTACACGGGATGACGAAGTTTACTACGTGGCTACTTCTTCCGCAGCAAGGGCTTCCAGCTGCAATATAACCATGCATCACTATTATTACCGCTGTTTAAAATGGAGACCCCTCAACCCTAGGGATTATTGGGGGAGGGGGGCGAAGCTTGGCCATGATAACCACGTGATTAAGGAATATTGGACGACAGCCACTACAACTGCCACGGCGAGGATCGCTCGTATTGCTTTTTAAATGAAAGAAAAAAAAAGGTCTCACAAAGAATACTGTCAACCTTCAAACGACCACGTTCAGGTAGATGAGTAGGTAAAGTTTATATCTTGACTTTGCCTCGCTGTTGATAAAACAGATTTAGTGGAAAACTATCCCCCTAATCACGCTGACCAGGCCATTGACATGCGCGTCCTGTACAGGGGTACACACCGTACTACTGAGCGGTACAGTACGAAAGTGCCTTACACGGCGAGGTTAATCAAGTAAGCTTGGGGTAATGAAATGACGAGTCAATAGCGTACTTTAAATCGGTCGCGCTGATGAACGGTCTTGACCCAGTGTGGTGGCTTGTGAACCCGTAATATCTGCCGACAGAAGTTGTGGAGTGTCAGATGGAGTGCTGTCAGCCTTCGCGCTGCAACAAACGACGTGACCGTTGCCCTTTTTGCCATATCTCTTCACCTTCAGGTGCGGGGGGCCGAAATTTACGTCTCTGGTTCTAATGTGGCACGTTATACCTATTAAAGACAGTGTCCGTTGGAATCTAGCACCACCGCCACCTGCCGACGTTAAAAATAGCACTACCCTTTGCTTTCAGCGCGCAACATACGCGGCGTTCCTCGGTCTCCGATGTGGCGATAGATTCAGCGGGAAAAATTACAATTTGTTACCTAAATTGATTATTTTCAGTGAATAAAGCACCGTTTGCTACCGGACAAAAACTGGGGGGACATAAAACACCAAATCTTTCGAATCAAACAAACGTCTATTTTTTTCTGCATGAACCCTTTAAATATACCCCGTTACGTGTTATCTGTACATTGTGTAGGTGCTCGACACATTCTGGCAGTGAAATACCTTTCCCGGAAACATTGTTTCCGAGAAATTGTGTGCCCGCATTTCATAATAACGTGATAACTAGGAGCGGATCCTTTGGGAAGGTATTTATTTTGGGCTAATTTCATCCATTTCACTTCGTTTGTTGATACTGTTAGGCGATAAGTGTGCCATTACATACGCGGGAGAGCGAAAATTAATCTCAAAAGAAGTACACAACTGGTCACAAGTAAATTCCTCGCTATTATTACGAACAGCAACTCGACGTTATACACTTATAAAGATGGAGCACGCATGCAGTGCAATACACGCGCGCAGAACAGTACGTGATGCACTGATAGTTTGGGAAAGGCACTCTTGCACCGCCCTGGAACGTTGCACTTACGGAGAAGTATAGCAGTCTTCACGAGACCAACAAAAAGACACACGCACACAAAAACTGAGCGAAAGGCACTTGTCCCTGTCATTCCAAAAATGACCGTTTTAGATTCTCTTCAAATGACGTAACAGAGCAACAACAAATTATGAACTCAGCAACATATTGCAATTTTCGAAAGCACGTGGGAAGTAACTGAAATTAAAGCAGTCGTTGCATGAGGATAGGGGCAATATGCACATTCTATGGCGACGTCCAGAATGTTCTTGTGTGCTGCCTGGAAAACATCTGAAGAGTTTAGTTTATATTGACTGTGAAATAAATGAGAAAGAGATTTCAGAGCCACTCAGAGCAGCAGAAGTATTTCATATTTATCACCTCTTCTGCCTCTCACTCGCTCTCTGAGTCACTCCCTCTTCGCTCACTTGCTCACCCGCTCAGCTACTACTCACTCACTCAATCACTCATTCACTCACTCCTTCGCTCTCTCCCTCACGTACTCAATCACTCACTCGCTCAATCACTCACTCGCTGATGCATAAACACGCCACTTCGAATTGAGCCGAACACTCTGTAGGGTTTCCATTATTTGTCGCCGCTTTTCCCTCACGAGTTCAACGAAGTGCTGTTGCAAGCTACATGTTGTAACGACGCATCACTCTCGCTTGCGATGGCGACCCACAGTCGGCCTCTCACTACAAGGGTATAATTGCCTGTAGTAGAGATCGTTATAAATCTCTATGAGTCAGCACGTTATCACACCGTTTCTCAAAGCTATTTGCGGAATGGAAGGGCTCGTATAGCTTGAGGGTAGTAGCAGAACCACTTGCAATACTTTTATGTGGGAGAGGAACACCCGTTATCGAAGTACGGGGAGTGCGTGATTAAAAAATGGGAATAAGCATGCATGCAAGTCACAGAAAATTAGCTGACTCGTAGTGAATACGAGAAAGGCACTGTGAAGTGGAATTTTCAAATGCGTGATCCCTTTGTGGAAGTTGTACGAGTAGGTGCAAGGTAGAATCAACTGCCTTAGTATTCGTACTAGAACGCTCTTAAGCTACTAAATGTTTTGTGTAAAAATTCGTGCTGACGGCTTCGGCGGACAGATATGTGGGAACCGACGACTACTTTGTACAGCAGTGGCTTTTGTATAGCAGGGTCGCGTAGGGTAGGTGCCGAGAACGTCTCCTCAATGTTGTCTGTGCCAACAGGCATTGTGCACAGCCTTTTGATATAACAATACCATAGAAGCTGTCGGAGTGGGCACATAAACTAACTGGCCGCTGATAAAACCACGGTTCTAGGCTTTTACATTAATGCGAGGTACCGTAGATGTCTCAAATCTAAATTTTCGTGGACTAGTAATACTTAAGAATTTCACACCTCTTCCACATTGTGAAGTAATCTAACGAAGCTTGAGCTCTGGTGGGTTTTGGTGCACGCAAAGCATCTCACTGGGATTCTTTAAAGCAAACACCAGCGATCCTTCAATTCCCGCCCTTCTCCCTTCCAGCGAACGATATCCGTTTCGTATCTCCTCTCTTCGCTTCAAATTTCGCCGGAACGGGATATAGTCTTCTTCCGTTCCTGCTACTAAATGCCTCCCTTGTTTCGCCGGACCACCTCATAAGCTGTGCTCCTTGTGTCTCATCCCTCCATTAATAAACACGGTGGAGCTTAGCCTATTTGCTCGCTGATGATGATGATAATGATTGCTATTGATTTCCCCTTTGTAGAGGGGTGATGACGTGTCATCTTACCAAAAAGGACTAATATACCTATGTGTTATACTCTTGGTTTAATTCTAGCGGTGCTTAGGGCAGGCAAAAAAAAAATTATTAAATTATTAGGCACAAAATACTTTTTTCCTGTTACAGCAGGCAACTCTACTAAGCAATATTCCCCTCTCTGCTTTTCGTCCACTAGCATTGTAATCTTGTTTCCGTCGCCTCGACATTCTTGAAGTTAACTTTCTCTGTGCTAACCATATCTCATAAGGCATCTGGAAGCCGAATATTTCCCTCATGTAGATTTGGATAGATACACACCCATTATAATACCATGTGTCTCATAGTTTCTGTTCTTTTCCGCTGACCACGCATAACCCATAACTTTGTGAATACTTCCCCACAAAGGTCTTATTTCGCAAGCAACCTTCTCTAGCCTTCTGTAGCCTTTCTGATGTTGAATTTCTCAGCCCTGCACATTTCTAACGACGTTTTAGCTTCTATTTTTTCTCTCCATCTACCCCTTTCTATCCGCATTTCCTCTTTTTTGGTTACCTTGACTGTTTTGGATTCTCCACTGTTCTTTCCGTATTTTATCGTATAGGTACCTGTAGTATCTGGGGTTTTCGCATCTCGGAGTTTCGGGGATTCTACCACCAGGGGGCTAACCCCGGGGTATATATACGACGTCACTGAATAAATTATTCTCTTTTGGCTTGACTCTTTCACCGGGCGTTTGTCTCCTGCTTCGCCCTTCGGGGCCGTCGCCGACGCGACACCACAGTACCTAAACACCTTAGCTGCCCATCTACCTTGATGCATTGCCCTCAACCTCCCCCCAAAACATATTTTACTCTGGCTTCTCGAACTTCAAACGACGCCCAGCCCATATCTCCCTGCACTGCTTCGTTAGTTGATTCGCATAGCTGAGACCTGGAGCCATTGCTCCTTTCCACATTCCTCTCACTACTTCATATCTGTTATGCCCCACAGAGCTCTATGCTTCATTATAGCTGCGTTTCGTCTTCCCTTACGCTTAATTTTCTCCTCGGGAGTTCATAAGTAGTTATCACCTTCGTTTATCCACACTCCCAAATATTTACATTTCTTCACTCTGGGCCCATTCACGAAAAAGAATGCGGCAATACACGCCTCATCGACCGCATAGAATGCGCAGATGTCTATCTGGACTGATGCAAGGCAGCAATAGGCACCTCTTCATGAGATTGATCTCAAGTGCACCTTGAGAATGCCACCTGGACTCAGCAAGTGCGAGGAAGCCATTCTGCATAGCCTGCGCTTGAATGTGGCCTACACGGGACATTACCTGTACAAAATCCAGCAGGCATCTTCACCTCTTTGTTCCCGATGTGACTCTCAAGAAGACACCATGATGTTATATGCGTGTGTCCAAAGTACACCGTGCACAGACAGAAACTCATATTATCTTTGTGCAGGCACCTCGGTGCGGGACTTGAGCTGAGGGCTGTTTTGGGTCCGTGGTCGGGTCCCAGTCAGGCTGCACGTGCAATCAAAGCTCTTTTGGAGTTTTTTCGGGGCACAGAACTGGAAAGAGTTTTGTGATTGAAAGTTTTGGGCGCATCAAATGACATGTTTTCGTTTTCACATTTTTTTTTCTCGTTTATTTCTTTTTGTTTTTCTTCTCTCATGTAGCGTAGCCAGCCAGCCCGATGGCTCGGCTAACATCGCTGCTATATACTAAAGTTATTCTCTCTTTCCGGGCAATTCGCCATGCTGAATAGACTCTGCGTCAGTGGTAGCGTCATTGAGAACCAATATTCCCGATTTTTCTGTGCTAAAATTTAACTCGAGGTCGGACTTTTTCTGGCCGCTAATATTTATGAGTACTGCTCGCGTGCCATCTATTACAACATTTCGGTACAGCTTGACTTGCAATGCCACCACAAGGTGGCGCCACGATGTCAGTGCCCAGGCACGAGTCCTGTTGGCACTTTCGGTTCAAAGTAATTATGTCAGCGTGTATTTTTTTTTCAAAAAAGTTGAAGCTCCGATCTTTTTCAAATAGAAGAGCACTGCCTAGTATCAGTTATGTACTGGTAATTTGCATCAAATATACCTATTGGTTCCATTTTGCTCCACAATGTCTTCAAGGATGAGGTATGGTATTTGATTGCAGTATTGAAAGGTTTTGTCCATATAAGCTTCTCGTTTCGAAACTCGTTTAGAAACTCGTGAAAAAGACGTCGGCGGGCCGAGGGGGGAGTAAAATTGTGGGACTTATGCCTACGGAGGTCATCTGAGATATCCCAGCTAAATACAACTTTCTTGTAAAACGCAACTTCTTTCTCCTTTTTATCAGATGGGACAGTTTCTGTGAATTGGAATTTGAGATTGAAGTTATTTCAGTTTGTGTTACAACAATAGTGTGTACAATACGAGATTCCAGAAGGAGGTCTTACTGTCAGAGACTGAAGATTCCTGTTATTCATTAAACTGAAGGAAACACATCTTATCAGCGAAATATGTCAATCAACGAAACGCAAAATAACATCACCAAGATAAATTGCGAAACATCTGCAAGAACATAATAAAAGAAACATATGCGCCATGCAAGAAAAAAAGACACAAAACTCAAATTGGTACAACCAAGTCAAATTACTCCAGTTGGAATAAGAACGCCTGGAAGTTATTTTTATATGTATAGACGGTATGGGATGTTTTAATAGAGAGCAGTAGCGTATTGCCAAAGTGTATACCGAAAAGTTAGTTGAAAACTTTCCGTAGTTCGTTGTTACTTTCGGCAAAAAAGAGTTCATGTTCAAAGCAAACCGAGTGGCTTTACCACGAAGAAATTGGTCAGTACTAATAAACTGCGGCAGAATGGCGAGTTGCCCTAGTTGGTGAAATCCCATGTCGAAACCTTCAAAAAGCGTGGCGATTTATGAAGGTTTCGACATGCTAATTAACTGAAGGGGGAGATTTCCATTATTGAATTTATAAACTAATAGCCCACGGGAATACTCATAAGTTCCGAAACCAACAAGATATTATGAGTACGAAGCAAAGAAACGGCGTTCGATTTAAAGTTGCGAATAGTTATTACTTGAATAGCTTGATTTTGAAAATGTTGCAGTGGAGATAAATGAGTTTTTTATGTATATTCCCAAGATGATATGCCATATGCTATGTTCATTGAGTAAGAATGCGTAGTAATGTGAGATAAGGACGCGTTCGCTAAAAAAGGGACGAATTTTACAGAACACTCTAATACCGTTAGCTGTTTTTCTTGCTATATAAGCGGTAGGGTTATTGAATTTCACGTACCTGTCAATTTCTACCATATGAACTGTCACACTGTCACGAAAGAGTAGACTAGAGTCAAGGGTAACGCAAGAACGTCCGGCAAAGGTCCTTTGGTGGGACGTGAAGTTCGTGAAGTTTGAATTGACAGCAGTAACACTCAGCGAGTTATTTTTACACTATAAAACTAACTTAGACGCATCTGTATTAAGTTTATCTACTAATGAACCAAGGCACGTATCTGACGTAAACATTGTTGGGTCATCAGCATAACATATGCCGTTAAAATTATTAATACAAAGAGGAAGATCATTATTGTAAATTACAAACGATATTGGGCAAAGGATTGAACTCTGCGGGACACCAATGTTTGTTATCTTACCAGAGTAAAAATTTAACACACATACGACTTGTTTTCTATTAGGCAGTAAACTGTGAAAATAAATTGAGCGTAGGGCAGGTTATACCAGTAGAGTTCAGCTTGTTAAACAATTTTGCATGGCAAATAGAGCCAAACGAATTTGAAAAGTCAATGAAAAATGCGTAAAAAACTCTCCTATATCTATTGCCGCTTTTATTTTACCGGCTAAGGAAATTAGGGCGAGGTGCGTTGAGTAACCCGCCCTGAAACCAAAGTGACATGACGACATGGGATTAACATTGTGTATTTCATTACCGCTCAACTAGTAGCTTTTATATTATTTCACTAAAACATGACCAAATGGTAATTAGGGCGATAGTTGGAGGCATGGCACTTCCCACCTTTCTTGAAAACAGGAGCTAGTTAGCTTTTTTTCAAAAGGGTTGGAAATAGGCCTGTTTTGAAGATAAGGTTGAAAATGTATAAAAAACCCTAAACATTTTGTGCTATACGTTTGATATGGCGAGAGTGAAAATTGTCAAGGCCGGGGCCTGGTTTTCTTCAGGGGTCGTATGACAGCACCAACTTCCGCTGGCGTGGTAGGAAAAAAAAAAAAACTATGCGGAAGGCCGCCATAATTGCTGTGGAAGATTACATCAGGATGACCATCTCGAACGCACAAGCTCTTGCAAAGACGCTTGCTATGTCGTGTGATCATGGTATATGACGTTTTCAGTATTAACCGTGGTTACTGGAGTGTTAGAGCGATTTCGTCTAAATAAGGTATTTGTAACTTGCCATCGTCTTTTAACGTTGTTCCCAGCCCGTCGATTGCATTTTCAAAGTACTTCATTTTGCTTCCTTAAGTAGTGCTCTTAAGACGTTGCAGTACAGTGCTCTTAAGACGTTGCAGTACAGTTTGTAACTATTTTAAGTCCTAAGTTATAGGGTTGTTTTTTGTATTTTAGACATGTTTTTTCCCCATGCATCTAAGAGGACCGTTCTTCATCCAGTCGTTCCGAGGACCAGAAAACTTTTTTTGGTGCGTAGTGACGGTTGCTGACTCTAGTGCACGAGCAATATTATCAGGAAAAGTATGAAATGCATCATCAGGGTTATGTCTGGAAGTTACTACTGCCCAATTCTAATTACGGATGAGATCAACGAAAATAGACGTCTCTTCCTTGCTCTTCGTTAAATGCATGTTTTCTTTATTTACGGAGGAATTGATTCGGACAAAAAGCGGGCAAGGATCAGTTATGGAAACTTCAAGTACACCAGCATGGTGGAAGTTATCAAGTTCGATAATGGGTGGTCTGTGAGCGTACCCCGTCTGTTATCGACACAGCGGGTTGGAATGTCCACGATACATTAGAAACCGTGATCATTGATATAATTTTTATACTCACTGCAAGGACCGTTATTTTCTAAGAGCTTAATGTTTATTTCTCTTTAGATGATTGCATTTTTGCTTTTTAATCATAGTGTTTGAAATGTATAACTTAAAGCTATGCAGAACTTGTTAATGGACAATGACGGTGAATGGTTTATGCATCCTATGACTAAGTTTTTTTGATCCTGTAAGAATATTTGCTCTTCTAATTCAATCCAAACAGACTCGCAGTTGGCTTGCCTAATTTCCAGGTCAAGACGCCTGCGGCACTGTAGTGATGATGAAACAAATATGGCTGCTCCGCCATGGCTGCTATTGCCTCGATGATAATATTCCGAAGAATACGAAGGAAAAGTGTACAAGCCTCTATCGTTTGACGTTAACCATCTTTCACTGATGCAGATTACAGAGAAGTGTTGTTTTATGACGACAGAAGGTTGGGGATATCATCAACATGCTTGCGCAGGCTTCGCGCGTTGAAATGAATGAGTGATTTGCAGGAAAACGAGAAATATCAAACAAGTTCGGAGGGTGAAAGGTAAGACGCGATTTTGAAGTGGTCCAATTGTTAGCTAGGCCCAGAGCAGGCTGTCTTCGGATTGACGGGCTTTGATTTTGCAGTTTTCAGTCCAGAGAAAGCGCAGGTTTTTTCTCCTGTTTGAGTGCCACAAGTTTCCATAACAATCTTTTGTTATCTCCTTGGAAATAAAGACTTCGCGTATCTAGCCGGGCCTTACGAGCCATCTTCACAAATTCGTCCTTTTCACCTGGGCAAAAGCGCGCAATTATGCTGCACTGCTCTGATTTCACCGGCACGCAATGAACGATATCCAGATCAGAAGCCGAGATCGAGCACTTTGCCTGGTTGCCTATGGAACATACCTAAGCAAAACTGGGCGCCACTCACTCACACTCACACAGAAAAAAATATTTCTCTGACGCAGTCACGCCACGCTCACGCTCACCAGTCGCCCTCGCCACTCGCACTCACCCGCACTCACGCGCACTACGCGCCCATCAGCACTCGCACCCACTAGAGCTCACGCCCACCACTCGCCATGACTAGTCGCACTCACTTGCGCTTAGGCTCACCACTCCCCATCACCACTCGCACTCACTCACGCTCACCATTCATCGTCACCACTCGCACTCAATCGCGCTCGCGCACACTGCTAGTCGTCTCCCCTCACAAGCGAGCATGTGCAGCAGACCCTCCATGAATCATCAAACTGAACAGTATTATTCCATTACGGCGTCAGATGTCCATCCACATCATATTCATTGATCAACACGCTACCACAGAAATAATTCCAGGGTGCCCCATAGCCAGCGCTCAGTGACGACACTTTCCAAAGCTAAAAGCAATCCCGACAATAACAACCATCAGAGCAAGCGGCTCCTGCGATGAATAGCCAACAAGTACAAGCGCAATAGTGGCGCTCACAACGGTAAGCCCCGAAAATGCGCGAGTAGCGCAAGTGCACTCGCAAGTAGTGACCGCGGCTCACGGCGAGTGGCCCTCCCCCTCGTGAGTGTTGATCGGGCTCCCCGCGAGTTGATTTGATTGATTGTAGGGTTTAACGCGCCGACGCAACGCAGGCGATGAGGCGCGCCGTAGTGGAGGGCTCCGGATTAATTTTGACCACCTGGGGATCTTTAACGTGCGCCGAAATCTCGTACACACGGGCGTTTTTGCTTTTCGCCTCCATCAGAAAAGCGGCCGCCGCGGCCGGGAATCGAACCCGCGACCTCGTGCTTAGCAGCGCAAGCTCCCCGCGAGTCGCCCTCCCACTCGCGGAAGGTGAGTGGGCCTCACCGCAAGTGGCGCTCGCACTCGCGAGTGGTGAGCGGGGCTCTCTGCGCGTGGGGCTCGTACTCACCCGCACTTCACACTCGTCAGTCCTAAACGATGGCGTGGGTCACTCACCACTCACTCATGAATGGTGAGTGGGGGGTGTGTGAGTGTACTCGTGAGGGAGCCTGCCGACCATGCCACAAAAAAAAACAATTGCGCTACAATACTCGCCTTGCGTTGTTGGAATCCCCCTGATTTATGCGTTGTTCAAGCGCGTGTATTGTTCCAAGTCAGCAACTATTTTCCGGAGTACGTAGTTTTCGGTCTTTAGATTTTTGTTTGCCGTGAAATGTTCCCGCTGCCTATGTAGCGTTTTTTTTCAGTGATTTCACAGATCATTGAGAGGCTTTCGTCCACATTCGCGAGATCAGTCTGGAGCGTTCCAACGTGAACGACTGCGTCTTGCTGTTTAGCTATCACACCTGTAATGAGATTAGACACAGGATTGTTCAGTTTTTGCGTCTAATTTCGCTTCGAGCTCTTCAACTGTTTTCGCCAGGTCAGCGTTCTTAACCATTGCCGTACCGAAAGTGGCGACAACGGGGCAAACCCAAAAATGAAGCAGTAGCACTGGCTAGCAGCACCGGTTGCGGCAATGGCACTTCTAACAATCCAGCATTACGAGTACACAGTGAATAGAACTAACCTGAAGAAAACAGGGAACACAATTAAGCGGTGTGCAGATGCACGCAACCACTGGGGCTATGAGTGAGGTGGTGTAGTGGTGCGCAGCTTCTGTAGTTGTATGTAGACAGGCAAAGCAGGCGCTGTGGGAGGGGTCTAACAGCTGTCGCCACACAACGGGATTCGGAAGCAGTCTAGGACGGTTCCACTGCACATGAGGGTGCGTGCGTAAGCGATGGACTGTCGACGTTGATACAGCCTGAAGAACACCGGGAACACAATTAGGCGGTGCGCAGATGCCCGCAACAACTGCTGCTATGAGTGACGTGGTGTAGTGGTCCGCAGCTTATGTAGGAGTACGTAGACAGGCGACGCAGGCGCTGTGGGAGGGGCCTAGCAGCAGTCGTCACACAGCGGAATGCGGAAGCAGTCCAGGATGGTGCCACTGCACTTGAGGGTACGTGCGTAAGCGGCCAACTGTCAACGTTGGTATAGCCTGAAAAAAAAAAACAGGGAGCACGATTAGGATGTGCGCATATGCCCGCAAACAGTGCTGCTGCTGCTTCACACAAAAATGTGCCGGAGAAAGAACACGCGGGAAGCCTGCTTGCCATTACTCAAAGCTTGGGGCAAGGATTAGGAAGGAGGATGGAAGGATATTTCTGGAGGGAGATGAGCGTGGGAATCAGTAAAAGTAAAAGTAATACTATATTTCTGCTTCTCTGGCGAAGTCGAGGAAAGCGGCAAACCCATGCTTTCTGTGAGGTGGAGCTCGAGTGGATTGATCCGCTGTTTACTGTGGGCCGTCGTAGTGGCCCTCGTGTCCACAAGCTGCGGGCCCAGAAAACACTAAAAGCTCACAGTAAGGGCTTACCAGAGATGTTGCATACAGTGAAGTACTCACAACGCAACATTTAGAGCAGTTGCGACTCCTTTAAGTGTTACCCTCGCCCGAAAAAAAAAACAGCGTCCTGCTATAGCCATAAGAGCATTCTTATTTTTTATAGCGCAAAGTTGAACTTTTAGGGAACGGCGTAACTTTGAAGTGAGAGGTTGAGTGCGCCAGGCGCTTTGCTTCATACAAAACGTTTTTCTGTGGTGGTTCTTCAGCGCAGCCTGCAAAGTCAGCCTCCGTGTCTTAATCACCTGCTCGTTCAAATTGCGTCCTCGTTTACTTGAACCCCTCATTCGGCAATACACCATCGGACTTAAAAAAGCAGGTCAGAATTTCGGCGCTGCGATTATTTGTTTTTAGTTTGCTGGCACTGGAGGAAGTGGTTTCTTGTGAGCCTAGGGCTTCATTCGCATTCATTGAGTCGTTCAAACTCTACAGCTCTCGTCGGACAAACTAAATTAGGCTGCCTATAACTATTCAAATAGAAATAGAGAAAGCCGATAAAGTGGTGACTCAAAATCCCAGTACAGTGCGTGCAATTACGTAGGGGAGGGATCGTGGCACATGACAAAAACTGCAACCAGTGTGTATTCTGGTGTGCACCAGTGGATGCATATAGCTCCATTCGATAACACCTATTCAGGGCTTGCATAGTTTGCACACTGACTTTTAGAAGCGAAGCATCTCATCCTCGGGGCTGTGTGCCTCCCTCCCTCGTTGTCGTTGTACGCCGACCGCACTCTACTGCGCATGCGCTTCTCTTCAGCCCCGTCAGCTTTTGGGCTGAAGTCAGCGCAGTCCACTTGAAAAAGAAATAGTTAGGCGGCGCCAGGTTTCAATACCACGACTCTCTGGCTGCAGCGGGAGGTACGTGGCGCTCTTCCCACTGCGCTACAAACCGTGACGGGAGCATGTGCTACGTACGCGCCTTATGTCCTTCACTCATTCAAACTACGTCAAGAAGCTACAACGAAGGCACGAGAAGCTGAACGTCAACGGAAACGACGAACTGAAAACTAATGGGAAAATCAGTCGATCGTATGGCTGCTTCGCATACTACTCAGGGTTCCCCTACGCGAAGATGGTGTAATTTTTTTTTGCAACGTGCCACCAAAGGTACTGCTGGCGTTGTGCGGATAAAAGTTCTAAAGTTTGGCAATTTTTGCAATGTCTTTTTGTAAGCACAACGCGACCTTATGCCAGAATTGAGTAGCCGTTATCTTCTTATCAGTTAAGGCTGCTGAACGTGCAATTTGTGTGAACATATCCTCCTCCGTAATCATACCCATTATAGGAATACTTTTCAGATTGTGTTAAAGTGTAGGCAGCAAAGAGTTTGAGGTGAAGAAAGACGATTGAGAAGGTCTTGCAAGAGATACGAAGATACCTGCGATGTCTGCGAAGCCCACCTAAACAATGGATATGCATTCTTAAAATGGTGACCGCGCACTAATAACAAATAAGGCGAATTCAGATTCCGGCCCTGGTGCACATACTGCAGTTATGCGTACAGTGCTATGTGCTTAACGTCCTAATGTAAACGAATGAGAAAACACGTACCTGCGATAGCGCACTTAATGCGATGGATGCTCGTAGGGATCACTGCGATTGGACGCTAGTGACAATTGATAAGAAATCCGAGGACTCGTTGTGCGGCAAATGTAACGAACACTCACGGAGGCCGTCATGGACAGCGCGCTTTCCATGTATTGTCCAAGGGCTTAAAGGCGTAATCTAGTTGATACCCTTCTTACAAGGATAGGTTTCGCAATCCATCACAAATAATGGGATACGGGGCTAGGATTCGCAATCAATCACAAATAATAGGCTACAAGGCTAGGTTTCGCAATCAATCACAAATAATAGGCATCGCCAGTACGTAGAATTTCTGCGTGCTTTTATAGATCTGTTCAGTTACAATACGTCGAGGAAAACTTGTGGCTTGCAAGCATAAAAGCAAGCATGCAAGCGCGAATCTATTTTTGTACATGCTAGTTGTGACTGTGGAACGCCCGATAAAACAGTGCACCGACGACATTTATATTATTCATGTCCAGCGGCCTAGCCTACGGAATCATTCGTATAATTTGAAGCGAAAGCCTCAGGCACTCAATTCTGCGAAAAGTCACTGGGATGCTTCAAATTTCCATGAATGTGAAGGCGAAAACCTAGTTGGACGTTCTGTTGATCGGCTGTTGAACTTTCTGTTAAACTGTCATGTTGCTTTCGTCAAGCCGCTGCGGTAGCTTCGTTCCTAGCCGCTTTCTCTGACGGCGGTTACAACGACCGATATTTTCAGCTGCGCTAACCTCTTCTACATTGGCGTACTTCCTCGGGCTTCCTGGTCCGTAACCAAGGACTCGGGTGCCGTAGCCCATAGCAGTGTGGAAGGAGGGTTTGAGCGCAGGCGGTACCTTAGAGAAGACGCATTCACAATGCCCTTCGATCTGTCACTCCTTCCCAGCACGGTACTTTGGCATTGCTCTTTTTGGTTCCCGGCGCGCTGCTCCAATTTTTCGTACCTCACAACAAGACCTCCAAACAGCGATCTCAGGCTTTCGCTTTCAAAGACACCCTTGTTGTAATTATCATACCGTAGAGAAAACGGCCGCCGCTGTATAGAATAGATAAAAATGCCAGATGGTTGCTGTACTGCCTTGTGAGAAATTTGTGCGCAGGGCCAACGCCGCCTGTATTAACATGCCTGACGCGTCGCGCGCTTTTCAATGGGAAGGGTAGGGACGCTTGTTCAGGCACGCGCTATGTGGCGCGTGCCGGCGGACATTCGCCTTACGTCACTGCTCGCGAGTTTGCGAACGCTCGCAACTTCTACGCGTGTGTCTGTCAGCTTGCTGTTGGGCTTTAAAGGGCCGTTTCGCTTACATCTTAGCCGTGACGGGGCGCTAGTCTGTGGCGCACTGGGATCTCGTTCAACGTGTCGCTCGCTTCATACTTGCTGCATTTTTCTAAGATAAAGACGGAGGCGGCTGTAGCTAAGAACATACTGATTGTCGGGTAGACATAAGCTAACAGAAAAACGATATTTGGATGGGGCAGCCATTATTTACTGTATTTCTTTCTGGAGTATTTTAAGAAGAAAAAATTGCGTGCACGTTTTTGTTCAGACCTACTTCTACGATTACTTTCCAATAATATCACGTGCTTGTAAACTTTGAATTATGAAACAAAAGGGTAAGCAGCTCGATCCCGCCACGCTGTCCGGGCGCTTCTACAGTATAGTCCTCAATTTCAGAAGTGCGTACCGATGCGAGTGCGAACAGGGGGGTCAAAACTACCTAAATGCGGATGGGATAGAGGGGGATGCCCCACTCAGAAATTTCAGGGCCTGTGATCCCAGTAGATAAGCGCGCAAAGCCCGGGATCACCTGCGGCAGCGCAAGGGATTTTTCTTCGTGACAAAGGAAGTTTATCAGTGACAGACCAAGCAGACAGGCATGGTAAAAAAAAGGCGTAGGAGCGCCCCTCGGGAACGCTAAACAAACTTTCCACTATTTGCATAGTTTCCGAGAGCGGCGCTGGCTGGCGGACCGAAAGCACGGAAGGCTACGGAGCAGAGTAGGAGAGAGCAACAGAAGTGGCTGTTTGGCCATTTTCGCTCACGCGTTAGGCATGTTTATACAGGCGGCGTTGGCAGGGCGCACTGTGGTCATCTTGTTCACAGCGCATGTTTGCTGCGTCTCAGGACGTAATCGCGCGATTAGCGAACGCATGGCCGCGCGCTTCTCTGGTGTTATCTCGCAGCGTGTAGCCGCCGACGAGCGTGTTGTTGTGAATCGCGTTTGAACCTCCTCCGCAACTGTCACGTGGTTCGGATAACCTACGCAACGATGAGGACGTGGAAGGACCGATGTAAGTGCATGACGCAGCGCATACTGTTGATGTGGTGCGGCCTCGGCATACTACCCTCACCCTTCCGCTAAAACTTTCACGCTCCGCTTTCTTGCTGGCTCATGTTCAGTGGCGTCTTCGTTCTATCGGTTATGTCGAAGTGCGTCGTCGCCGAGCGGCATCTCCAGTCACCTCGGCTAACCGGCCTCCCCCTCGCACTGTCACCCCATTTACCTGCTCTGTTTTTAGATGCAACGCAGCTCTTTAACTCGCCTTGTCCCGCGTTGCCGCGGCGTAGTCCGCATCCCTCCCCCATTCTCCTCACCGCGGCAGCTGCGCGCTCCGCCGCTCTCACCGCAGCGCCATTTGTGCGTCAGCGCGGTCAGCGCGCAGCTTACGCTCGGCTGCGCTCGCTCCCATCGCCGTGCCAGCTGTGCGTTAGCGCGCAGCTTGCGCTCGGTTAAAAAATTTACACCATCTTCCCGCGAGGGGAACCATGGGGTAGATGCGACGCATCGGGGGTGAACATGCTGCGTAAATAGGATACACAACAGCAGCAATCCACACGCTCACATCTCTAACATAACGGAAACGCAACGGCAACCCCCGATGCGTCGCATCTACCCAATGGTTCCCCTCGCGGGAAGATGGTGTAAATTTTTTTCCTTGAGTACTTGGGTATTCTTTTCGTTCGCTCGGTTACAAAGCAGGCGACGACACGAAAGCACAGTACCGGACGCTGAAGGGCTGTGCACTACAAATCTTGCCGAGTAACCGCGATAACAAATATGTGATGCTGCAGGTTGGCGAAGCGGGAAAGCCTGCAACGATACCTGGGCACCAAGGACAACGCGGAAGCACCGGACGTGTTCGCATTGTAGGAACCGAGTATTCGAGGAACATTACCCGTTTGTAAATCGTTTTGTGGCAGCATCGAGGCGTACTAAACCTCCGGTGTGAGCGGTGATTAGGAGAATGATAACGGCAATCCGACATGATTATGGCGTGACGACCAGAAACCACGTCATAATGGAATTTTTTTCAGAGTAGAAAAACGGGGAAATTAGTCTTTTCTTAATTAAACTGTATTGGAGCCCCCAAAAGAAACACATAACCGTCAAACTATTCCGGCACACATTACGCATCGCCTGACAACAGGTACCAGTACTAGACGGCGATTTCAGATTTCAGCGCACCCTAGTTTGCGGGGTTTACGCCAAAGAGGTTTTTATTTATTTATTTTATTGATCACATACTGTGGACCAAGTATGGTCCATGCAGGAGAGGGCGATACAGTTCAAAATTCTTCTGCATACATGCAATACGCAGAAGATACCCTAGGGTTGGCCGTTATGCGTCGATGTGCAACACCAACGCTTGACCATTAGCATGACCCGGCCTATCTCACACGTATGTTTTGGTAACACCGTTAGCGGAGATACGACGCCGCATTTCACTTTCCTCAAAAGTACGACTGTTGCGCAGTGAAACAACACACATAAGAGTATGGGAAGCGACCGCTGCATCGTTTCTTCGAATCAAAAAGAAGGGTCCATTACTGCCATGGAGGAAAAAGGATAAGAATACAAAATGGGACGCGTTTCGAGAACTCCGACAAGCAAAACTAGGAACGTGGTTCGGCGTAATCGTAACAATAGAAGACGGCTGGAATAATAATGATACGGAAGTAATCCTAACAATGGAAGACGGGTAGAGTAATTGTGATACTGAAGTCAGGAAAAACACTAGACTTAGCAAGCATTGAGCTCATATCGCTAACTTTATATTTTCCTATAGTCTCCGACAAAATAAATTACTACATTCAAGAGAGCGAGCTTTACCCTCCTCCTCCCATGACAGGTTTGCGGCTGAAGTTTTCGACGACTCAGGATGCCATGTTACGCATCAAACAGATAATTGACGGCGAACATTGCTCCCCGCTCCACATATAGGCAATATTGTTCTTGATCTCACCAAGGCGACCCACATTGTCCCCCACGAGGCTATTTTCGAGGGCCTGGAGAGGTTGTGGGTTAGAATTAACTTTGCAAGTACATCAGAACCATTTTTTCTGACAGAACTGCAACCCTAGTAATTGGAAACATCGAATCGAGTGAAGTTGAGATCGGAATCTTAGGAACGCCGCAACGATCGTTGCGCTCTCGGTTTCTATGCACCGCCTTTATGATGGGATTGCCCAGTGGACTAAATAACATAGGAACCCTTAATCACAGCCTCTTAAACGATGATATAACCCTATAAGTGGCCAGCGGCAGCTGCCCGTGGGTTTGAGATTTAGGCGCACATTAAAGGTTCCCAGGTTTTCAAAATTATGGCGGAGCCTTCCACTACCACGCGCCTCATCGACTGTGTAGCTCGCTGTACTGAACCCACGGAATCAATAAGCTGGTGGCAGCGACGGAAATGTGCAACCCACGTTAAAGAGTGCAATGGACACAATAACCGATTACGTCCGCCCTCTATGCCTCGATTGCTTTCCCCCAAATCAGACTTATTGGTTACAGACCCATTCGCAGACGATGTAAACCCAATCCTGCTACACCGAACATCGAGCTCTACGAGGGTAACCAAATCTCACTGTGGACAGTATAAGATTCCTCGGCCCTATAAACCTCGATAATGGATAAGGAAACCCTTCAACAATTAAAGAAAGACCGCAACTGACCATGCGATTAATTTCAGGGGTAGCACACAGGCAGAGCGGCATGAATATAGAAAACCTAGTACGCCTTATTCCGGCCTTCGTGCTGGAGCCGCATTACTTACGTGACTGCCTTTCTGAATTTCAAAGCGGACGAGAAAATAAAAATCGATGGTCTAATCATGGCCTCCGGGATCGGCTGCCGGCGGTGCGCGCGCCGCCGGAAGCCGATTGTGGAGGCCATGGTCTAATAGACAAGGCCTTCAAACAAGTGATCGGCCTTTCAGTAAGTTCAACAAACGATGGGTTTCAAGCGATGGGCATTTACAACACGCTGGACGAATTCGTGGAGGAACAGAGAACGGTACATTACGAAGGACTGTCTCGTTGTCCTGACCGAAGATGCATTTTTAGCTTTCCAGCAATACCATACGAGGCGAAAATGGACTCGAAAGAGGAGATCCCCTCAGTGAAGAGCGCACAGATACATTTCCACACTCCCCGAAAACATAAATACAATGCACAACGTCAAGCGCAGCCGGGAACGAGCACGCGTGCTACAAAAACTATTTGAACTATGAGTGGCCGTGGTCTACATTGACGCAGCCGAATATTGTGCGCTCGGAGCCATGACGGCAGCGGTACTATATTCAGGCAGAATTACACCCGCATCGCTCGCGACGACATGCCACCAACGAAAGATGAGGAGGTGGCCAATACCGTGGCGTTGTCCAAGACCAGCGCAAAAATAATCATCAGGGATGCAAAATCGGCAGTCCAAGATTTTGAGAGGGGCAGGGTATCGCGTCGAAACTTGAGCATCCTCGCCAAAGCGAAATAAGAAAACCAAGTGTCGCGGACACCAGCAGATTCAGGTATGACAGGAAACGAGAGGGCCCACGACGCCGCCCGATGTCTAATCGGCCGTGGTGACGACAACACAACGTCACCACACCTGGTCATATCGGAAAGAGGTCGCATGGTGTCTTACCGAGGTATCATAGGTCATTAAAGATTAGATAGATGAAAGTGTCCCGCAGCACACCATAGGCTTAACGAAAACAACTCGGCCGCCCGGGGCAGTTGCAGCTGGACATTTTTTTTAACTGGCTCTTCTCTTTTCCATGATAAAGAAAATAGAGATTTGTTGCATACAAATAAATCTTTCGGCATTCACTCTGTAGCGCCATCTCTTGGGATCTGGTCTAACTGCTTTGCTAAGGATTCAAGAAATCAAGAACCGCAAAGGCACTTCGTACCACTGTGCTGTGGGGCAACGCTTCCAAGGCACAAATATAGATATAATGCAGTTGGACTACATAGACGGCTTTCCAAATTTATGTCAGTTATTTTGTTAGTTTTTTTTGCTGCAGGTCACTTTTTGTCGCTTTAGGCTTAGTTGCTCAAAAGGGCAAGCTGCATATTCACTGGCTATTTGCTGATAAAATAGGCAGCACTTGAACAATGCACGCAAACAATTTCATTAGAAGAAAAGACAAGAAAGAAGAGCGGACGGAATTTCAACACCGTTTGGCCGACCCCATGATTGGGTATGCGCCACTTATATCAAGGACCAACAACAACAACAACATCATTTAAACACCGCGGGAAGCCTTATCATTATCGTAATATACGGCGAAAATTTCACTGTGAGCCCTCGCAAAATGGCCCAGAGTCCCATTTCGAAATCGCCTCGCCTACCAGGAATGCTACAGTACCTCAAAGCACAACTTGAGGACGTCCTCAAAACGATCGAAGCTGCAGATATGCTCACCCCGGATGGAATCGGCGCCATGGCAGCGTGCTTGAGCCGACTGTCAATGGATACAAGTGACGTGTTAACAGCCGCCTTTTTCGAGGGAAACACATCGACGGCGCACCCTCGAATTCGCAAGTCTGCACCGGGCAACCGCTCTGTGGACGATTCCCCGGGAAGGCCGGTTTTCTCCAAGACATCTGCCTACTTCAACAACTTGCGCAACACTGTTGATCTGTTGAGAATGGGCGAAGAAACGGAGATTGTGCGAAACTGCATGCTTCTTGGCTACACCTTCGACATTGCACTGGAAGCTACAAACGTGGAAGGGGACGATACGACGCTGAGGTTAGTGGGCGTGTTTTTATTTTCGTGCTTTCAACTTGATAGCGGGCTTGTTGGCAACTTCTGTTGCCAACTCGTATTTCAAGCTTTGATGAGTGGTGTGCGTACAGTTAGCCTTGCGACAACGCCCTTTCAAAGCAAAACTTCCGATGCCTCATTGAGAGCGCCGCTTGCCGACCGAAACCAGCTATAGCAACGACGACTTCTACTTCACTTTAAAAGTCGCATAAAAAAGGCTACCCCTTGTGGGACTGGAACAAGTTTCCGTGTCGCTATGAAGCCGACGTCTATCCGATTCGTCTATTTCGACACGGTGGAAGCTGTTTGGATTATTATTTTTAACGTTGAATAAGGTTGCTTGGAAGAAAGCTTCATCTCTGAAACACCTTTGTCTTAAAAAGGGGGCTTGAATTTTTTTTATCACGATATTGCAGCTGTTATCAAGTTATTAGCCCGGTTGGAGACCTCATGAGCCCACGGGAGCACGTAGATTGTTCAAACATAACCGTGCACCTTAAACTGCTCGACGCTCACTCGGTACTTGCGCAGAGTGTCTAGTTATTGACCTTGAGCTCCTGAACATGTATTGTACGGCGTTATATGCAATGCATTAGGCTATGATAAATGTAGCGTGCTATACAATACTCGTGGGGATGCTCAGTAACGTGAATTATAGATATTGGAACAAATACTTAGTATTCAGAGTTCCAACCAAATTATCATCAAACAGGAAAAATGGTAACCCGTCAGTTTTGCTGTCCGACATTTGTTCGGACTTGTGGTGTAACCATGGGAGAATATTATCCCAATATTTTTAGAAAGCTACTAAAAGTTTCTTTTTTCTAGAAAAAGTGCTTATACCCCTCCTTGGCGTTCATAATTATGGCAAGTTGTGATTTCATTAGCCGAAACCCTCATTGTTAATGGACCATGAAGAAAAAGTACAACTTTGTTTTATTTGAAATATCCAGGATTCGGTACATCACTCAGCGCCACCCCAGCCACGAAAGACGTTTTGTAACCAAATAAACGCTAGAAGTAATAATAACGTTTAAAATTTCGCGCTCCAGCGACGCGGTATAGGCAGGAGTGACGCCATACGAGCCATGCCTAAAGACTTAATTGTGAGTGTGTTAACTCCACTTGAGCCTTCAAATTATGCTATGAAACGATACTAGAAGCCCCATTACAATCGTCAAGTCATGTAGCTTAGTGATGCCTTAGATCGGAGGCCGCCAATTGCACAAATAAGACTCGGTGAAGTCATAGAAAAGTCCGGGAAATGGCTAGCGTGTCGCCACTGCTTCACATGTTTTCTTTAGTATCTTTATTACTTCTTCAAGATTTGCCATCACGTTTGTATCATTCTTATAAGGATAAAGCAGTCTTTCTAATGAAATAAACTTGTACTCCTTCTTCATGGCCCCTTTAACCATCATAAGCTACAGGCATAGCGATAGGCTCAGTTCTGGCAGTCTTGCCACGATAACTACCTAAAAGGGGTAACCTGGTAAACAGAGCTTTGGATTAATATATTCTAGATTGAAATGGGTCGCGTGCTTTTGTGGCGTGCTTTAGTTGGCGCCGCCACAACAGCGGGAGGCGTTTCTCTATTATTTACCCTTGAAACCAATGCCAACAAAAAAAAAACAGGTGTTTTTATATTGGTCATCTTTCATAAACCCAATCCTGGGAAAAGTAACGTTTTTACTACTCTCTACTCCGCGGAACACGACAGAACCCGTGCTGAAGTGCGGGTCTCCCAGACAGTAGCGTTAGACTTTGCTTTAGTATGAGTATATTAGATTGTATATCCATGACATGAAAGTCTTCAAACAAAAACAGCGCTCAAGACGGGACAGAAAGAAGGAGGCTACACACACAGCCTCCTTCTTTCTGTCCCGTCTTAAGCGCTGTTTCTGTTTGAAGTATGAACCAACCAGCCCAAGCATTTCCATTTACATGAAAGTTAACTGGTCATGCCAGCGCCATTGACACTTCAATCGCGGCTCGATGGTCCAAAAGAAGGCCACCGGTACCCTGAGCTGGTGAGGCGTTGCCTGACATCGGCACGGGTAGGATACGCATAAATGTAGAACTGTACACATACAACAAAAGAACAGTACAGTCATCCCGAGTTGACGAATTGGTGCACCAGGCCGGATATATTAGTGTACGAAGTTCACGTGTGACCAGGCACGTATGTTTTTTTTTACTTTTGTTCCTACAAACAATTTCGAAAAACCCGCCGCGGTGGCTGACTGGGTAAGACAATATGCTACTTCTAATCCGGCCGAGGTGGCTGTCTTTCTGCAAGACACAAGAACATTATTATCCGTGTATTGGTATTTGGCGCACAAAAGCTATCCAGGCGGTATAAATACCTTCAGAGACTTCCACCAAAGCACAGCTTGTAGCCCTAGTGTAGCTTGGGTGCGTTGAACATTTGAGTTGTTAATCCATTTTATAATTCCTTTCCCAGTGAAGCTGTTTACTTCTTGCTCTTGTACGGAACCCTCGAATACTTTTCAAGGGGCCGACCAGGAATGTATACGAACAGAACGCGTACGCGCGCATAAAGGGCTAATCACATGTTTAGCACCATCACTTGAGAGGCGGGTAGCGACGCGTTCCGCACATGTTTTTTTCATCTCCAAAAGCGGTCGTGTCCCCACATGCGTGTTCCTGACCGCTCGTTGACCGATTTTCAGAGAAGGAAAACGTGTGCGGAAACGTCACACTCTCTGCACATGTGTTTGGCCCTGACACGGCAGCACCACAGAAGCGGGGAAACGTCAGGAGGTAAAAGAGTGGGTATTTAGCGTCCCCGGTTGCATTAGAGCCGCGTATTGGGGAGACGGAACGATGCGCCAGCAGCCGAGGCTTGGGGGAACGTGGAGAGAAGGTGGTGTCGGCACTCGAAAAAGGGGGTACGGTTCCATACACAAGCAATGGAAATGCGAAGTAGTGGATGCAATGTGCGGCGGCAAACACGAGACAGCCACTACCACAGTCAGTCAGGTGGACACTGCTGACCGGCAAGACGCAGCAGTTCCGCCCGCTTCCTCGCACGTCTCCCCGTTCAATTCTAGTTACAATCGTGAAGGTGCTCAGGTTGGTGAAGCGGAAACAGCCTCACTCGGTGATCCACCACAATAGAGATCGATCAGTTCTTCATTTTTTTTGCAAAAAAAAATTGAGTGCCCTTTTACTCTGTGTAGTTGTACGACTAGCGACGCTGGTGGCACGCAATAAACTTAAAGAAAGAAGTTCCTCTGCAATTTGGGATTCAGCACACGTCCTAGTTAATAGGGTGGACGAAATTTGGAAGATCTAGGATTTATCCAATCAGATAAACGGCGGGGCGTCTGTTCCCCTCCCGTATAACAAACCCTATACAGCGATGTACTGGAGTATAAAAAGTACATAAAAGCCGGAGTAATGTTAAAGTCATCTTAACAGAAAATCGTCGTAGAACTTGTTTCAGGATAGTCTTGATAAAATAAAACTTACAGCCGCTTTCTGAGTACACCACCCTTATACTGCCATGTATTCACACCAGACGAGTATTCCGTAACGTTTACAGCTTTAATGAAAAATAATAATTACTAGAAAATGAAACTGGCTGTAATGATTCAGTCGGCTCCACGGCCAATTCTTAAATCGTTTGGGATAGGTTTGATAAAACAAAGAGTTACACCCGTTTATTGTAACTACACTCCATGCATCCAAATTTCCGTTGTATGCGCAGAATGTTTCACGAAGGCTATATTCGGAAAACGACCTCGAAATACAGAGCTTAGCTGTATAAATAACACACAACTTCTTCTTTAACAACTTGGGGTTGGTGACCGATCACATTAAATAGCCGGGGGTCAACAACACAACTCATGTATCTATGTTCCTAAATAAAATCTAACAGAGGAAAAATGTGATTTAGAAAAGCAGGAGACGACACATTTAGCGAAAAAGGTATCATCAGCGTCGAAAATCGTGAGATGGCCCCTAACATTCGTGCACGTGCTTCGGAAGTGTTCCACAGCGCGCACGTAAACTGGAAGGAACGAACTGTGGCGGCACATGGCGGTACACCGCAGGTTTTGTAAGTGACCGGAAGAAGACAGGCAAGTGAGGGAACCAGGAGTGAAATCGTCTATCGGCGTTAGTCCTCCCATTGCACGGCGTTTAGAACGCGCAACGGCTGAACGTGTGGGAAGCAGATCGACGGAATTCGGGAATCGCATCACAAAGCGAAACGTCTCCAGCGGCAAGGTTATGGAGCCTTTCAACAAAAAGACCAGGGGCGGAGTTCTGGAAATCAATGGGCGTCCGTTTGAAACGGCGCAGAAGCGCCATGCAATTGCAGGTGTTTTAGCGTTCAGGAGCAACTTTGAGCTGTCGAGGATGGATGATAACGGCGGAGAGGAGCACTGTAGCAAGGGCGCAAGGGACTGCAGCACCGCAGCAAGAGACGAGTATGACCCAGAGGAGCACCGCACAGTGCTCCTCTGGGCCATACTCGTCCAGCATCGACACATCAAAGCTGCTCTCCGCCATAAACGCATGTATTTGCGCGGCGCTACTGTGCCATTTGCAAACGACGACCATTTATTCAAGAATTTTGCGACAGGACGCAAAGTGTACCAAGCATTTATTGGTCAATATTACTTTCTCCGTTAGCTCCCATACGAAGTGCTTAGTGGTCTTTGGAGTTTCCAACACGAAGATGCATATCGCTACCCTCCGGCAGACGTCGATGTCCGCCCGTTTGCAGGTCCCTTCGATGAAAACAAATTTCGTTGCCAGTGTCCCAGGAATACTCTATAGGGCTCAATCTCTTACAACTATGTTAAAAAAATGATACAGACATTTTTTTTGCTGAAAGGACTCTATTATTGCGCCAGTTTTGAATTGCTTGTCGCAATTACTTCACAGTGAGCTTGCAAACGTTACAAAATTCCAGTCTGCTTTTAATGCATGGCAGTACAGGGATAATGCAATATTAACTCTTGTTTTATCAAAGATTTCACTGAACCCATGGTGTGATAATTAGCCAGTAAGACGATTCTAAAGACAGGGGAAGTTTTATATACTTCTTTATGACTTCGTAGTTCACAGTGACATTGTATGTTTTTCGGTATTGCCATGTGCTGCCAATAAATCAGCTTCTGCGGTCAGGAAAAGGACGGCCGTATTGGTGTTCTCTAGAATACGACTTATTTCAAATTAAGAAAAAAAATGTGCTTTGTTTTTTGTTCTACTACTTTTGCGCCACGGACAGCTTCTGTCATCGTTCGATCTTCGCTGGTCGTTGTTCTCCAAGGAGTGAGAAAACGGATGAGTTTTTTAGTCCGCTTACAACATTTTGTGAAAACGTGTGGGCTCGTGTTTTAACATTATATATCTGTCTAAAAATGTCTCGCTACGAATTGGTAAGGTAAATCCATCTTTCTTCTCCTTTTTTCCACCAGGTTTGTAGTCTACTTTCATTCCGGGTTCTGGGATGACGTTGTGTCGTGGCCTTTCAAGAAGAGGTTGGCCTTAGTGCTGGTTCATCCGAAACATCAAGAGGCTGACAAAGTTTTTCTTCTTGAAGTGGACGACGATTCAGTGCCTGTATATTTCGGAAAACCGCAACTAGAAGAGTCGAATGCTGGATTGGTCTGTGCAGAAGTTAGTTGGCGACAAGTGAAGCACGATGGGTTCGTAGCTACTGACGCCATCTGTGTAGACGTGGTGTTTTATTAGATTCTAAGAACGATTTCCGGGATGGCCAGACGAGCCTGTAAATGAAATTTAAACGTGAACTGGTGTTTAGGAGTGTTCCTGTCGGACTGAGAAAAACTGTGCAGGGTTTACAGAACGATTTCAGAAATATAAAACACCGTGGACGATCTCATTTAGCGAAATCGAAAAACAATCTCAAGATCTTGAAATTTCGTTTGAACACTTCAGTTTTGCACACAAAAAAAGTTATATGGCTGTCCAGTTGGCCTACGGTACGGGGGCGTAAAACAACTTGCAGCGAAGGAAAATACAACATGCGTTTGTACACACATTTATATTTTATCTTGCTTGCACGAACTGCTCAGTTCGGGGCTTTTCTGCAGCGTATCTAAGTACAATTTTGTATGCAATTTCAAGTTAGCTTGACGACTTTTCTTTTAGTAGTGAGCTAGAATGCAAATTCCTTTCCTACCGCAACTATCTTGACAATTGAATAACACATAATGGGCTCAGGCTCTCCGAATTTCGGAGACAAAGGAATCTTTCGTATGTGCTACAGTTCTCCCAAAAATTACCAATGAATAATAAATACATCATAATTACTTAAACCAACGGGCTGCAAACAATTATTACCTCAAACAGGCTTTCCGTTCAGCCCATATGTGCAGCCGAAAGAAAATATTGTGGGCGACCAGTTCATGTTGACGCTGAACGCTGCTTTCGCAAGTGAACGCGAACAATTATGTTATCTTATATCCAGCAAAGCAATCCTCTATGTCTGATTGTGTATTGAATATAATAGAATAGCTGTTTATTTTAGCTTCTTTGCCAGGCAAGAATAAGCTGATTTTTCAGCAAGATAAGTTGATTAAGCTAAATTGTGTTGCGGAAAAGTCTTCGGTATCATAATGATTTGTATATGGAGTTGCAAATTTATGTCATGTAAATAGCAATGGTGTCGGCTGAAGGGGCTTTCTGGCGGAGCGTGCAACTTCCTCTGGGCTTCCCATTGTTGGAAATCGGTCCTCACCGTTGGACCACCCAAACCTCTCGTCGGCCTGGTGCACCCCTCCCTCATTGGCGGAAAACCACCCGGAATGTATACAATGACCCGGTGGCTGCCATTGCGGCGTCTGGACATAAACCGCTTTCGGCTTCTTTACGGCCACCCAAGCGCCCACTGGCGAATGCCGCTGTAATGACCGGAAGAAATCGCGGGCATTGGTGACAAGTGCTTGCGACTCCATGCAGCGCGTTCCTGTCTGCTTCTTCATCAGAGTACCGCGCAGTGTTTTCCAGCCCTGTGCAGCGTATCTGACACCTTTGTGAATGCTGTAACTGAACTTGCAACCGAACGCAGGCTTACCAGAGGTAGATACCAGACTTCTTCCCGAGGTTCCGACATTGGCGGTCTAAAGGGCGTGACACTACAGGATTTCCCGCTCAATATAATCTAAACGCCAGTGAATAAAATCCCAGCGCCAGTGAATATGTTCCAGGTGCCAACCAATAAAACCCAGGCGCCAACCAATATAATCCAGGACCCACTCAGTGCAGAACACATGCCAGCACTTTGTAATTTAGTTGGCAACGAATACCACCTGGGCGCAGTGTATTTTCATCCTAGTTAGATGAACTAGGTTAAGTGACCAATTTAAGCCGATGACCTAAGAACTGCGCAATAAAACAGTCCCGTCACTATCCAGCACTCTCGCATAATTACTATACTGAATCCGAGGATGATGTAATGGTAGGAATTGTCGCATTTAAATTGCTCGCTTGCCCGAAATTTTAGGGGAAACTGCCAGAATGCATAACTCTCGAAACCCAATAAGGGCCAGAACGAAGGACAGGCAGGTGGCGCAGCTGGCACCGTTCAACAGCGCCACCCGCGGAAGAAAATCGCAAGAATGGTCGGGACATGCCCTGGCTTGTAGGTGTGGAGGACGCGTGTTTCCATGTTGTTTGAAGGCGCAACCTCTCGTTACCGTGATAATGTTAGTCATACGAAAATCACTTTTTTAGCTGCGAAAGCATCTTATGGTCTCGGCATGTCGAGCGTCGGCGTCCGCACTCAGACTGCGCATGCGCACTCTCCTTCTTACACCCACAGCTGCGCGATACTACACTATAAAAAATAGTTAGCGGCGCCCGGTTTCGATCCCACGACTCTCTGGCCGCAACGGCAGGTACGCGGGGCTCTTCCCACTACGCTACAAATCCGGGACAGTGCTACGAACGTGCCTTATGTCCTTGACTCATTCAAACTACGTCAAGAAGCTACTGATACAACGAAGGCACGCGAAGCTGAACGTCAATGGAAACGCCGAACTGAAAACTTTAGAGGAGGATGTTGAATTTCCCGTTGGAAAGCTGTGGCGGGAAGCGCCATGCACCTTGCAGCTCAACCAGCCTCTTCCGCAGTGCCTGTGATGCGATTGTGGCAGGATGTCCCTAGGGATTGGCCAACCAAAGAATCCATCACGAGAGAGGTTTGCGTTCAACCACCGTCGTCATCTTCCCGTAGGGGAACCGCCGAAGAAGAAGAAGGAGAAGAAAGCCGCGAAGAGGAGGGCGTGTACATTGCTCTCAGCCGGTGCACCAATGTCAACATCCTTTACCTCACCAACGCTGACGGAGACTACCGATTCTTCCATAGAGACAACATCGACAAGAACATAATGGACAAGTTTCGACGCGTCGAGATCCACCGCCTACTCACAGTAACACAACAGTACTTGCGTGCCTTTGCCCCCGGTATGGACCCGGACGCGGAATTCCCTCTGGCGCTAGTAAAAATGGGGTTCGGTCGGCACCAGAATCCCGGGACGCTCGCCGCCGAGTCTGTACACAAAGCAGCCGCGTCGGCGGATTGCCTCGAAAGCGCGTCATCCCTATTTCATATTTGCCGCGGTTTCGAGGCGCTTTTTCAAAGAAAGTGCTACGAGTTGTGCCGCGCCTCCGCCAGATGGCGCCACGGGTCCCGCGACCGAGAGAAGACGCAGTGAAACATCCCCCTCGCGAGGGGCACGATCAAATGCAGAGCATTTCCGGGGGCGCACGACGTTAAGTAGTTTGCGTTACGTTAATGTTGTTGCACTTGTGGCAACTGCTGACGAGAGAGCGCTCGTCAGCAGTAATTTGAATGAGTCAACGATATAAGGCGCGTTCGTAAGCTTCCATTCTGTGTCGACTTTGTGGCGCAGTGGGTGGAGCACCATGTACATTGCGTTCTGCCCGCAGGGTCGAGGGATCGAAACCTGGCGCCGTATAGTATTTTTTTATATATAGTAGAGAGGGGTGCGGTGCGGACTACGGACGTCAACGCGGGTGACATCGTGAGTTACTGAAATGCTCTGCATTTAAAACCACATCACTCAACATAACAGCAACACAATGGCACCACACGGAACCGCCACGATGCTTCGCATCCTCATCAGGGTTCCCCACGGGAAGATGGTGTCATTTTTTGTCAGAAATTAGGTCCGGGTGACACACGTTTGGTTTAATTATTTACCTAATATAGGTACTTAATTCATTACTCATTAGTCATTGACTAGGTTAAAAGTGAAATTGATGTGACCAGGGCTTGTGAGGTACCAAATTAAAGGTCTCGATAAGGGAAATCACGTGAGAGAAATTAAAAATTGCTTCCTGCTTATGGTCATGAGATAGTCACGTGAGTCATAGATTTGGTTAAATGTCAATGTAGTGCCACTAGGGCTTTTGTCTCTTGTGAGTGGAATCACGTGGCACAAATAAAAAATTGCTTCCCGGCTAGTCATGAGATGGTCACTTGAGCCCTAGATTGGGTTAAAAGTCGAAGTGATGGCAGTAGGGCTTGTGAGGTATAAAATTAAAGGTCTCGAAGAGAGGAATCTAATGCGAAAATGAAAAATTGCTTCCTGGTTATAGTCCTCAGATAGTCACGTGATTCACAAATTGGGTTAAAACTCAATGTGACGCCACTAGTGCTTGTGCGGAATCGAATTAAAGGTCTCGATGAGGGGAATCACGTAGTACAAATAAAAAATTGCTTCCTGGTTATAGTCATTCCATAGTCCCGTGATTCACAAAATGGGTTAAAAGTCAATGGGACGCCACTAGTGCTTAAGAGGTATCAAATAAAGGTCTCGATGAGGGGAATCACGTTGGACCATTTCAAAATTACTTCTTGGTTATATCCATGATAATAAGCACGTGATCCACAAATTGGGTTAAAAGTCAAACTGACGCCACTAGGGCTTGTGAGGAATCAAATTAAAGGTCTCGATGAGGGGAATCACGTAGTACACAAATAGAAATTCCTTCCTAGTTATAGTCATGAGATAGCCGCGTGAGTCATAGATTATGTTAAAAGTCAATGTAATGCCACTAGGGCTTGTGTGGTATCAAATTAAAGGTCTCGATGAGGGGAGTCACGTGGGACAAATAAAAATCGCTTCCTGGTTATAGCCATGAGATAGTCACGTGAGTCATAGATTGGGTTTAAAGTCAGCATGATGCCGCTAGGGTTTCCGAGGTATCAAATTAAAGGTCTCGATGAGGGGAATCACGTGGAACAATTTAAAAATTGCTTCCTGGTTATAGTCATGAGATAGTCACGTGATTAGCCAATTTTGTTAAAAATCAAAGTGACGCCACTAGGGCTTGTGAGGTATCAAATTAAAGGTCTCGACGAGGGGAATCACGTGGGATAGATTAAAATTTGCTTCCTGGTTATAGTCATGAGATAGTCACGCGAGTGATAAATTTGGTTAAAAGTCAAAGTGACGCCACTAGGGCTTGTGTGGTATCAAATTAAAGGTCTCGATGAGGGCAGCCGCGTGAGATAATTTAAAAATTGTTTCATAGTTATAGTAATGAAATAGTCAGGTGAGTGATAGATTAAAAGTCAATGCCATGCAACTAGGGCTTGCGAGCTATCATATAAAAGGTCTCCATGAGGGGAGTCACATGGGACAAATTAAAAATGGCTTCCTGGTTATAGTCATGAGATGATTACGTGAGTCATAGATTGGGTAAAAATCAGTGTAGCCACTATAGTATAGTATAGTGCTGTTACGTTAAAAAGTATAGTGCTGTTACGCTAAAAGAGTAATCCTGCGAAACGTCTTGCAGGGCGCATCATGGCATTCTTGCGTCGCGCATTCCCTAACCAAAGGGGTACGTTGCCACGAGTATTCTTGGTGACAGTCATCCTGGACGGCGGATCCCATGACTGTGGCGTTACTCGTTCTATCGGTGGCTTGCAATATACTCTCTAGAGCATGAAGTCGTTTATATCATTTCCCTACAAGAAAATCTGGCACTGTAATCAACTGCCATCATGGGGCTCCTGAAAAAGGTTATATTTTTACTTCACCTGCCTTTCAAATTCCTTTGCTTCGGGATTGACAACTCTCTTTTCCCGACGGTCGCTCGAGTTTCTTTTGATTGAAGTATTTTCGCTTCGAGAGAACGAGCTCTTTGGTTTTGAAGCTCGCAAGATTAGCTATGACACGGTTACACTTGTTTGGGAAGTACGTACCGAGACGGTGGGCCAGTTCGCTGGCGTTTCTTGGTAGGGACACATCTGCAACGGCTAGCAAGCTATTTAACTTGGATTCAGTTTCTTTCCAGGGTTCTTCGGTGTCAGATATTGTGAAATATTAGGTTCTATGTAAAGACCGATCTTCCAGTTCGTTTAGACGCGACAGTAAAACGTTATTTTCGGTGGTTAGTTCTCGTGTAGATTTCTCGACCGTACATAGTCGATCACTGAAGGTATCGAAATCCTTTAACTTATTTTCAATTTGAGCCGACCAGCTTTGTATATTTGTCATGGTTGTTTCGATTCCTTTTGGGCCGGTCCTAATAGTTTTGACTTCTGTTACTGATTCTGCTCGATACTTGGAAATTTGGGATGAGCGTAAATGAAATTCTTTCAGCAGTTGAAGCACAATTTGCATTAGTTCGGCAGGTTTATCGGGCAAAGGCTCGACTTCTAATAATGCGTCACAGTGAGGCCATAGAAAAACACTCAACAAACGTCCCGCCCAACACCCGCGGGTACAGGAACAGCAATAGGAATGGATCATCATTCTTTCTATTATGCAATGAATACTTGTTACAAACCTCCATGTTGAAAACAACACGGGTTAATGCGACGCCGTTGGCGCTGCTGCCATGCCCACTGAAGCCTGCCGGGGGAGGCGGCTCGTTTATGTTGGCCGGGGAAGACGATGATCATCATCATCATCATTTATTCAACCCACAAAGGCCCCTTGCGGAGTAATACATTACGATGTCGCTGAAGATTGGGCTTTAAAACAAAGGTCGAGTTCTTGGACGCGCACTGTAATGCGAAAAAAATCACTGGTACGAAAAAAACTAAAAAAAGCTGTGGTGGATTCCTCTTTTGCAGGAATCAGTAAAACACTAAAGTGAAAAGTGCCTGCACAGGAGCCGTTGAATGTTAAAGGAACCTCCGACATATGCAAATGGTTCGCGATGCTGACCCCGCCAGACGAAGTGACGCCGACCCGCAAGAAACAAAAAATGGCTGGTTTATTCCGGGACAATAAAACCAAAAATGACGTGCACGAAAACAGGAGCTTGAAACACAACGGCCATGGAAACAACGCCACAGCGGAACCTTGCCTCAATTCACGCGCGCCCCCGTACACGAAGGCACTGTCATCGAGAAGCCAACTGTCGGTGCTCATTAGCGTTATGATGCGCTACTTCGCTTCACCTCTCCTAGAAGGCTGCACCATCATAATGAGTGCTACGGAATTCCATAAGGTTCGTTCGTAGAGCAGTTCGCGTCGCTGCTCATAGCAGAGTCAGTAGAGTGCCACGTACCTCCCGCTGCGGCCAGAGGGCTCGAGGGGGACTGCGCACTAATCCGGGCGCCGCAGCGTCAATGGCACTTTTTTGGCGACGTCACTTCCGTGACGGATATTACCTGAGTGAAAGTTTGGTGTACCCGGGCATAAAACACTTCCGCTTTTCCATTTCAGGGAAGCTTGCACTCCGCGCAAGGCTTGAATGGCGAAGCTGTTGTTGGTAAGCACTGCCGGACACATTGAAGTTTCAGTAACGTTGTTTATTTCCATAGTTGCGGTGCTAGTAATCTTCGTCAGATGCATCGAAGAGGTCATCGTCCTCTTCGCGGTGAGTTGTGGATGCAAAGTCATCCACCACTCACCGAGCAGCATCCACCATTGCAGACTTCTACCAGCTCAACTGATGAAGCTTGTATCAAGTCGCGCAAGGCTTGAACTATTGCGAAGCTGTAAGATTTAGTTATACGTGAGCTCTCAAGGACATATCACCACACATTTCCACAATTTTGAAATTGTTTATTTGCATGTTCCGGCCTTGCTTTTCCCTGCGCTAGTATTAAGACATCAGGGTATCAATGCAAAAATCCTCAAAAACACCAAGCACATCTCAAGCATCATCCTTAGCCACATCTTCCAGCAGTCCCTCTCCACCGGTTGCGTGCCACAAGATTGGAAGATTGGTAAAATGGTTCCTGTACCCAAAAAAGCCTCCGATAACGCCTTCCGTCCAATTTCCCTGACATGTGTTTGCTCTAAAATAATGGAACATATAATTTACACACACGTAGCCAGCTTTTTAAAATCTGTTAACTTCTTCCACCCCAACCAACATGGCTTCCAAAAGGGCCTCTCCTGTGACACTCAGTTAGCACTCTTCTTAAGCGACATAAATTCTAACCTGGACGTTAACACCCCTGTCGATGCAATTTTTCTAGATTTCGAGAAGGCCTTCGATAAAGTCCCCCACAAGCGCTTGTTGTTAAAACTTTCACAGCTAAACCTTGACGCACACGTATTCGCATGAATTTCCAACTTTCTAACCAATCGACAGCAGTTCGTATACGCTAACGATAACTCTTCCTCTCTGTCCCCTGTCCTCTCCGGTGTTCCCCAAGGTACCGTTCTCGGACCTTTACTTTTTCTCATATATATAAACGATTTACCAGTTGACATTTCTTCGTGCATTCGATTATTCGCAGACGACTGCGTCATTTATCTCCCCATGGTTGACCTCACCGATAACTCAGTGCTCCAACAAGACCTACGTAAGACTGACGAATGGTGTAGAAAATGGCTAATGGTCATTAAGGTTAACAAAACATTTCTTATGTCATTCCATAGGCGTCAGTCTTATCGCACATACAACTACTCCTTAAATGGCTCTGTCATCTCTTCTGTATCGTCCACTAAATATCTAGGCATTCACAATTCCCGTGACATTTCATGGTCATCCCACATAAACCGCATTACAAATGACGCGAATCGTAAGCTGGGCTATCTACGACGTAACCTGAACTTGGCTCCACCCTCCGTGAAACTACTAGCCTACGAAACACTTGTCCGGCCTAAACTAGAATTTTCGTGTGCTGTCTGGGATTCACCACAAGATAACTTATGTACCATTCTCGAATCAGTCCAGAACCGTGCAGCCAGGTTCATCTACTCTGATTATTCTAATCGTTCTAGCGTAACACATTTAAAATGTAAAGCTAACTTGCCCTCCCTTATAACTAGACGTAAAGTTGCGAGACTTTGCCTATTTCACAAATTTTACAACACGTTAACATGTGGCAGCTTGTTCATAAAAACCGCTCACCACCCATCGAATCGCATAAACCATTCCAAAGCAGTTTACCCCCCCCCCCACGCACGCACATCTGCATACCTTCATTCATTTTCCGTGCTGACAGCGATCGACTGGAACGGCCTCCCCGAAAACATCATTGCTCTCACGAATCCGGCGCGCTTCAAAGCGGCCTTTGAAGAATATTTGTACTAATTTTGCCATGTTTTTCACTCTGTATTGTGCACTCTTTTTTAAGCAGTTGTACCAAAACCGTTCGTACCTATATTTTGTAACCTTGTAAACTTGCTTACTTGTAACCTGTACCTATACTTGTAACCTTTTGTTTTCATCCACCCCTCATGTAAAACCCCGCCCACTGGGGTCTTTGAGGTATTTGTAAATAAATAAAATAAATAAATAAATATGCGCCTGTTTCACATGTCAAGCATTACATACGCGGTAGGTCTTCACGACAGGGCTGGAGTTCTTTTTTTTATGAAGCCACTGCGCGAGTCGGGGACTCCGCGGTCACCGCGAGGCCCTCGCTCACGAGAGCTCGACATTTTCTCCATCCTCGTGGTTTGCCAGTTTTTTTTTTTTTTTTTTGGCATTCCCCTCTCGACGCATACGATCAAGAATAATCCGCAATTTCTTGATGTATTTTTCAAACGGCGAAACTACGGATTGTACAACGGCTCCGCTGTTAAAATTTACGGTCGGATATAACCCCGCACCAGGATCGTGGGCCGGGAGAGAAAAACAGCAGTGTGTGAGGAGTTTAAAAGGAGGGCTCTCAAAAAGGCCGACGCAGCGCGTGCTCGGAATGGTAAACCACACCACCAGTGGAAGGTAAACCCTTACCTCACTTGTGATTACGAGCCGCCTCGGAAGGTGGAGATACCGATGGGGGCGAGCACGAGGCTGCTGGCGATTGTGAGCGAGCGGAACCAGCTTCGGAGAGGGCTGTACTGGGGGCTGCTCAAAAGGCGACGGGCGCTGATGTAAAGATCAACAGAAAAGCATATCAGCAAGGTTGAGCTAGCCGTTTGCCTCCATTTCATTTTACTCTGGGGTTTAACGCGCCGAGGCTACACCTTGCCTATAAAGCACCGAATAGTGAAGGCGGGCACCGTACAATTTTGACCACCTGGTAATAGCTCACCTGCGCCGATTTCAAATGTCGGCATAAAGACGTTTGCTCCTTTGGCCTCCGTCTGAAAAGCAGCCACCGCGGCCGGCTTCGAGCACGTGTCCTATGGGCTAAAAGCACAAGGCTACATTAGAGACGAATATTCTAGTGCACTGCAGCTCGGCATTGCATTAGGGCCGCACCCTGGGGAGAGGGAGCGACGCAGCAGCAGCCGCGGCGCGGGAGAGCGTGGATAGAAGGAGGTGTGTGCGCTCGAAAGAGATGGTAGGTGGTGGCACTAGATCAGGTTACACAATATCAACACTCTTTTCTCCTATAATGCCGTACCGCCGCCATAATCATTGGTCAGTTCGTATCACTTGGTATGCTTGATTACACTGCGATGGTTCATGCGCGCCACCGTTTCGTTTCTTGTGCGTTTTAAGTCGGTGCACTGGTAGACGTAGCATTTGCTCCCTGCTGTGTGGCTTCGCGCGCGACTGGCGTCGTTGAGAACGCGACCTAAAGATAACGCGTGTAGGAGAATTTCAGCAGCAGAAGTGTGTCCGAAGAAGACGTTTTGCTGCATCTTCGGCAGTGCTGTTAACAAACAACCCTGTGGAAATTAACGGCGATACCATGGCAGCTGCAATTTCGCAACCCGATAAACACATAACGGGCCACCGTTGCTGAATTGAGAGCCTCAGTAACGGTAGTGTGATACCTTATCTAGTCACACTAAAACTAGGGTTCGATGCAAACGCCGTGGAAGTGTGAGGTAGTGGGGACAGTGTGCGGCGTCAAACACGGCGCAGCCGCTACTATTGTCAATCGGGTGGACACCGGCGGCCGAGAAGACGCAGCAGTGCGCCTGTTCGATTTTTCACTTCTGGATGCCCGGCGTACCGTGGGCGATCCGAGGCCGTATCTTGTCATTCTTTTTAAAGACGATAGTCTTTCTGGGGCTACTTAAACCCAGAAATTTTGGTCTGTCTGTCTGTCTGTCTGTCCGTCTGTCTGTCTGTGACTCGATTCAGCCACCCGGCCAAAGTAAAATGCTTACTGCGCAATAGTCTTATATACTCACAGCCAAATGTAAACAAACGTCTAAGCCCGGTTTATATGTTCATACTTGTCAACTTTGTTGAACAAGAACAAGCCATTACGCAAATATAAGATAGGAAATTAGTACACAAGGGATATTTACAGTGTTCCTTTATTAAAAAATTCATGGATGATTGGTTTTTCGATAGCGAATGACATTCTACATCTACTGCAGAAAACCGCCGCCTCCTGGCGGCATATGAAAAATCACGCGGCAACAGCAATGAAAGGTTCCACTAGCTAGGTTCTACATTCTGCTTGGAACGCACGTGGAGAACGGCCTTAGCACGGCCACGCGGATCTGTAAACCTTGTAGTCGGCCGCCTCCATTCACGCGCGTCTCCGCCGTACTGCAGCGCTAGCATCGAGGAACCCGGCCTGTAGCAGTGGAACGTGGTAAATTCAAATCGCCTAGCGCAAATTTTATTGTGTTTACCTTGGAATGAGCGCGACTACAGGAACAGCATGAGAGGTGAGCGGGAAAGCAAAGGGGGGCATTTCCTCTGCAAATGTCTACAAAGACTATCGTCTTTTGACGACATTTGTAACGAAAGGAGCAGATACACGGCCATTTTTTCTCAGGCAGCTGTTCACGTCACTTCTGGAGGCGCCTGATCGTCTTCGATTTGTCCTGGTCAAGCAATCTGTGGCCTCCCGCGGGATACCAGAACAGGCAGGACTTTTGCGGTCTGTTGGCGAGCTGGCTCCAGTCTGGAAGCTAGCCTACGACACTCTTAGCAGACGACCACAGGAGATTGACTCGTGCCGTGCGGCAAATTACAGCACTACATTGGACAGTTATTTGGTTCTTTCAGGTTGTAGAGTTTACAGTTGCTTTAACTTGTGGCGAGAAGGGTACTTACGGCAACCTAGCTCGCACTAGAGGCGCTCGCAATGTTTGCTCTACTGAACTCCGCCACGGACAGCCAAGTGGCGTAGCGGCAGCGAAGAGCAAGGAACACTCAACAAACAACGGAAAAGCGAAACCCACGTTTATTGGCTGCTCCAATACCGTAGTTCGCCTCTTCGCTCATTCCGACCCAGCCGACTGGCAAAAATCAGGAGAAAGACGTTATATATCACAGTATAAACGTACTTAAAGCATACAAAACCAACCGAACTGAAATAAATAGCAGCCAAAAGGGACTTGCAATGGTTGAAAACCACGGTGTAGAGAAATATTCAACAGAAATAGCCGAAACCGACCTCAAAGGGGAAACCCCGCAAAATCGTACAAGAAGCTGTAGCGGAAACTGAAGAAAAGGCAACAAAAACACCCGCGACACGCCTGCGCCACTGCAAGAGGCGCGCGGCCGCCGAAAGAGGGAACGTTCCCCTCTCGCCTCGCCGGTGGGCTGCAAGCAATGGGGAATGCGCCAGGACTCCGGGTTTCCCACAAAATGATGCGGAACTTGCGCGCACGCGCAACATTTCACTTCATTAAAAGCCTTTTCGTGCAGCATGTTTTCGTTGCAACATGCAGCGCTTTTTTTTTAGCCAGGTAAGTTTGGTAAAAGATGAACGGTTCCCAGTTTAGGTCGCTGCCATTTTCGGTGGAGTTCCCGTTAAACATCCCAAGTATTCTTCATCTCAAAGACGAGAGCAGCGTTCTGAAATTAGACAGAAACCTACATGTGTTTGTCAGTTGATGTAATAGTTTTGTGCACCATTGCAGGTTCAGGCTGCGTGAAGCATTTGAATAAATGTTTTAGATTGTGCGCCCCCAAACAGTACCTTATGCTCCTCAAATAACAGCGCCAGAAAGCGCATCATAAGGGCTTTCCCTTTGGTTTGAGGCGTACGTCGTTTGAATTGACGCGTGTCATTACCCAAGGAAAAACCCGGGACAAGATTCAAACAAAGCGGAACGTGCACGACGTTCCACAGAAACAATTGACTTTTTTTTATTATTGTGCTATGTTGCCACAGGACATCAAGGAATGGAAAGATAAAAAAAAACCAAATTGACGGAAAGCAAGTGGATTCGTGCGCTACAGAATGCTGCAGAGGCCAGTATCAACAAGGAAGTTCGACGGCTTCTTTTAAAGAGGACCATGTGGCCACCGATGAATATCGGGCGGGCAGCCTGGGCGATGTCATGGGGCCACCATGTGACGGGTTCGGGCCGGTTGGGGTCTGGGACATGTCCCCAGGAGTTGGTCTAATTTCGCTTCCGCAGCGGAAACACGGCCGTAGGAGCAATTTGCATAGGTGACCGCAAGGCTACAAGTCCATGTTGCACGAACAGCAGGTGTCACTGCAACGCCCAGGCAAATTCTCCGGAGCGTGACCTCCTCATGGCGGGTTAAGCCGCCAGGAAGGTCAGTCCCACGCGGAGGAAGAAGTGAACGTGTGGAGCGCCGAAGAGACTCTTTTTTGATTAGAAGAGCGTCCTGCAGTGAAAGCTGCAGAAGCGGGTGCGGGTACATAACTTGCGGAGGATGAGCAGCCAAGTCGGCCTCGACGTGGGTGGGAGTGCTACGGCGGGTCCAGAGGATGCGAACAGGGAACGGGAACGATTGCAGTATCCGGTACACATTGCATGTAATGCCCAATGTGCTGTATACACGCCGTATCTCGCGAGTAGCCTGCGTTGAATCGGTGTAGATGATCGGGCAAGAAGGTGGGGCAACATATAGACGAGGGCCTAGGGCACACAATCCATCACGGATGGCGACCAGCTCTGCCACATCCGACGAAAGTGGTGCCTCTGTAACATAGGTGCATGTCTGGTTTACAGACGGCATAGCAGCGCAAACTAGGCTCGTGTGAATGATGTCATTGGCCACCCCTGCATCCACATGGGCCTGGAGGCCATCTGGTGTGTCGATAGGGAGGGGTGGGTTGGTCTGCTGCCCTGGTCGAATACTTTTTATACGCCCGAGAGGCCGGTTGTCGGTGGCCTGTGGACGTTGCCATGGCAGCGACTCAGCTGGCGTGGTATCAGATGTGATGTGGGGCCATAGTAGTGCACTAGTGCTGTGGCGGCAGGAATCAATTTAATTTTTTGAAGACGAGCCGATGGACGCTGGTGTACAAGTTCGCCCAATGTGTTAATTTGTGCCTCCACTTGAGGGGCCGTAATGCAGGTCTTGCGAGGAATGGCAGTGATCACACGCATTGCTCTCCGTTTTGCGGTTTTTCGAAATATCCCAGTCACGCAAAGTAAGATGCTCGAACAGGGCTTCATGGGCAATACGAAGCTGAAAGACTGCCCGCACTAATTCACGCACTACACGGGAGCGGGCACTCCCTCACTTGCTGGCCGATGCGGCGGAAAAAGGGTAGCATGGCTGTCAGCTTTTTGTCGAGTGAAACGGCCCCGTGAAGCTGCCGCACCTGCTGCGCTTATTTCCAAGCCAAATACACGCCTATGAGCAGTGGTATCCAGGGGTTCGGCATTCAAAGATACTGTTATTGGTGTCTGCGACAACCGGCGTCGGCCCGTACGATTAGTGACTGAACATGTAGGTAGTCTTTGTAGGGGACCGATCCAATCCAACAACTGAGCACCACCATGAAGTAATGTTCCAGACAGTCTGTAGACCTGCTTGTTGCCGGTGCAGTTCATTGTGTTCACACCATATAGTCACATCGTCTGCATATACGACGAAGAAAATGTCTGGTATTTCGGCCAACTTCCATGTCAAAGGCAACATTGCCAAATTAAATAGACCAGAAGACAGTCCGGAGCCTTGAGGCACGCCTTGCTTCCAACCGAAGTGCCCCACGCTTTCCTTTCCAATTTGGATGGAGAAAGAGCGGCTCTTCAGAAAATACGACACGAAATGGCATACTGCTGGTGGAAGGAAGAGCCGCTGTTGAGTACCGATTATTGCAGAGACTCCCTTCGGACGTGTATAGCCAGGATTGTGTGGATTTTGTTGCATCTGCCATCTCAGAGCACCTTAGATGAGAAGTGGTCTAGGCCGTCTTCGGTGCCCAGGTGCGTACAAAACCCAATCAGATCCGGGAAGGGAAACCTTTTTCCGGCCATGGAGAAGATAAACACCATGAGCTGAACGCCCTCCATAGCCAGACGCTGTTAGATTGGGGGGGTGGAGGGAATCGTGAAACCCTGGACCCCGTGGTTTTGAGTCCTGAATTCTGTATAGCTTGGAGGACACTGCTCAGCAGTGTTCCGTAACATTAAGCCCCTGACCGTGTTTTCACTAGCCACTTTGATACTTGCGGCGATGACCGGGGTCACGTACGGCACTGCACAGCTGCACGGCCCACGTTTATGCGCAGAACGCGTACTGAGTTGATTGTTAGAGAGTAGCAAGCGATCCGATGGCTCATGACATGACCAGTTCTTGGTGTTAGTCGAGCCACCTTTAACCGTTGCAGCAATTGGCTCGTCCTTAATTAGATCCGGGCAGCAGGAGTCGCTTCAGCATCCTTTCTGTCGCGTTGCAGCTTCGCATCCGTGCACATCGAGCATAGAGCTGGCGTTCCTATAGCAACCGCGGCGCTCCTAGCGCTAGTGCCAGCGGTGCCGGCGTACGCTAGGCCTACTGGGCGACGATGATGCTGCGCTAGCCCAAGGGCCACACCAGCGCGTCGGGCGGCGTCACTGACCGGTCGGTGAGGCGCCAGGGGTCACTGCACAAGGCGACAGCACTGTTAGTAACAGGTGCAATGTTAAAACCCGTAAGAGCGCAACTGAAACTCCTAAGAGCCGAAGAACGATGTGTTAAACTCTTGGCTTGTCTTCATATTCACCTTTCTCAAGGACCGCGAGGATTCTGCAGGTCGAAAAGAACTGAATGTCCAGGACGACAAAGACTCCCGAAATGAATTGGTGTCACTGCGTCATGCTCGCGTTCAGCTTCAGAAGGAGGCCTGTCCGTATTGCGCGCGCCGACGAAATATAGACGGCCAAAACAGCGATACAACATTTCGGGAAGTGTACCGTAGCAGACGACAGAAAAAAGGGTTGCTGCCTTTGGTTCCCGTTGCGGCTGGCCTGCTCCTAGATTTTATCGGTTTCCGGTTAACCCCGAGGCGCTTGAACTACGTAATCAAAGCGGCCGTAAATCGTACAGGCCCGGTGTCGTGTGCTTCTTGGACTGCGCCCAGGTCAATCCTAGTTGGTTTCGTGAAGGCGCTCAGCTCGATAAAACCGAAAGGGCTTAGCTCGGTAATCCACCACAATATTATTGATCAGTTCACCTTCTATTTTTCGCGAAAAAGAATAACTGAGTCTTCCTTCCACTGGTCTTCCTAGCTGGTCTTCCTTCCACTCTGTGAAGAAGGAAGGCCAGTGAATCTAGGGGCAAGCAATGAACTAAGCGGAACAAGTTCCTTGGTACTTTGCTATTCAGCATACTTCCTAGGTAATAATCTAGATGCAACTTGGAAGGTGTAGGATTTTACATAAGCAGACAAACTTCGGGTCGTCTGTTGCCTCCCCCCAGCCCCGTAGAAACCCAGTTAGTAAGAGCAGACAGGAATACCACAAATAAAAGTAGGAGTACCGTTGGAGACATCATAACCGCTAATCGACGTAGAATTTATTCAGTGATATTCTTGATCAAATAAAAGTTACAGCCGCTTTCTCTATACACCCTCCATTAGACAGCCATGTATTGACTGTAGGCGAGTATTCCGTAACGTTTAAAACTCCACTTAGTACTTATTATGACAAGAATATAAAACCGGGTGTAACAAGGTAGTCGTCTTGGAGGCCAATTCTTAATTTTTTTTGGATAGGCTTGATAAAATAACAGTTGCAGCCCTTTTCTTCAACCATACAAATTACCATTGTTTAGGCCGACGTTTTCGCGGAGGCTATATTCGGAGAGCAATCACAACATATTCAGCTTGGCTGTATAAATAATACACATTATCCGGTAACTACTCGGTGTTGTTGACCCATGACTTTATTCATGGGTCAACACCACAACTCATGTATAATTTTTCAGAACAGAAATCTAATAGCAGACAAACAAATGTGACTTTGAAAAGCAAGAAATGACGCATTGCACGAAAAAGGCTTAATCGAAATCAGAAACCGTGAAACGGCTCCAAACACCAAAGCACGCGCCTAAATTCGCAAGCAGCGAAATGTGGCGGCACATGACAGTACACCGCAGGTGTAGTAAGGGACAGGAAGAACACAGACAAGTGAGGTAACCGACAGTGAAAACTTCTATCGGCGTTATTCCTGCCATTACACGCGTTAAGACCGAGCAACGTCTGAATGCGTGGGAAGCACATCGACGGCATTCGGGAAGCATATAGCCGCGAACCTTGTATGGGCTTGCTTATTTATTGTTTGTTTTTACTGCCGGGCGTGGCTGTGTTATCTGCGTTCCAAGCAAAGCGCGTCTTCCATTCTTTATTTTTATGCCGCACGGGACTATCACATTCAGATAAGCAACTGTTTCGCCCTAACGTCGCTAGCCCAGATAATCGTCTGTGATCTACAATGTTCTGGATGTGAATCGACGGTTCCAGAAACTACTCCGCGCCGAAAGATATAATAGCCTGCAGAGCAGGACGCCTACGGCATTCGATTTTCTGCCACGCTCGCCGACGCAAGTCACTTTGTTGACCGCTGCTTCGCCGCCTCTGTATCTTTTGAGTTGTTAGGAGAGCACAAGTTCACCTCCACTAAACTTGTTTCTCCTTCAAGACAACTGCGTCGTTTTTGGCTTCGTGACACTATCATGAAGCAAAGCATCTCCAGGGGCAAGGTGCCCTTCAACAAAACGACCAGGATGCAAATTTTCAAAAAAAAGGGGGCGTAGTTATGCAACGCCGCGCTAGCGGCATTCAAGTGCATGCGTTCTTGGGCGGGGACATTGCTTTGCAGGTGTTGAGGAGGAAACAAAGCGGTCATCCTAGAGAAACACTGTAGCAAGTTCGCAAAGCGGTATGCAAAACGACGGTGGCACTGCGGGTCGTTTCGTGCCCTTCTCTGCAGTGCACGTCGTTCTGCGCCCTTGCTACAGTGCTCCCTCTGGCGAGCCGCTTTCTTTCCTCCTCAACACCTAAAATCAGCGTACCCGCCCGAGAACAGACGCATTTGCATTAGTGCTTACGCGCCATTTCCTAACTACGCCCCCCTTTTTGTGAGAATTTGGACCCACGACGCAAAGTGTACCAAGCATTTATTGGACAATATTACTTTCGTCGTTAGCTTCCATACGAAGTGCTGTAGTTGTCTTTGGAGTTTCCACAGCGAAGATGCATATCGTATACCTTCCGGCAGTCTTGCATGTCCATCCTTTTGCACGTCTTTCGATGCAAAATATATTTGTCGCCAGTTTTCCAACGAATGCCTGGTAGGGCTCAATTTCTTACGGGTTTCTTGGAAAAATGATACTGAAATTGTCAGCTTAAAGGACCCTATTATTACGCCGGTTTTGAATCACGTCTCGGAATTTGTTATTTCACAGTGATTTTGGAAATGTTACAGAATTACCGTCGGCTTTTAATACATGGCTGTGCACGGATAATGTACAATTACAGATAATGGCTGCAACTCTCGCTTTATCACATAATTTCACAGAACCAATATTACGGCAATTAGCCGCTCAGGCGATTCCTACGGTACGCCGTGTTTTATCTACTTCCTATGATTAAGTAGTTCACAGTGGAGTTTTAAATGATTCGTGACTGCTGTCTGCTGTCAATACATCAGCTTCTTCGGTGAGGAAAAGGACGGCCCTATTGTTCCCTGGAATATTAAAAAGTATGCGTAATTTCAAATTACGAACAGAAGTGATTTATTTCTTGATCTCCTTGTATTGCGCCACAGGACAATGCATGTCGTCATTCGAGCTTCGCTGCTTGTTCTTTTGCAGAGAGTTAAAAGGCGGTTGGCCTTGTTTATTCCGCTTAGAAGAGTGAAATAAAACGGTTTTACTCATGTTTTAACATTATATTTCAGTCCAAAAAATGCTGTGGCTACAAGTACAAAATGTAAATCTATCTTTTTTCTTTCGCAGACTATTTTCATTCCGGGATCTCGGATGACGTCGTATACTGGCCCTTCCGGAAGAGATTGACGTCAGTGCTAGTTCACTCCGCAGCGTCAAGAGGCTGACAACGTTTTCCTTCACGAAGTTGACGATGATTCGGTTCCTGTATTTTTTGGACAAGCCGCAAGTATAGGAGTTTAATGGTGGATTGGTCTGTGCAGAAATTTGTTGGCGAGAACTGAAGCACGTTGGTTTCCTGCCTACTGACGCCATCTGTGTTCACGTGGTGGTTTATAAGTGCTTTAGGAAGGCTTTCCGGAATGGCCAGACAAGTCGTGGAAATGAATTTTAATAGTGAACTGATTCGTTAATTTAGGAGTGTGCCTGGCCGACCTATTCGAAAATTATGAACGGGTTCTAGAACTATTTCCGAAATGTGAAGGACGGCGGACAATCTTACTGAGCGAAATCGATAAGTCAATCTGAAGATTCTCAAATTGTGTATGAACAGTTGAGTGTTGCACAAAAAATTGTTATATAGTTTTATATTTGGCCTACAGTAAGGGAAGAGCAAACGAACTTGCATCCAAGGGAAATAAAACGTGCGTTTTTCATATATTTCTTTCATGTCTTGCGCACACGAACTGCTCCTTTGTGCTGTTAAGTTCACGACATCTAAGCACAATTTTTACGTTTTTTTAAGTTCGGTTGACAACTTGTCTTTTAGTAGTGAGCTGGAATGCACAGGCCTTACCACCACAATTACCTTTACAACTGAAGTAACACAGTGTCCTGAGGCTCTCCGAGTTTCGGAGACTAAGAAATCTCTAGTATGTATGACGGATCTTCCTAAAGTAACGGAGGAACAATAAAATACTTTGAAATTACCTTAATACAACGGGCTCCCAGCAATTATTAGTCCAGCAGGTTTTCCGGTCGGCCTAAATGTCGAAGTCGAAAGAAAACTTCGTATACAACCAGTTGAGGTTGACGCTGACGACTGCTTTCGCAAGCGAACGCGACAATTGTTATATTTATTATCAAGCAAAGCGATCGGCTACGTCTTATTTTATATAAACTGTGATTTTGTCAAACTGTGTAGCGGGAACGTCTGTGGCACCACACAGATGTACGTTTCTACTGGTAACATTGCAACGTAAAAATTGCAATGGTGTCGGGGGAAGCTGCTTTCAGGCGCCGCGAGCAACTGCCTCTGGGATTGCCATTGTTGCAAATCCGTTCTTAAAGTACCAACGCCGAAGTATTTCGTCGGCCTGGTGCTCCGCTCCCTCATTGGCGGGAAAACGACAAGGAATGTGCACAATGTAGAGTTTTAGCAGTACGTCTGTTCTGTCGTGTACGTAGTTACCATGTTGACCGGGACCCTCCTCGCCCTTCCCATCTCGCGGAAGGGCGAGGAGGAACACCCCACCATGACGGAATGAGCGGACATGGCGAAGGCCGGCCCGCCGAATTATTCCCCCTACCGCCACGAATGCCCAAGTCTCCAGTCGGGTCCCGGTCAACACGATAACTACGTGCACGACAGAACAGACGGACTGCTAAAACTCTCTAATGACGCGGTGTCCGCACGTAATGCTGCTGCATGTAAGCCGTATTCGGTGTCTTTACTGCCACCCGAGCGCTGACTGAGGGAAACCGCCGTAATGACCTGAAACAATCAAGTCAGTTGGTGACAGAGGTTTGAGGCAGCATGGTGTGGGTTCATGTCTTCTTCAGTAGCGTTCGGGGCTGCCCTTTGCAGCGCGTCTCACAACTTTGTGGATGCCGTAACTGAACATGAGGATGCCGTAACTGAACTTTGAGGGTTCCGCAAGTAAGCTTTTGTGTCCATCGTAGTGGAGGTAGTACAGACTTACGGAAACGTGTCTGCTTGTGCGGTGGTGTCTCCTCTCGTTTCCATCGGTGTGATCCGCTGGCGTTTCAGTCGTTTTCTTTTTCTCTGTGTTCCTGTGACTTAGGGCTTGTGACATAACTATTATTAGCATAACATATACGTAATTAGTGAATCTTGCCTTGAAATCTTTCAATGACCATTGTCAAATTACTCCTGACCACAGCACCCAGTGGAGGTCGCCAAAGACGCGATTGTGGGCCTACCGTTCTCGTCATCCTATTCGATTGGTTGTTATTTTGTTAACTTTTGGCCATTGGAAGTGCTGCATATAGGCTATTAATCTAAGCGTGTTATGCTAACTCCGTAGTTAAAATTCCGAAAATACTTCTCGGTTCCCATACATTTGGCTGTAATCAACGTTTCGAAATCGTAGAAAACGATGCATTTTCCAAGTCCAACTTTTCTAACCTACACTCACAGAGCGGCGAAGGTGAAAAGGACTGTAAAGGAAATCCTCCGTGGTGCAGCCGATACGCGTGGCAAGGGTATTCAAGAGGCCGCTGCTTGGAATCAAAAGCCGCACACGACGCAAGTTTTCTTAGTTCTTTACTTCTACTCCGTTTGCGCTGTTGGCTACATTGGCAACATCTTATGTTCCTGCTAAATCCTGGTTTTTGTGTAATTATGCATTTATACTTTCCCAAAAACATATCATAACGAGGTCGTGAGAAGCTCAAACAGTTTAATGCTGAACAGGCTGGTTATGATTCAGTATTCAAGCGAACGTCTTCGAAACAACTAGGAACTTTTGTAACCTGCAGCAAGGCTTCATGAAAAAAACAAGTACCTTCCCCACAGAGAAAAATACCGGAGCTGTTCGGATGGAACAATGATCGTTCGATGTTGGAGCGTAAGTTGAATCTCTTAGGGACAATGGTGCAGAGAACAATGTTGTAACGTTACGACTAAGCTCACGTGATCCGTTTCCTCCGTACAGCTACGTCAACGCGAAAGAAACACGATGCTTCGGTGGCATGCAGAAATTGGTATGCGGTTGCCAGACTCCTTTCAGCGGTAGCGAAAGGTAAGGGGAGACGCCAGGCTTACAGGATCACCGAGTATTGCTTGTCTTATTTCTTCTGCATTGGCCTGTAACGGCAGACTATAAAGCACCGACTCAATCTGAGTACCGCCATTACTGGTCTCCAGTCCCCCGGGCTCGGCGAGAGCAGTCTTGCATCTGACGTGAAGAAACGGTGAGGGCTTATTGCTATCATATTTATGCTGTCTCCCTGTGTCACTCCCAACTGCATGATCGCGACGTGAGCTATTTTTTCAAATATATTTCGCTTTCTCCTAAAGGGACATTCCGAGAAGCAATGATTTATGTGTTTCATCAGAAAAGATTGTTTTGTATTGCATTCTTCGCATTTACAATTCAGAACGCAGACTTTTGTCTTGAAAGGGGATCAAGAGACAGGTGCTGGTTGTTACAACTTGGCTTTTAGACGTGAACAAAGGTTTTTCCAGTCGTAATCAACAAAGCAAATACACATTTCAAAGGAGATAAACGTCTCTTGAGCCGTGTAAACGAACGGAAAGTTCCCTGTTTCCTAATACAGGGCATTTTATGAACAGCCTATATTTAGCAAAAATGGTCGAGACGTGCCTAAGTGTGCAACAGTTTAACACCAAGATGCCGCACAGACTGCAACAACACATTGGTTTTCTACATGTTATAAGACGTGGCTTTCTAACATGATTTACATGTTATAAGACGTGGTTTGCGTGAAAGCACTAATGCGAAGATGAAACTGCTTGTACTATTACAGCAGCTTTGATGGTCACAGGCATTATACGCAATCTGTGTAAGCGGCCGTTGTAGTCTAAAAGAATTAGATTTCGTCTCATGCTAGAACTCTTACCATGCAATCAGTTTGCAATTGTATGGTGATTTTTTTTCTCACACGGGAGGATGTTGCTAGTGGGTAGTAGTGGGAAAGTTCACAAAAACTAACTTTACTTCAGAAAACAAACTCACTCACTACACTCACTCACTCACTCACTCACTCACTCACTCACTCACTCACTCACTCACTCACTCACTAACTCACAACCCACCCCACCCACCGATCCACTCGATCATAACCATTCATAACTCACTCAGACACAATCTCACTCATGCCCTTATTCACTCACTCACGCACGGCGGCGTCACTTGAACTCACACACGTGGCTCTACAAAGAGCAAAAGCAGAGAATCTGCGAGCGTTATCTGAAATTCGCGGGGGCGGCGTCCCGAACGCAGCAGCAACCCTGCCTGTATAAACATTGCCTAACGCATAGCGCGCTTTTTAATGGGTCAGGTAAGGACGCTTAGTTCAGGCACTTATCCATTATGTGGCGCGAGCCGGCCTACATCTCGCCTTACGACACTGCTTGCGAGTCACCAGCGAGTCGTGAACGCTGCACCCACTTTTAGGACGTGTGTCTGTCAGCTTGCCTGTTGTGTTTCAAGGGACGCTTAGCTCACATCTCAGTCACGATGGGGCGCTAGTTATGATGCGCACTGGGGGTCTCGTGCAACGTCTCGCTCACTTCGTACTTGCTGTATTTTTTCAAAGATAACTGATGGAGGCGGAACTGTAATAGTGTAAGAAAAAAATAATTTTCGGGTAGATAAATACCGTACAGAAGAACGATATTTTCGGATGGTGGAGCCAATCGTAATTTTACTGATGTTTTTCTCTCTGAAGGATTTACGGAAGAAAAAAATGCGCGCATATTTTTTGTTCAGGCACTCACTTCTACCATTACTTCCCGAAAATATCACGTGCTTCTAAAATTTCAGAATATTATAGAAAGCAAAAGGATAAGCAGCTGAGGGTCACGCCACGCTGTCCGGGCTCTTCTACAGCACAGTCATCAATTTGAAGTGCGTACCGATGCGGAGTGCGAGCAGCGGGGACGAAACAAGACCGAAATTCGGAGGGTATGCCCCACCACTTCGAAAATTTCGGGGCCCGTCATCCAAGTAGATAACCGCGCAAAGCCGAAATCAGCCTGAGGCAGCACCAGTGATTATGCTCCGTGGCAAAGGCAGTTTTATCAGCGACAGACCAAGACAGACAGGCATGGTGAAAAACAACAAGGCGTAGGACCGCCGCCTGGGGAACGCTAAACAATCTTTCAGCTATTTTCCATAGTTTCCAAGAAGTGGCGCTGTCCGGCGGACATAAAAGCACGCAGAAAGGCTACGAAGCGGGGAAGGGTAGGAGAGAGCAACAGTAGACTGGCTGTTTGGCCATTTTTCGCTCACGCGTTAGAGAATGATTATACAGGCGGCGTTGGCAGGAGCGTCGGCCACGGCCGGGAAGAAAGACGAGCATCTTTCGAAAGGGGAGACAGTGGAACCTAACCATCCTGATGTACTAGCTAGGGCCTACACCACCGCGTGGCACAAGCGCACTCACCGAAACAATTCGGCATGTGAGCCTAATGATTCACATTTATGCCGATTTAAACTAGTTGCTTCAGTAAGTTTGAGGATTGGGAGAAAGCGCAGGGAACTTTTATAATCGCAATTCATCAGAACCAGTTTCTCCTTTCGCCTTTTGTAATGCCTTTTAAAACACAACGATATTGGTATTCACCAGTTTAGCAAAAGGAGTCCCATTCGTGGCAAGCAGTGCGCTATAGGTGGCGTTGCACTAGTGGCCAGATGTCTGAATGTGGTCTCTACATTTTATTTTCCCGCCCTGCAGACCAATCCTTAACCTGTGTTTGCCGTACGACCACTTAATTCCGTCCGGTCAGGATCACCCAGGAGGGGCTGTCGAACAAGTTATTCAAGCCGTGGGAAGGAAGCGCCCAATGGACGCGAAGCACGTCTGAACAGGCCGAAAACCACCGCCGCTGAAGCAGGCGACAAAGCCGTCGTTCCAATGCGCCCGCCGGCGAGAGCAGGCAGCTGCGCGCGGGGAACGCTGGGTAATAGCGCCCTATTGCCGCGCCATCTACACTGTGCTCCGGGAGTGAAAACCGCCCTTACACACCGTATCCGCGTTCGGAGTTTCATCCACGATCCACGAAGGAATGTTAGCTGGTAGAAGTAGAAAACTTTGCCTAAATTACGCCTGACTTCCAAATATAGTTCACCAGAAAATAAGTTAGTTTCATCTCTTGTTCCTACCAAAGCACTCGCCGCCGCCTACGGTGGGAATGAATTTGATTGAATTTGCGTGACAACTACTACCAGTGTGACCTGGAAGGCCCCTCAGGGACAGATACTGGTACCGTTAGTGTTTTTGTTGTATATAAATGATATTAATGTGGAAGTAAAATATTCCACGAGAATGTTGGCAGATGACTGCTTATAGAATAGAAGATTGTTTATAGAATAGTTTAATGTGAAAATGATCGGGTTGTAGTTGCGTAGACTTGGACAACATGAATGCATGGTGCAAAAGGTGGCGCATGCACCTGATTCCGGGTAAAACGGCGTGTACGACGTTTTCCAGAAGGAGGCTTCAGTTTTGCCTTCGTTTACTCCGAACAACAAAGTTTCAGTTATAGTGTCGGAATATGTGTATTTGGGTGTATTTTTTCACACCAACGTTTTGTTTGCCCCGTAATATTGTTTGTAATGTACCTCAAGCGTGTAAATCACTGTTATTCCTGCAGCGGAACACGCGCGAGTTCCCCCGGCCGACGCGAGAATTAGGTTACAAAACGTGCGCACCAACGATACTTTATTACGCTTGTAGCGTGTGGGACCCGCCCACTGCAATTGAAAAAAAGATAAATGAGAACAACTGGCAACATTGTTAGCGGAAACAACTTCAGCATGACGCTCTGCAATAAAATTTGAAATTGGAACTCTTGGTGACAACGCGGGCTAAACAGCCCCTGGAGCTCTTCCATTACATATAGTTAACTCCGTCCTCTATTCCTCGTGACCGCTACATTTTTCCTTAGCACTAGACCTCTGGACGAGTCGATTACATTCACAAAGTGCGGGAGTACCAATGTACCAACACCGAATCGTTAAGTAAATCTTTATCCCCAAAAGATTCTTTCAATGGAATCCCTTGCCTTGAGCTATTGTTGCTGCTACACGCAGTGCTTCCTTTTATTTGTTGTCAGAATCAGCTGAATGGCTGAATTTTTAGGACGTGTCTTTTTTTAGTGCTGCATAAAAGAGAAACGCATGACTTTTTTCATGTCAACTTGACTTTCTGTTACGGGAGTTCTGTTAACCTATTGTCAACCAGAGGTTCTGCTAACCTGATTTTTTTTATTTGATATATCGGATACTGTCTTGCTTTGCTTCACTGCACTTGTTCAGTTTAAGTTTGTGTTCTCTTGTGTCCGAACCATTGCACTGTGGGTGCAAAATAAATAAAAATAATAAAATAGCATTACTGCAAGAGAAATGTAAATACGCAATAATGTTTTCCGTTAGCGATGTTTCAAAAGATATGCCGTAATCTGAACTAATAATCCTGTCCCTACCTTCATGGAGCAAAAATAAGTTTTAAAAGAAGCGCTCAAATGACGTCAGTAATCATACTACTATTCCTGAGCGGCGAAAATCGAAGGTAGTTGGAAGCATTTTTTTGTCTGAACGGGCTGCACCGGTGTAATAAGTGCAGAATGCGTTCATTTTTGACTAAATGATGGCCCAGTAACACCCTGCACTGGTCTGCACGGCACTGCACTAATCTGCATCAGTTCAGGTAAAGACAATGCCACCAATGTGTGCAGGATATAGAAGTAAAATCCTCACCCCCCACGAAGCACAAATGGTTCCAAGAATTATCAGGCGGTGCTTTTAGTATAACAATAGATGTGTAGACAAACTGCTGTTTGAAGAATTCCCTGGTATACCCCCTGCGAGGGGATCCAGCCACGAAGCGTGGGGTCATGAGCTCTACACCCGCCATTTATGGCGGCTTTTCCGACAGACGAACAACACACATCTGCGCGTTCAAATGTGCTTTCTCTGAACACACGGATGTGTAGGCCACATCCGTGCGTTAAAAATTGTCGTTTACCCGCCGAGGTGGCTCAGTGGCTAAGGCGTAGTGCTGCTGGTCACAAGGACGCGGGTTCCATCCCGGCCGCCGCGGATGCTTTCCTGATACAAGCGAAAAGCGAAAGCGCCCGTGCGTCAACATTTCGCCGCACGTTGTAGGTGTCCAGACGGCAGAGATTAATACAGAACAGACCTAAATTACGGCAGGCTTCATGAACAGGGTGCAGCTTCGGCGCGTTAAACCCCACAATGAAAAAACAACTTTCATTGTTTGAAATCAATCTGGCAATATCTGTTGAGGCATGCCCAAATCCAAATTGCATCTCGCGTGTGTAAAGCACTAATATGAATTTGATTTGCTGTAACTCAGCTCTACGCGATGGACGCAAGCTCGTGTTTCTGTAACGGCTGCTAGCAGATATTGTAAGTTTCTACACAGGCAAGCAGTATCGATAACATTAGAGAGTGAATGGCCAGCAAAACTCCGTCGCTTGACAAGTGGGTAGACGAGATAAAAACTGTACAGAGGAAGAAGCATGACCTTTTTTAGGAAGAGGCCTTAGGCCCTGGTGGGGGTTAGGGGGAAAGGAAAGGGGAAGAACCGTATTACAATTAATGTTCACACGACGTTGTAATCGTTTAGACTTTCTGTTCCGGTTAGCTGCAGTCACGGTTTGAGTGTTCACGTAGGCACTGGTCGTTGGTATGTGGAGCACTGTCAGGAAAGTTCACACGAGTACAGTCGCGTGCACGAACACTTGAAAAAGGATGGGAGTCAGTCAGCCACTATACAACTTTGTACAGACAACTTGTACAGCAAAGTTTGCTACCCGTTTATGGATGCGTGAATCGCTTCTTATAAGCTGCAAGTACGCTATTAGTGTATGCGGGGCTGCTTGAGAGTCTAGGAGTTGCTCTCTGCCCCTTGAAAATGCTGAACAAGACCAAATTAGATGAAAGAGATCGGGGATAGTATGAGCCGCACAGAAGGTGCATTTAGATGCTGAAGCCTGATTTCTTGACCATTTAGAAATGATCTCTGGTGTGTAAGCCGCATCCGCATACACCTTGTTGGGGAAAGCTTCCTGTCATCTCGATAGCGTCTTTAAAGGTGTCAAAAAACCAGGTGGGGAAGCTTCATCTAATCGTTGTCTGCTGAGTCGTTTGAATCGTCGGTACTCCTGCTGCCAGTTGGTAGTGGGTACGTCTGTCTGGGTGGACGCAGTGCACGCAGTGACGAGGGGAGGGGGGGGGCATGGCGGAATTTTGTACACTCCCTGGCAGCATTATGTGCCAGTTGGTTGCCTTGCACTCCTCGTGTATCTGCTGGTGTCCAAGCCATGCAGACGCAAATTGAGGGTGACAAGGCTTTTAAACATCAGAGTAAAACTCTCCAAGGGCATTTCAGGCTATTAGTGTTATTAGCATAGCTGTGCCATGCACAGCTTGGGCAGTGCACACAGTTTTTTTTATCTGTCTATTACAATTTACCCGACTCCGCGGATGGTTTTTTGTACGAGCGTTTCACCACTACAGAGCACCAATGTTACCTTCAAGCAGTGTATGTGAAATGAGTGGAGGGGGTGGAGTGAGTTAAGTGAAGAAAAGGAGAAAGCGGTGGAAAGAGATGGAAGGGAAGGGTAGTAATTTGAACTTAGTTTGTCACGGAAACTCCGCCAGGCAGCTGAAATTATGATGTTTGACGACTTATGGCTTCATCATGAAAACCGCTGTCATTTATTTCAAATTTATAACACGCGCAATTCTGTTCGATCACTCTGACGATTCTCCTTTTTGAATGCAATTCTTTTGTCATACGGCGGTTTTAACGCGTCGATGAACCACACTCGCGGGAGAAACTTTTGACACGAACGAGGGCTTGTGACGCATGACATATGACGTATGACACGAAGTGTTCTAAAACTTTTGCCTCTCGATGCTCTTTCACCATTCCCGGAATAAAATTTGGCTCGAGTGCTGTTATCGGAAGTGTTTCAACTAAATTAGACGTCCAAATTTTTTTCCGTTTCAGGAATCACTGGAAAGATTACAAAGTACAAGCAAGTGCCGAAAAACCTGCATTTTTGGTGATTGGCTTCTTCTTCGGATTTTTGGTAACAACTTTCTTGGATAAAACGCAACACACAACACCCCCAAAAACACTGCAGAAGGCAAAGATCGGAGCGTAACAGTCACCAATGGAAACTAAAACTGTTCAAGACGTTCCCCACAGCTACGAGTGTTCAAACTGCACGCATAAGGAGCCCTGCTGTCTTTCAGAGGAACTGCAACACCACAGGCAAAGCGTGGAAGATATCCTAAAGTCGCTCAGTACTCCCGACCTGCTCTCGCCAGAGGGAGTGAGCGCTGTGGTTGCGTCGCTCAACCGACTGTCTGTCGCCTCCAACAACCTAGTAGAGTCTGCCTTAGTTGCGGCTAGCGCGTTTGCGGCGCATCCTCCCACAAGAAAAGTATCCGTGGCTTGTATTTCCGATTGCCACAAAAGCTGCGATTCACCTCTCTACTACCGAACGTCGACGTATTTCAACAACCTTCGCAATACAGCCGACGTTGTAAAGCCAGGAAAGGGATACGAAATCGTCCGGCACTGTATGCTGCTCGGCTACACATTCGACATGGCTTTTCAAGCAGAGAAGACGGAGGAGAATGAGACAGTTGTGAGGTATGGGCTTTTTTGCTTCTTTGTCCCTGTGCTGTGCAAAGGCGTCAGGTAAACAAATCAAGCTCCGAACTAATTTGAGACAGTGAAAAACTCATTCGGTTTTCGTAGCTGCATTAAGATACATTAAAGGAAGCTCGTCCTGCAACCCCCCTCAACCAACGATAAGTTACTTAAAATTCCGAATTACAGCATCATTGATAAATATTCAACCAGGCAGAAGGAGCAGCCAAGGGAGAGGAACCGCACAACTGCAAATTGATAGTTAAAAGAAGATCAAGGCTACTTACGTTGGCATTCTATAACAAAGGTAAATTGCCTGATCATGAAAAGAAACCATATTTCTTACATTCAAGAACGAATGCCCTAGTCTTGCTGGTTCACCACCTCAGACGATCAAAAATATTTAATTTGCGAGAATGGGCAAGTTCATTGTACCCTGTTAACTACTGATTGATCTGACTGTGAAAATGAACCCTCCATGGAAGAATATCTTTGAACTTCCCGCGTCTATGGCTAGGAGCGCATGGTCTGACAGATTGCATAGTGTCGACTCACTAAAACGTTGTGTGGAAAATAGTCACCCTAACAATACCGGAATTGAAATGCCCCCCATACTTCTCGCCATTGCTCCCTGAAAATTGGAAGTTAAATTCGCGTCGTCACAGTTCTCTTCCCCAGCGTATTTTCAAAGACGGCAGTCTTTCTTGGCCAATATAAGTAAACCCGAAAATCTCGGTCTGTACGTCGTCCGTCTGCCTGTTTGGCGGTCCCCCTATTCAGTGACTGTGACAAAAGATAAAAGTATATGGAAAAGAGTACTTTGTATGAGCATTAGCTTTCCAAACCACTAGTGGCAGTGTCGATGCTTGTCAACATTGTCGAGCAAGAAGAATACATTAGGCATATTTCAAGCAAAACATCAATATGTTACTAATACAAGACGGAGTTTGTTTATTCGAAAATGAATGTGCGCTTGCGAATTCCGACAGCAAACCAAAGTTACGCGTTAAAAAACATGTTGACCACCACAAAAACAAAAAGTGCTCTGTCCCCAGCCTAGACGTCGATGCGGCATTAAACAGCAACAAAAGGTTTTAATAGATGGCGCACGAGCTGTGAAAAACGAATTTCGAGAAGCGCTGATTAAAAAATATTTTTAGAGGGGGTTGAGAGCAATGGATCAACGTAGGTGGACAGCTGAAGTTTTTAGGTACCTATACATGAAAAAGCGTGTACACACAGTGGCTAAGGAAGACTGAAAGGCTACGGTGAAATACGGAAAGAAGAGTGAGAATTCAAGGTAATTCAAGGCCGCCAAGGTAACCAAAAATGTGGCAAGGAAGATAGAAACGAATAAATGGAGAGAAAAAAATGGAATTTAAAACTTCGTCAGAGATGTAAATGGCTGTGAAATAAAACATCAGTAAGGAAAATTTCTACGATAATTCTAAAGGCAGTGCTTTGCTCTTCGAGGGTAGAGCAGGTTGCTTGCGAAGTAAGAGCTTTTTGGGGAAGTATTCACAAAAGTCGGGGTATCCGTGGTGTGCGGAAACGAAACAGAAACTATGGGGCACATAGTGTTAGAATGCGAGGGTATTCATCCAAGTCTAGAGGGAAATATTCGGCTTCCCAACGCCGTAGGATTTAAGGGTGGAACAGAGGGAGTTACCTTCAAGGCTGTCGAGGCGACGAAAAGAATATTAGAATGCTTGTGGACGAAACCTAGAGAGGGAAATATTGCCTAGTAAAGCTACCACCTGTAGCAGAAAAAATAAGTATTTTGTGCCTAATAAGGTTTTTGTGTGTGCCATAAGAGCAGCGCTAGTATTAAACGAGGAGTGTTAAACATAGGTATAATAGTTTCTTTTTAGTTTTTTTAAGATGGATCGTCACCGATACAAACGTGATGCCACTATCAATCATAAATCATGATAATCATCATCATCACGAGAAAAATGAATTGACTGAATCAAAGCTCTGCGGTGTTTATCGTTTGAGGAGCGAGGCGACAAGGGAAGAGCGTAAGAGGTGGGCGAAGAAGACAAGACAGGCACTTACGTGGAAGCGGCGGCGGAAGACTATCGTCATTCAACGACATATGCAGCGACGCGAGCACATACGCAGCCAATTCTTTTAAATACGATAGTCTTTCTTGGGCTACTTAAACTCAGAAATTTTGGTCTGTCTGTCTGTCTGGTCTGTGTCTGTCTGTCTGCTGTCTGTCTGTCTGTGACTCGATTCAGCCACCAGGCCAAAGTGAAACCAAATCTGCGCAATAGTCTTATATACTCAGAACTAAATCTAAACGTCTAAGTCCCGTTTTGTGTTCATACTTGTCAAAATTGTTGGACGAAAACAAGACATTACGCAAATATAACACAGAAAATTTATACATAAGTGATATTTACAGTGTCCCTTTCAAAAATTCATAGATGCTTGAATTTTGCGAAATGGAATACTACATCCACTGCAGAAAAAAATTCACTCCGTCGCCTGCTGTCGCCCGCGCCACTATATCTTCTGGCAGCTTTTTAAGAAATCAAGCCGCAACCGTTACGAAAGGTTCCGCTAGATAAGTTTCACGTTCTGCTTGGAACGGACATGGAGTAAGGTAACGGGGTTCTATACACCTTGAAGTAGGGCGCCTCAATTCACGCGTGTCTCGCCGTGGGGCAGCGCTGGCATCGAGGCACCCGGTCTGTAGCGATGAATGCGGTAAATTTAAACTGACCTGAGCAAATTTTGCATGTTTACCTCAGGAGGAGCGCGACGGAAGAGGGACAGCATGAGAGGGCAGCGGGAAAGCAAAGGGAGGCATTTCCTAGGAAAATGTGGACAAAGACTATCGTCTTTTATGGACATGTGCAATGAAAGGAGCAGATACGCGGCCAATGTTTTTATGTAATATATCTATATTAGTAACGACCGCACCAACCACGCAAATGCGATGTACCTCGTAGCCGCTTGTGTGGGCCCACATCATTTTTTTATATTCGACGGTTGCAGATAGGAAAATAAAATTTCGACGTACCGCGTAAGAAACTCTGTTCAGCTGCAAATTTTTATGTTTGGTGTTTCTTGTCAAAGAGTAAAGGGTGCAGCTCAATTAAAAAGATATCACTTCGGTGATAAACGTCTGTTTGTGTTAGATGTGGCTACAGAGGATTCACAGAACAGCTTTAGAGTAGTTGTTCCTGCGGTTAGGCGTCGTCGTCACCGAGCGAACAGGTGATGGCAGATGGCAGGATAAAAAAAGTCAAGGCACAACTCAGCGGAGGAAGATCACGAGCGAAAAATGTCGAGAAAGCTACAAAACAACGCATCATGAGGAAAATGAGGAAAGCGACTATGACGAAATAGTTATGGGGCGGACTCTTTAGCGTTGGTAAGGCGTTTAATGGCTTGCGTACATGGTGAGGGAAGCTCCCAACGCTTTCTTGGATACCATTAGAGAAAGCATCAGGAGTGGGAGGTCTGTCGGTGGCTGCCTAAAGATAGTGCCAGAGTTGTATTTAAATGTACTGAGAGACACCGTTCAACTTCCCTACCTCAGTGCATCGCACTTTCAACATTGGAACAGCTTAGCTCACCTTTCGCTTTATGGGGTATGAAAATCGCCGGTAAATTTTAAGAGCACTAACGTTAGGCGCCTGTTCCTGGCTTATGTGGTGGGTTAGCCGTTGGCGTGACAAATCGAACGCAAGGAGCGCAGGGGAGACTGAAACCGGGATAACGCAGAGCTCGGCTCGTAAATACTGACAGTGAAATTTGAGACAACATGCCTATAAAAGAAAAAACAGGTGCACCGGGAGCACAAGAAAGAAACCTGGAAAAATACTCAAGGAGAGGGATGAGGTGAACGATTACGATGCCCATAAATATTCGTTAAATATTCAGGTAGTTATCTCGGGGCAATTTACCAGATGTAGTTTCCTTTCCCTAAGGTTTAGGCGAAAAGCTCCACTCAATAAATAAGCATTTATTCATCACCCGTCCTGTTACTCCTGATCCAAGCCGGCCAAACTTCCATAGGGCTACTCCCATAGGCATAGAACTCCCATAGGCATGGTCCATAGGCCATGCTTACAAGCAGGTGATTCGAAGTGCGAAGGTGATCAGTGCCCCGAAGGAACGGTCGGTTGTACACTATAGCACTGAGTGGCGTAGAATCAATTGCCTGGGCGGTGCAGGAATTGGTCGGCTGAATGGGGACCTTTGAGCAGCAGTTACTTGACAACCTGTTCTAAATTTTGTTGTACTTTCCTTTGGTTCAGGATTGATTCCACTCTTATATTGTCGTTACAAAAATATTACATCTGCGCCTAAACTTCGCAACCCATAGAATAAAAAACGGCAGAAATTTTTATACGTCCTCATTCATACAAGTTTTTGCTAAGACGCTACTGATCCTAAGTTGTATTTTCAGTTCGATATTATGACTGAACTGATCTCTGTGTTTTCGCCAGGTTCGTCTTGTTCGTTCATTCCGGATTCTGGGACGACATGGTGTCCTGGCCCTTGGACAAGAAGATATCAATGGTGCTTCTGCATCCGACGTGCCCTGACAAGGACAAGACGTTCCCGACAGAAGTCGCCGCCGATTCGCTGCATTCGTATTTTAAGAAGCCTGAGATAGAAGTGTCTAACGAAGGGTTGGTGTGCGCTGAGCTCAACTGGGAGGAACTGAAAGCGGAAGGATTTGTGGCTACCGACGCTATTTCTATCGACATTTTGTTCCACTAGAGCGGGGCGATGATTTTAGGCTGAAATCGTGGAACAGATGATAAGGCCAAACCACATGCAGCGCTTTTCTGGCGTTTTGACGAGTCGGCGTCTTTTAACGTATCCGCGTGTTAGTGGGCGTACCTACAATGCAAGAAACGCCCCCGTTTGCGGGCGATACACAGGTTTCTTTCTCGCCAAAAATAGGCGTCAGGAAGCATCCGAAATCCGTCTGAAGCATCCAGCTTTCTGCTCCGTCTCAAGTTTGGCCGTCAGTTCGTTTCCCAGAAACAACTCAATTTCTTTCATGTAGCAATCAGTTGCGTTGAGACAAATAGCGAGTAATATCTACCCGAAAGCGCGCACTCGATTAGTGGCTATCATGAATTCCATCGGAAAGCTCGGGGATTATCGATAGCTTTTATAAGACAGCTAATGCTGCGTTGCATCAATGTATTAGCAAGATATGGCTTGCCCTCAAGATCTCGTCGAGATAAACAATCCTTATCAACTGCAGGATTCTGGTGGCGCATTCTATTCCACTCATGGCTACTGTGGATTTTTTATGCGATCTGCCATAGCTTTGTACGAGGTAAATACCCTTTGCTACATCGCTTATAGTTCTGGCATGATTGGCGTCGCGCGCTTTATCGGTGCATGAGAAGCAAGCGTTTCGATGGCCAGAATTTCTTGAAAAGAGCGAAAAATGTATACAAACATGACAACATTCCCTCACGACCTAGCTTGGGGCAATTAATTTTTTTTCCCGCTCTTCGCCCGCTTAAGTAGACAAGAGGTGGATGGCTTCGCTTTTGTTTTGAAGGCGGGTGATTGGAATCCTGGCAGAGCCTTTCTTTTTTTGCATTGAGCGTTTTACCAGCTTTTCCACACAGTATATGGTGCCATTTGTAGCCTTTCAATTTAAAATTGACGTTCTACTAAAGCCTTAATAGCAAGGTTGGCCCGAACTTTGCTACACACTTTAGATTTATGGCGGGGTTGGTTCATAACTTCAACGTGGCGAGACAAGTAGCACGAAAAGTTGCTAAAATCAGTTGTAAGTTTATCATGTTGCCTGAATTTGTGAAATTTAGGGGAATAACTTCAAGTACATTTTGTGGTATTTCAATATTCGCCCGCAAGTATTCTTAGCAAAGAATAAAGATGGGCAACTATGTCTTTGGGCAAATGTAGGGTCCTCATAAAGCGAGTTACACAATCCAAATAACTGCAATATATGTTCGAAAATAACTTGATTAATACGGAAGATTTCAGAAAAACACGTCTCACGCCACGCATCAATGCAAGAGCAGGAGCGTGACTTCGGCGGCCTCGTGTGCTTATTCGCTTTCTCTTGCGTGTCACCGCTGACGCTATTGAGTTATTTTTTGCAATTTCCAATGAACAATTTATTCAAGAACAACAACAATACAATCAGTCCAAGACTCACCGCATAGGCCTCGAGCTGCAAAACGAAATCCGGTTTTCGCCTATATTTCTAAGACGTAGATATTTGTCGGACTTACTGGGGACTGTCGGCAGTGAGTACGAAATTGTAAATTGAAGAGCCCCGTCCTGGCGCTCAACGACGCCTACGCTCGCGGAACGCCTGATTTCGGGTGCATGCGGTTCGGCCTTAAGATACACGAATACTTGTGCACATGGAGTCGCCGAGGCAGGGTTGAGTCGCCTTAAGGTTTAAACTTACAGCGGTCCTCTCGCGTTTGTATCCGATCCATCTAAAAAATCAAAGGACGGAGCGAAGGAATTCGTGGAAGGGAATCAACTCAGCACCTCATGGTTAGCCCGCTCAGCGCGACGAGCGCATACACCTGTCCCCTGTCTGCGGCACGAACGGACTCGCCCCGGTGGCGTTTCGACTCACCATGTCCGCTTATACGTGAGTGGGCTGAGTGAAAAAAAAAAAAACATTGAACCCAGTTCCACCCAGTGTGGAATCTAGTGAAGCACTGGAGCTGTGGTTCTTCTGTGTCGGCTCGAGCGTTAACGGGCGCTCGCCGCAGAACTGCAGCGCCGTTTCCGCGCAAATTCTACGGATCGCGGGAAGAATTCGGCAGCTAAACATCAGCAGCGGGAGCCTCCCTTCCCTCTCCCACCCCCCGCGGGAAAAAGAGTTACCGCCCCTTCGAGACCCGCTGCGCCCATATAAATGAGTGCGCAAACCACGGGCGAGGCCATTTTCAGGACCACCTAGAGTCACTAGATAAGATACCAAGTACCGTCACTGAGGCACGCAAGTGAGCATCTGCGACCATTTTGTTGTTTATCAGTGTTGCGGGATGGCCGCTTCTGCGGCCTCACCGCTAACCTGGACGAGGTCACCTGTAAACACTGCCGAAGACGCAGCAACGCGGCATCTTCGGACACACCTCTGCAGCAGAAATGCTGCGAAGCGCGTTATCTTTTATTCGCGTTCGGAATGACGCCAGTCGCGCGCAGCCGCAGAGCAGGGAGGACGAGCTGAGACTACCACAGTTGACAGACAGAAACCGCATAAACAACGAAATGGCTGTGCCCACGAACCGTCGCAGTGTAACACAAGTGTCACGTGATGCCAAATGGCCAATGATCTCGGCGGCAGCACAGACAATACGAGAAAAGAGTGCCAGTAGTCTGTAACCTTATCAAGGTGAGACTAGGACCCCCAATATTGGCCGCCGGCGGGTCTGGGAATTTCCTCTTTCCCCTGCGTGAAGCATGACTTACAGCAAACAGACAAGAAGGCTTGAAGTGCAACGCCTCCACGGTTAAAACCTGTTTACCTCGACTCAACCCTCCCTTGTATATACAGACCAAGAGAGGTGAAATGGGGCGCCTCGCAGGTCTCTTCCAACCCCGCAATTATTTCTTCCTTGTTGCCGAACTCGAAGTTCGGCAACCACAGGGTAACGACTAGTGGTAACGTACTATTTTTTAGATATTAACCTATGTGGCGCTGTGTACTCTTGCAAAAACTATAGCCGTTCTTAATCTCCACCGACGTAATACAAAATAACTACTCCCACTGTAACCTGATGTTTAATTTTGAAATATTTTTGCAGATGTATATGTAGTACACTTTTTTCCGTTTTTTTTTCTGGCACATATTATTCTTTTTTGTGTTGGTAATCCCCTTTCGAACAATTTATTCTTGCGTGCTCTACTGTGCTATGATACAACTGCATTCGCTGCTTATTGGTGTCAGTCCGTGCAATAGCTGTCTAATTAGTACACTTCCCATCTCTGGGAAGTTATTGAGTAAGCAGTGCAATCAACTGCAAAGCTGCTTTGTGTACCAAATGAGATTTGTGGATTTTTTGCCTCAGATTTGGAAGGAATCCAGTGTATGCAGTGAAGCGAAAGTATTAATAAAGCGTCGATTTCTGATAACAATTTGCGGAAAAGCTGGCGCTTTTATTGTACTTTGCAAGCTATTGTAACCAACATTCTTTCAAGACATCTGTAGCATATATTTGAGACGTACGCTATTCCAACTCAATTGTATTTCATGTTTCGTGTATTAAGCTGTTCACTGGAAAGATGTACCTCCGTCAATGTAAGTTAACTATACCCAAATTATAATTTATTGTCGTTAAATGATAGCTTATTCACCGTTATATTTTATTGTTTTCCACTACTTCAACATCGGGGTCCATGGGCTGGGTACTTTACAACTTGGTTGCGAAGTAGCTTATGTTCACTGCCGGGTCGGGTACTGTAATGGCACCGATTGATTAACTAGCCAAAGTAATGGCGCATAAATTGGTGAACGCCTCTAAAAAGGAATCAACCAGTGACTGCTATAATTTATGCACAATTTTTTAAGAGAGGTGCCGTAAACGGCCATTCAATTCAGGTGAAAAGGACACTGGGTGAGTTTTCCGTGCATGTGGGTGCTATTCGAAAATGGGGTATCGGGAATGTGAGAATAAGCATGCATTCCCCGCGCCATCAGAATTTGACGTCCTTAATCTGAATAAAGGATACTAACTGTAATGATTGCGCTGTGGCGTTCCACTTTGAGATCTCTTACTTTTACTAGGCCTACGAGAGTAATTTTAGCACGCTAGTACAGAAGAGCCATTCGGTAAGTAGCAATGTACTTTCCCGACAAATGTCCACTGCGCTGAGAAATAGGAACAGGGAGGTGTAGTGAGTCAGAAAGACTGAAAGAAGGGAAAAACACAAAAAAACATGGAGATCGGTATTAATTACAGAGTTGTAGCAGAGCGGAAATCCGGGTGCGGTACACAGTTAGGCCCATTACGCAGTGCGCAGAACCTCTATCAGCCCCACGAAGCATGCCGAATTGGCTGGCGGGGGGCCTACCAGGAGTATCCCGCTCTGCTATGAACTCAACAATCGAGAGGAGGTATTCGGCAATTGGCTTCCAATGCTTTCACAATCCCTACATTATAGGAAGTACTTAGTTGTCTTTGTATTTATTCTCGTCTTTACGTTTCCGGCAATTTTATTGTCGCCAACACTAAAAACCTGTATACAACCCCGCAAACGCCATTGTTTTTTGTTAATAAACTAGCGGAATTCAAAACATACCCGTAGCGGTCCCGGCAGGAACATCACACAAACTCCCTGGGTAATTAATTATGTTTGAGGATTTTAGAAGCAGAAACATTATATTCGTTAGTTTGGCATAACACGTCAGAATCCCATTATGCTGCTTATGGATGGACAGTACCGTGGTTCTATAGAGTATTGCGTTAACTTTCCACCTCAGTGTGTCCATTGGAAGAACACTAAACAAACAGGTAACCCAACATTTGCATTACAGCCGTAACTATTAGCAGTTATTCTTCCCCGAAATCTGCCGCTCCAACGGGCATGAGTAGGCGTGATTGCCCGCGTGTTCAAACAAGGGCTTTACTTCTAAGAACCAAAGAGGTCTGTATCCCGCACGGGGTGCATTGAGTATTCATGGTAGCGGTATTGGTGACCCCGCGGACACCGCCGAGCGCCCCAAACATAAGCTGTCGCCAACCATAGTGATGTGTTTATAGGTGGATGGTAAGAAACCGCGAACGGTGGCAGCCGGAATCATGGTTAAGCTCCGGCCGATGGGCTACCAGTCTCTTTACCAGGCAGGGAGCTCCGGGACTTCTCTGAAAATCAGGGTGTGGTTAAAGGAGAAAGAACCCCTGTCCCCTGCTTTTTATATATGCCACACAGTAAATTGGACACCTCCCAAAAAACCTCGATCGGTACCAGAAAAGGGGCCGCACCGAAGTGTCCTATCCGCCGCTTTCTGGTTCCAACTTTACTACGCTTGACTACTACTCTCGCTTTCCTGTGATCGATTCAGTTCACTCAGAAAGATGTCTCGCTTCACAGTCTGTGTGCTCCTGATGTCAAAGTTTCTCTAACGTATCATATATAAAGCATATACAGCTAAAAAACTGAGGGCGGAAGAAATCCTAAATGAAATGAAAAGTAATCAGCAAGCTACCAACCTACTGAAATCAACTCTCTTGGTCAATATGCATATTAAGTTCACACCCCACAGGAGCCGGAATGTCTCCCAGGGTATGATCTCTAGCCTGATCTGATGACCGAAACGAACAATGAACTACTTCACGGTATGAAGGAACAGGGTGTTCCGGCTGTGCGGCGCATCGCGATTCGCCGAGATGATAAGCAGATTCCGACAAAGCATGTCATCGTGACTTTCACCGCTCTGCCCTTCCTCAATCCATTGACGCCGGTTTTATACATATGTCCAAGTCCGACCACATATACTCAACCCGTTCCTTTGCTTTATAAGCCAGCGCTTCCGGCACAACACAAACTTCTGTCACGGCTGATTAACCTGCGCAAAATATGCGGCAAGTGATCATCTGACAAAAAAAAAATGGCTCCAGTCCACGTTCCCAGGCAGCACAGGACTGTTCGGCCTTACTCAAGCCGGTGTACTTTGCCCGGCCTTTCTCCGGCAACCATGTTCGACCCGTGTCCAAATGTGGGCCTTTTGGCCGTATACGGCCGTACTCCAATCACTGTCCAACGGCCAGTCGACCGGCTTACGTTCATACGGCCAGAGTCCAGCCGTAGTGCTCCGGCCATCCCAAAGCCACCCGTGTGCGGGCGAAGTACGGCCACCGGAGGACAGCTAAGATGTGGTCGTCAGACTCCAGCTTGACTAAAGCTGCCGGAAATTCGGCGGTGCTACGGGCATTGTAGTTCAGCCACAGTACGTTAACTGTACTGAGGCCGGTGGACGACCACTGCATGCAGCGCAAGCAGATGACTCAATCGCGCTGTCCAGCAGCAAAAACCCACAATTTTGGGTCCACTGCACCCACATCAAAGTGAGCCCGCGCGCAACCACCAGCCGCCCAGCCTTCAGCGCAGCCTGGCTTAATTATCAGCGTCAGTTTACACCAAAAATAATTTATTTAAGACTGCCCACAAATGGTCGTTCCTTTAATTGCTGTGCCTCTTTTACTGTCCAATACAGCAAATATTCATTTCTTTGCAGAGCTGGAATAGCTGTATTGTCCAGGTCTGGATATCTTCTGTGGGGCGGCTTACCTGTAATAAACAAAAAGATGGGGGGGGGGGGGGGCGGAAGGGGCATACTTTAGCGGGTTGAATTTCACAAAGATGAAAGTGCCGCTTTTAGGCAATTTCTGTTAAGACAATACTTTCATGCTCTGACTAAATCAACTACTTTTACAACAGCTGCTTGACCAGTTTTTTTTTGTATATAAAACCGGTGCGAATACCTTTACGAAGCGGTTCGGTACTCCACAAAACACTCAGCATCAGCAGCATTCAATATAATTTACTTCACACAAAACGTATGTCCAGTATTTGCCCATTTTTCTTGCAAAGAAAATTTCTACTCGATCAACTTTTTTGATGATTTTCACAGGGCTGATCCTAGAAGAGATCAAAGAAGTACTTTCAGTTTTAATATATTTTAAATGCAGAGCATTTCTTTAACACACGATGTCACCCGGCGTTGTCGCAATGCCTCGGCGTCCACAACAGCCGTTCCAGGTGCGCCCTCTCCGCCACTCCTCCTCTTCCGCATCACGCTACCCTCCTCGCTCTCAACAACAGGTCCGCACCCCTCCCCCTACACTATATAAAAAAATAATACTTACCGGCGCCTGGTTTAGATCCCACGACCCTGTGGGCGGAACGCAAGGTACATGGTGCTCTACCCACTGCGCCACAAAGCCGACACGGAATGGAAGGCTATGAACGCGCCTTATACCCGTGACTCATTGAAACTACGTCAAGAAGCTGCTGATAAAACGCATTCACTACCTGTGGGCGGAACGCGAGGTACATGGTGCTCTTCCCACTGCGCCACAAAACCGACACAGAATGAAAGGCTACGAACGCGGCTTATATCCTTGACTCATTCAAACTACGTCAAGAAGCTGCTGATACAACGCATTCACTACCACCAACTCCCCAAACACTAAACGTTAACGCAATACACCCACCCCTATGCGACGCATTTACTCGAGTCCCCCTCGCAGGAAGATGGGCCCTTTTTTATGTTGTTTTCATGAGTTACATGCACACTCCTTAATAGTCCAAAAGAACTTAATTTTCCTCTAAAGTCGTACTTCGTTAAGAAAATTCTCGACGTGTTGCGAATGACGCCCTTCTTCAGATGGCTGCAGTTGTATCGCTCTGTGTTCACGCAAGGAAAGGCGTAAGACAAGAGTTTCATATTTCCTTTCGAACAAGTAACTTAACATTTGTAGTATTCATACCGCAAACCTTGCATACTGCAACGAATAAAGCAATAAATATTTCATTGATCAAGTTTGAATGCGTAGGGTTCTCAACCCGTCAGAGGCGAACTTGCGGCTCCGCAAGTGTTTTTATTTTATTTATTTATTTATTTATTTATTTATTTATTTATTTATTTATTTATTTATTTATTTATTTATTTATTTATTTATTTGTTCAGTTATTTATTTATTTATTTATTTGATACCTGCTTGCCCTTGCATGCATTACAGCATGGAGATATCAAATATGAGACCAAATAACAAAATAATTCTACAAATTGAGGTGAAAATTGTCATTATAAACACTGGATAAAATCATACGTGGGAGATAATTACACTCTAATCTTCATCTAAAATAAAATGAATCGCGCAAGGTGTCACCTTAAAGGAAAGTTAGTAATTTGCTTCAAGCAACCGATCCTACTTTGGGATATGTAGGATGGCGCTTGGATATACTTCTCCCCTTCTATTCCAGTTTTCGAATGATAGATATTACGAAAAAATTTCAACCTCAGGTTTCGTCTATGATCCTTCCCGTCTTACCATTTAAGTTTACTTTTACTTTCCCTCATCCTAAGTTGACAGTGCCAATACCTAATACGAATCGCACTGCCCAATTCTGTATGTTTTCGAGCGTATCAACCAGCTCTTTGCTGTAGGGATCCCAGAAAACACATGCGCACTCCTACATTGAGCGCACATGAGTGAAATACGGTTGATCTTTTAAGTTAGGTGGAGGTTCGCTCAAATTTTATCTCGGAAAGCCGTAACTTTTATATTGTGAACGTGCTTATTTCTCTAACAACTCGTTAAACTCCTCGTTATTTACATTCCCCGGCCGTTCTTAAAGCAGTGTAATTTACTGTATACGCATTCAATTGGAATGAAGGTTTTCTTGTAAAGTTGACGTTAACACACTTTTTAAGATTCAGCGACATTTCTGAATCAGCACACCAGGATGTTATTAATTTGAATCATGCTGCAAGTATTCGAAATCACGTTCATTCGCTATAGTCCTGTAAATTACAGTCATTGGTGTAAATTACAGTACTTAACAAAGATTTGAGGCCACACAAGCAAAAAAGGGCCCGCAACTGAGTCTTTGGAAATTCCTAAGGTCGCGGGAACATATCCGGACGAACCACCATTGAGAGCGACCAACTGCTGTCTTACAGATCTTACAGAGATATACTCGGCTATCCATGCAATAACCGATTCATTCAGTTTATCGCCCGCAATGTACTAACAAGAAGGTGATATGAAACACTGTCAAATGCTTTTTGCTGCACAAGAAAATTGTCAGCTACTTTAAGCTTATCTATTGCTAGAGCCAAATCATGCGTGAACTCAACAAGCTGCGTTGAGCACGAAAAACCCGACGAAATCCGTGTTCGCTAGGATGCTGGCGATTATGTTTAACCAAATGAGTCATATCCCAAGTGTAGCTTATCTCAATTTCAAACACCGCAACTAAATTAACATCCAGGCTTCGTCATCCACAAGACTCTGTTGTTATGGCAAATTCAAAATAACACCTGTTTCTAAATAGGCAGTCATAAAATCCCATGAAGAAACATAGGGCAGGGCACGAAGTTGAGCCTACGAATGCACGAGCTTAGTCTCTTCTACGTTTTTTACAAACAATATAGTGCACACTGTTTTTCGCAGTATTATTGTGAAAAGAATAGCCGGAAACTTGCGCTTTTGCGCGGCCTTGCCTTTTTTTGGTGTCTAGTCCTTGACATGGCGCCGGTTAAGCTCCTGCGTGGTGGCCGCTTGCTCGACACCCTTAAAGGCACTTATTTTGGTGAACCACCGACATCGCTACCGGGTCGATGTCTCCAATGGTCTGCATTTCTTGAGGGGGCGAATAGCCTCGAGCTGATGCGTCGACGAAGCAGACGGGCGAGGCGTTGTAGCGGCTATGACTGGCGAGGCTTAGCTCACCGTCGGTGTGGCACAGTCTTCTTGTGGCAATAAATGGCATTTCGATGGCCTAAACGCTTCCCTGGTAATGTCCAGAGAATCCTTGCTCCTTGCCCGTTCACCTAGAACACTCAATACTGTTTGAAAAACGTAGTTCGTTCATTTAAAATGCAGTAACACACAGCGGATGAAAAATGTGTCTGCGCCATTCGACTCCCAAACGGCTCTTTCTTCACCCAGGGAAAAACCGGTACTACATCGGCGGGTCTTCTTCCAAGCACGGCTGTGCCTGAATTCTCGGCGCCCAGACGCGCTACGTTGTTGGCATAATGACGTATTACCTGATACCTTACGAAGGTTGGTCTCCTCTTGAACACCGGTTACCGAAAATTCTGCAGCCGTTCGCTTGCCGTAATTCGGCCGACGACTGCTAACCAAATGAAAAACGTACATTCTGAGGCCGTAAGTCGGCCGGTCTCCTATATAACACCGGCTGCCCGAAGAAAACGAATATTCTGCCGCCGGACGCGCGGTTCACCGTTGAAAGAGCGGATGCGCGGCAGCCGCGCTACGTCCGGTCTCCTTTTGAACACCAACTGCCACAAGAATACGAATATCCTGTGGCCGGGCGCTTGCGGTGCTTTGTCTGAACACCGCTTCCCGAAGGAAAAACGGATGCCCTAAAACCGTAATCGGGCCGATCTCTTTCTCAACATCGGCAGCCGAAAGGCAACTGAATATCTGGCAGCCGGGCACCTGCCGTTGTGCGTCTGAACACGGGCGGCCGGAGATATACCGAAGCTCTGGTTGCCGAATGTTGGCCGTTCGTCGTATGATCAGTGGCTGCCAGAACGTGGATGCTGGCTGGACATGCCAGAAAGCGGCCATAGACGGGCCGGTCTTGGAACACACTTTCTGTGCCTCCTCTGTTGTGAAGGTGGTTGGAAAGCAAAGCTTTAAACGACACCCAGAACAATTCCCCATGCGAAGTGACTTGGATTCACTCACGTGGCTCTACAAGAGAGTGAAACCAGAGATTCTGCCAGCCATTACCTGGAATTCGCGGGAGCAGCGTCCCGAATGCAGCAGCCTCGGCCGCGGCAGGGCCGTAGCGGACGCCGCTGCTGTAGCCGGGCCATGCGTCGGCAGACAGAAAACTGAGAGGAGCGTCTTTCAAAGGGTCAGACAGTGGAGCCTAGCCATCCTGATGTGTTAGCTCGGGCCTACACAACGGCGTGACACAAGCGCAGCCACCGAAACAGTTCGGCATGTGGGCTCAGTAATTCCCTGTTATACCGTTTTAAACTAGTTAGTTTAGCATGTTTGAAAATTGCGAGAAAGCTGATTCAACTTTTATCATCGCTATTTATCAGATCCAGTTGCTGCATTCGCATGTTGTAATACCTCCTAAAACACAACCAAACTGGTATTCACCAATTTACAAAACGGTGTGCCACTTCTGGCAAGCAGTGCGCGAAAGGTGGCGTTTCTGTAGCGGCCGAGTGTGTTTATATGGTCTCAAGAATTTGTTTGCCCGCCCTGCAAACCAATCCTTAACGTATATCCCCGCACGACCAACTCAATCCGTCGGGTCCGGTTATCCAGGAGGTGCTGTAGAACAAGTTATGCCGAGCGAAGGAAGCGCGCAATGGACGCCAAGCTGCACCAAAACACGCCCAAAACAACCTCCGCTAAAGTAGACGGCAAAACGTCAAGCCGACGCTCCCGCCGGTGTGAGCAGCGCGGGGAACGCTGGGTAACCATTCGCGGCGCCATGTACGCTGTGCTTCGGGAGTGAAAACCATCCTTCCCCTCCCCAGCCGCGTGGGAGTTTCTTGTCCCACAAGCCACGAAGGAACCATTGGCTGGTAGAGGTAAAATGCTTGCCTTAAAACTGTAAGTATCAGAGCTTCAATTGAACTAACTCCCAGGAACCACACACGGCGTACTCGTGGACACGCGAAAAATTCAAACTTGAGAAACAGATCACTAACATCAAAGTAACAGAAAACATCACATTCTCAAAGTGCGAAATGGATTGACTCCTTCCCCCGTGGAGCTGCGCAGACGCGGCTCGCGGTGGAGGCGTACCGGTGTCATGTTTCCAGGGCAACCCAATTCAGCGTGTATGACCTGGTCCCGGCTCTACCCCCCGTTGGGTTGTCTCCGCAACCCAGCCCGTCATTGCACTGCTGGTTGAGTCACCAGCGCTTGTGGTGACAACCGATGTCTGTACGGAGTGATGCTGCATACCCTTGTCGGTGGCGGCTGCAGCAAAGAGAACCCATAACGGCGCGCGGTCGAAGGAGCCCGAGTCGTCGGGTACTCTGAGGACATCTTCCGACAAAATGGGCCTCGGACCATTCCTGCCTGCAGCGCAGTGCAAAGAATGTGTCACGGCGCCAATGCCCAAATAAAAGCTGGAAAGGCATAGAATCACTGCCCCGGAAGAACCAAAAAGAAATTCACAATCCGATAGCTCTAGCACTAAATAATAGGAACATAAAACATAACCCAGTAGAACTGTACAGCCCTTTTCAAAATCTTCTTGATATGTGCGAGATACTGCACTCTAATCAGCCAAGGGTCATGTGTTTAGAGAAATGCTTCTTAAAAACAAAAACGTCCTCAATAATACATGGTATTCAGAAAAGATATGGGAGTCTGCACCCACACTTCGGGCGTTGTGGCCATATTCGCCCGGCAATCCTAAGCATGCCACCCTATCAATCCGAACACTGCCCTCGAGGCTGTAACAATCCGTAAAATAATAATATATAAGTTATTATTAGCAGGCTACCTCTACATTCCTCCTGAATTCCAGCTTTCAAGCTCCGATTTTGAGGCACTGGTAGATCAGGTGCCAGAATCGTAAATTTTTATAAGCAACTATAATACACATAAATTTCCTTTTCGGTCTTCTTTCTAGAGGCCCGATGTCGCCTTTTCGAGAAATTGTTGATATCATCGGGAGCTTCCCTTTTTTACAAAAAACCGTCTGCATGCCATAATTTAGGACATAACACTTACTTTCACCTCGATTTGGCTTGTGGATCCGCAGTTTCCCTTTCCAACACGTTGAGTTGAGTGTCGGCACAAACCCGTATCGCAGTGCCACGTCCCTACCTCAGTAATATATATAGGCTGCTAGCAGTTCACCTTCACATAAGACGAACAATGAAGCCCGAGCGAACTGCAGTACATTCACAGACACGTCTAAACTACACCCCACATCCGTAACACCTTCACGCGGTCACAGGCCGCCCAACTCCTCACTGGCGCACATCCTCGATTGCCGCCGAAAGTTAATTCCCCAGGTCTCCGGTGCCCCGTGCACCCCCAGGAGGCCTTCGTGGAATGAGGGTTGAAGGCGGGCGCGAGAGGCCCAGAACAAGGCGTTGGGTATCCTTCTTCGGTTTCCCACGTTCGATAACTTTGTATTATTTAAAAGTGCGAAGGCACTTGGTAAGCGTGTGCTGCATGGGGCGAAACGAGTGAGTTGGCGCACCTTTTTTTCATGCATTAACTCATATACAGACACGCGCAATGTTTGGACACTAATACTCAAACTTAAAAAACAACAGACCCACAGCCCACCCTTGTTACGCAGATTAGAAGACGCACTCGAAGACCAGGCTAACACGCACAACACTTCCAACACCTGCCCACCTCTGATCCCTACACTAATAGTTTCATGAAACACAAAACATCCACTGAAAAGAAGTCCTTGCGAGATAATAATCAGTCGAACATCTCTTATAACACCGCGTTTTCACTCATGAGCTGAATATGGCTCTGATTACTTGTAAGCCTTCAGCTCCAGGTGCAGACGACATCGTGTACACCATGATACAACACCTATACACTACGACATTCTGTAAACACTGTTACTAATATACGAGAACATGTGGCTCTCGGGGTACATTCTCAGGCCTTGGAGGGAGGCTACAGTGATTCCTTTCCTAAAGAAGGGAAAGCACCCTTCCTCTCCAGCAGCTATCGACACATTGCCTTGGCAAGCTTGCGGTGTAAGCTTCTTGAGAAGATCATCAGCTAGATAATGGTGTACTTAGAGTACAACGGTCTTGTCGAGAGCTGCCAGCCTGGCTTCAGGGAAGGACGTTCCACGAACGAACAACTCGTCGCCCTTGTGTCATACATGAAGGATGCTTTCATAAATAAACACTTTTACGCAAAAGTGTTTGACGTTGAGAAGGCCTATGACACCGCTTGTCGTTGCGGGATTGTCAGCGACCTGAAGTCATTCGTTGTTTCGGGCCGCTTGTTAAGTACCCATGTTAGTTACGTATCTGAGACAACATTTCGCGTAGGAGTCGTAGTGCATTGTCAAGGGTTCACGCACAAGAAATTGGCGTTCCGCAAGGCCGAATTCTGAGCTGCACTCTATTCATAGTTAAGAAAAACTATCTTAGGAAGGAATTGTCGCCTACAATTTCATATTAAGTTTATGTAGACGATCACCAGATGTCTTTTAAATCATTTAATATATCAACCTGTGAATTTCATGTCAAGCTTAGGGTAAAAAATGTGCCAGCTGGGCAAACAACATTGGTTTACACTTCACCCATAAAACATTACTTGAGTTGTCGTCTCTAGGAAGCCTAGCATCAATACGGAACAAGGTATTACTTCTAATGTCGTTTCCTGCCAGAAAGAACAAACGTTTTTAGGCGCAGTGCTGGATGAAGACCTAACATTCGCCCTTAGGCCAATCTGTTGGACAAGTTGGTGCATTATAATTAAAAAAATAGAGCGCGACTAGGACAACGACAGTAAAGAAGGACGACGGAACAAGCGCTCACTTGCAACTAACATTAATTGAGGCATCGTTTCATATTTATACATGAATCATCAGGAGCATGCGCAGGCGCACTTCGGTACACTACATGGAACGCATCAACCAGAGAACATGATAAAAGCTGACGTTTTCAAAAATTCAACACCTCGCTGGGCATGCAAAAGCACAGACGTATCGCTGACGCACTTCTCCCCTTTCTGCTTAATATAAAATGCTTCCAAGAGCTCCCTCGCCACTGTATTATAACTCCTGGCGAGAATTATAATCTGCTCATAGAAAGGTCTGTATTTTCCCAAAGGACTGACAGGCCTGCAATATTCGCAATGCGCGGGTAAATGCGTGCGCGTAATATTGTTAATAGAAGAACTATGCTCGCGTGCCCGGTCATTCACAAATCTGCCCATGTGGCCGATGAAGGCCTCCCCGCATGAAATGCGGTATCTCGTATACTACCCCGACGTCACAGGGCACAAAGCGCTTGGCATACCTCTTTTGCACTTTTTCGGTTTGGGCTTGCCGAAAATTTGCGCACACAGGTAGCCAAGTTTTTGTGGAGCAGAAAACACCACCGGCACTTCGTACCGTTATGCAACTTTTTTCAGGTTGTGCGTAACTCTGAGTATATAGGGCAGAACAACAGGCTTCGCCTTAGGTTGTTCTGGCCGCTTCGCACCTACTTGGCCTTTGGCTTTCCCCAGCAAGGCTTCGGCAACACCCACCAGGACATAGCTCGGGTAACCAACCGACAGAAGTCTCTTCAGTTGAGAGTCAAAGCTCTTTTGAACAGCTTGTGCACAGGACATTTTCTGTGCAGATTCTAAAACCAGAGACGCTATGGCCTCTTTAACAGTCTTTGAATGAGATGATGAAAATGGCAGGAGCTGTTTACGGGCAAGCGGGTGATAGACCCAACAAACATGGTCGGATGATATTATTTTTAGTCGGGTGTTATAATGATTATCAATTTTTAGATATTAATTTCAGGTTTTCATCCGACCTTGTTTGTTGGGTCTACCGCCCGCGTGCCCGTAAACAGCTCCTGCCATTTTCATCATCTTATTCAAAGATTGTTAAAAGGGGCATAGCGTCTCTGGTTTTAGAATCTGCACTGAAGAAGTCCTGTGCACATGCTGTTCAAGAGAGCTTTGACTCTCAACTGAAGAGACTTCTGTTGGTCGGTTTCCCGAGCTATGTCTTGGTGGGTGTTGCCGAAGCCTTGCTGCGGAAAGCCAAAGGCCCAGTAGGTGCGAAGGCGGCCAGACCAACCTAGGCGAAGCCTGTTGTTCTGCCTATATACATAGAGTTCCGCACAACCTGGAAAAGTGGCAGAATGGTACCAAGTGCAGGTGGTGTTTTCTGCTCCACAAACACTTGGCCGCCTGTGTGCGTGAATTTCCGGCAAGCCAAACCGAAAAAGTGCGAAAAGAACCATGCCAAGCCGCTTTGTGCCCTGGTGAAGTCGGTGTATGTAGTCTACGAGATACCGCTTTACATGCGGGGAGGCCTACATCGGCCAGACGGGCCAGAATGTGTGAATGAACACGGGCAACGCGAGCATAGTTCTTCTCATTAACTAACTTACGGCGCGCGTCATTTACAAGCGCATTGCGAAGATTGCATGCCTGCCAGCCTTTCGGAAAAATGCAGACCTTTCTCTTTGAAGCAGATTAGAATTCTCGGCAGGAGTGATAATACAGTGGGAGGGAGCTCTTGGAAGCCTTTATATTAAGCAGAAGGCAGGACAAGTGCGAGTCAGCGATACTCTGTGCTTTTGCGTGCCAGCGAATTTGAATTTTTGAAAACGTCCCTTTTATCATGTTCTCTGGTTGATGCGTTCCATGTAAGTGACCGAAGTGCACGTGCGCATGCTCCTGATGATTCATGTATACATATGAGACGATGCCTCAATAAATGTTAGTTTCAAGTGAGCGCTTCTCCCCCCGTCCTTCTTTACTGTCGTTGTCCAAGTCGCGCTCTATTTTTTTAATCATAACATTCGTCCGTCACAATAAACAACTCAAACACAACTGCCTACAACCAATCAACTTTGAAACTCCTGTCACACCAGTCCTATGGAACAGAAAGCAACTGCTTTTTACGTTTTTTAGCCAGCCTGGTGGTTTCTGGATTATACTATGGAAGTGTGGTATATGGGTCTGCAAAAAAATGGCACTGAACTGCTTGACCCAGTGCTGTATCTGAGGTTTTGCCCTGCGAGTGACGCTTTTCGCACTAGCGCAGTACAGAGCCTCTACGTCGAGTGCGATAAGTGGTCCCTGCATCACCAGATGTTATACATGAACTTGCTGCATGCCTCAAAAATCACGGCTGGGGCTAACCATCCTTTAATTCCACTCCTAACGATACGTCCACACAATAGCTCTTTTTTATTAGTCCATTCATGTCTCTGGCTTTGACACTTAGTGTGAAAAAGTATGTTTCTGAGCTCAAGGTCAATTTTTAGACATACCCAAACATACATAATTAATCTTATGTCATGTTGGAATCTCCGTCCATTGTTGTGCGATTTGGCGTTTACGAAACATGATATAAACAGGGCACCAAGACTTGCAATTCTGCCGCATTTCTTGTTTCTGCAAGACAAGTACCAGGGTGCGGAATTTTACAGCAATGCGTCAAAGACTGCTACTGTGGTTTCATGTTCTGCGCACCGAGAGAACTTTTACACCTGTATAACGATGAATGTCCTTAACAGTATTTTCACGCAGACGCATGCGGCATATCAATGATTTAAATCACATTATTCAACACCCAATACCGAAGTCGACTGTGTACACGGACTCCCTTAGTGCTACATGTACTTTGTCATCTAGAAAGCGCTATGAAAATTATTTATTCAATCTTGTTTTTAAGGCCAATATATATGCCTATACATCAAGCCTCGAATTGTCGGTAATGAGGTCGTCGGATGAAATGGCTGGGGGGGAGGCTGCACTGGAAGACACAGTTTTGACATAACAGTACCCTACACTGGCATCACGCCACACATCAGACACCTTCGTAAAACATTTGACAAACAGAATTAAGTACACAGACAGACAACAAGTTACACGTAATAAAACCACACTTAGGACAATATGCCACCGACACACCAACAGATACACACAAGTCGCCTTGTTTAGATGACGGATAGGCCACACACATGGGACAAATCACACCTTCTCACCTCGATCTTCAAGACCCATGTGTAGCAGGTGAGCAGAGGGCCTTTCCCAAACCACATCATAATCGTACATGCTAGGCACTCGACACAACACGACACAAACACTCTCTTCAACTGTACAGACAGCACGTTTTACTCCACCCATCGTTGTGTTGGGGTAACGATGCCATCGTTACTGCCAAACTGAGATTTCAAGTATTGGTCAGTATGTAAAGTTTTTAAACGTCAGTTTCTCTCATGCATAATCAAAACTGGCCCTGTACACCAGCTATCACTATTGCCTGCAATTGATTGTCATGTTAGACAGGCGCAAGTAATTTTTAGTTATGCAGTTTTGCTTACCGCTCTGTGCCCCGGCTGGCATCTCGCCAGAAAAATGCAACCATCATCATCACCATAGAGCACTGCAATCTGAGCAGTGATCCAGGAGTAATGCGCGGGGGGTGACCAATTAAAGAGCGAGATCTCACAAGCTGAACTCGCAAAAATCGCGCAGCTAACGAACCACATTAGGGGTGAAGCCCCTTAGGTGCTGGGGCTGTTGGCGCGTCCTGCCGGCATCGTCGTAATCATCGTATTATGTACCGCGGTAATAAACACATGGAAACTCGTTTACGCCCCGCTCTGGAACGTAACGCGTGCTAAAAAACTCAGGGACACTCGTTTACACCTCGCGCTGGACCGCTTCGTAACGCGCACTAAAAAAACAACAGGACACTCGTTTACGACTTGCCCTAGAGAGCTCCGTGCTTCAAAGACAAGAGACGTTTACAGCAAAGCTGTATACATTTACCCCCAAATGGTTTTATATCCGTACGAAAAAACGCCAAGGCGCCAAGAGTACAGTTACACTGCATGCTTCGCCCATCCTCACGTTTTACGGTAGTGGAGATGTCCCGGGGTTTCTTTTATTACATCGTCGGGTTTCCTGACATATACTATGTATGGCATACCAACCATCCAGATTTGCGGCGCTTGTAACCATTTTTTTGGATTCACAAACATACTACTGGGCTCACAAAAATTACCACCTGAGTATAACGGAAAGCTGAGCTAGGTGGAGAGGATTCGTATTTAAAGAGCAAAAAGACGTAACGGAAGAAATACACAACGCGAGTGTTTTCTATCAACTGTTTCTTTTTGCGCTTTTTGTGTTTGAAGTATCAATTACCACTGCAACCCTGCAAGACTGCGGAACGGTCTTTGAAAGAATTACCAACGAGATGGGAGAATAATAGTAATGCAGTATAAACCTGATCTATCGAAAACCGATCTTACGAATTTCCCGATCTAACGAATAAATTCGGATTCCCCCGGAGGTGACTATAGATCAAGGCTTTTATTAATTCGAAATAAAGAAATATATTCAGCGCTATTCCGGATTTGACGAAATATTTTGAGAAGCACGCATATTTCAGAAGGAGCAATTGCGAATTTGTTTCATCAAGAGCCCACGAAGATTATTGCGCTTCGTTAGAAAAGAAACGAGGAGTCTAGTCTCGTTTTTGCTGAGCTTTACTATATAAACACAGCAGTACCGTGGCCGCAGACCACGGAGTACAAGGCAGCATGCTTTCCACCATCGTGGAGAGAAGGGAAGAGAACTTCGTCTGTAATTGCGTCTAAGAAAAAGAACCTCAAGACGACCCCGCACGAGAACTTGGAGGAAGCCCTGTTAACCTGCACATGGTTCCGGGATGCGAGAGACAAGAACGTTCCGCTGCGGGGGCAAGTAATACAACAGAAAGCACTGCGTTTCGCGCGTCCGCTGGCGGTCTATGTGGCGACGTCAGGGCAATTCCCGGCGGGCTTATTAGGGGCGAAGCTCCTTAAGTCATGGGTCTGTCCATCCCTTGTGTCTTCGTGGTACGTGACCGCCGCATGCTTTCGGAGATGTCGCAAAGTGGGCCGCGTTGCACGCGCAAGAACCGGCTGCAACCGGCAGCGCAAACTCGGCACCGGGAGCGCGAGCTTGTCTGTGTTCGCCAACGGAGGCGCGAGCGCACGTGCACTGCGAGGGGGAGATCACGCAAGAGATCACGCCACGAACGCAGGCAGTCGTTCTCGGAGATCGAACGAGACGCAAGGGACCTTTGCTCGTTTCCTCTCGTCTTATTCGGGCACAAAGTTCGTCCCTAAATAAAAAGTTCTTTCTTTACCGTTGTGTCCCATCCTACGTGACAAATTGTGGTGGAGGTGCGGGGTAGACCTCGATAGTGCGGGGTCTTTCACCAGGTCTGGGCCTGGGAGCATTGACTCCGAAAATAAAAGTTGATTTGTACAATGTACGCACACAGTCTTACGTCTTTTTTAATGATGTAATGGGCGAACTTTCACGGGAGAGTTACGGTTACCGATGATCTCCCCCTCTCGAGCTTCGCCCCACTTATCATCATTCATTCCGTGGATATGGCGTGATTTTTTTTCTTTTTGCCGACGACTTTAAGGCATCTGCAACATTGTCGGCATGCAAGCGCCGTGGCCGGCGCAATTATGATGTCAAGGTAGCTGCTGGTACGCCTGCCTTAGAGAACGACTTTATGGAATAAACTGCTTGTAAAAGGTTGTCCCGATTTTACGAAGACCTCGATTTAACTAAATAATTTGTGTTTCCCGGTGACTTCATTAGATCGGGATTTTAACCGTATGTCGGTCTGTATGCGAACTAAAGAGTCCGGCGTGTGCCTATACCCCTGAAGCATCTGAGGCATTCTGTGCATGCACATGTAGAAGGCACCCCAACAAGTGTCATTCCATTTTGTACTCAGCCCCCTCCGAGGATTTCAGAACTTATCCTGGTCAGCCCCTCACTCGTGACCGGATGTTGTTAGTCAGCAGAGCCGACGTTGCGTCCATAGAACCACGATTCTACATAGTCGGAGTCCGGCATCTTCTCCCGTATTCCTAGTTGTCCATTTTAAAGGCTAAAGAATCGCGTTCGATCCCCACCACCGAGGCGATCACAATGGCCTAGGCTACACACACTGAACGAGCTGTGACATTGAACCAAGTTTGGCTACTGAACTATCCTGAAAAATACTATTTATGTTGAAGATATCGTGCAGAGCTGACGAGAAGGGCATGGAAATGCGCCTGTCAGAGGAAAAAACTAAATTTTATAGCACAACCTGTACCAGTTCAGATTTTTTTCCAAGTTCTGTTACAAAGTGAAGCTTTGGTTCCATTCCCGTTCCACAAGGTACGGGGAAAGAACACGCCGTTATTATCTGCAAGCTATATTTAACACTTTGCCATCTGACTTTTTTGCGCATGCTTCGAAATACAAACTGAAAAAGCCTTTAAGGCGCATGCGCTAGTGCTTTCCTAACATTTCGGGAATACTGCATGGTTATCTGTTCTTGGTTGGTACTGCGTACTGGAACAGATATAATTTTTTTTAACGCTTGTCGCCAGCCAGGCTCTGCCTGACAAGCCCGTTGCGGCTTAGGTAGGCCTGATTATGTACATGACTTTGTTTGACTAATAAATATTATTATTTGACTAATAAATATTATTATTATTTGGTGTCCTTACTGATGCTGTTGTACGCCAATACGCCCTGCGGGAAAGCCAACTTTATAAGACGGTGATGATGAATGACAGTGGATGAACCTAAAGGAAAAAAGCGCCTCCTGTGGCCGGAATGGAACCTGTGTGTCCCTCACGTTCTGAAGCCGGCATCTATCCGATTGCTCCATTTTGACATCGTCGAAGGGAGCGCTTAACAGTAGGTACCCATTCGCGCCGTGCACCCCCGACCCAAACTTTAGGCCTACGGAGTGCTCACCCAAGAGTTGCTGTGGGTATTGTAGGAAAGTGGGCCGTAACTCGAGAGTAGCTCATACTTTTAGTGTGGGAATGGCCAACCAAAGAATCCATCACGAGAAAGCTTCGTGGTTAACCATCGTCGTCGTTAGACGGAGGGGTGCAGGATTTTTATTGTATTCTTGCATTCGCCCCCTTTTTTAAATACTTTTTAGAACTTAACTTAGAATAGAAATAAAAAACAATTTCAATACATCATGTTTGTCCTAACAGTTGCTTCTGGCCTTTGTCCCAAAAATTTTGTGTTGTCATTCTCCCAACGTAAGTAATGTATAGTAAAAAAAACAACATCCGGCAGTGATATACATGTACTTTGACGCCAGCAAGCATCTGTGCATTTAAATGCTTGTAGCTCTGTTAGTCTGTTCAAAAACAGTAAAAACAAGCACGCATGTCTGAGGCGGGAAAAGTGTTACAAACCTTATTAATCCTCGGCATGGTTAGGAAGGTAGAATACTACTAGCTTTCGCTTGGCTCTTTGGTAACCCTGTACAGCTTCGGCGTTCTCACATTAGGAGGACGAAGACAAATGCTTTTTTGGAAAGCGCAAAGTCATTGTGATACTGGCTGTATGTACTTTCTCGTTCTGTCTGCTTGTGCGCGAAATCGGAGCGTATTGACAGCACGATGTAAATTGGGAGGCATGGTGTGCACACCTGCAGTGTTTCCACTGTCAGTCTTGCACTCGTTCAGGCTTATCCAGTTTGTGTTCAAGGCAATTGCAGCTTGTTGACTGCGTTCAATAAACCTTAACCTACACAAGAAGAAGGTAATATGGACGTACTCTTTTTACAGAAGCTTTCGGAATGGACTTAAATTTTTGAAGTAAAAGTATTCAATTGTTTGATAAAAAATACCAGCAGAAGAGCAAAGAAAGTACGTTATTGGCACTTTGTATAAGTGACAAAAGGAGTCAGAAGGAGAACAGCCGTTCTCTCTTATTCGAAGTTCGGCTTCGTTTATTAAGAGACTGCCACTAAACATGGACCCAGTCCCACGGAAGAGAGAGAGAGAGAGGGAGAGAGAGAGAGAGAGAGAGAGAGAGAGAGAGAGAGAGAGAGAGAGAGAGAGAGAGAGAGAGAGAGAGAGAGAGAGAGAGAGAGAGGGAACAATTATGAAATTATGAGAAATTATCAGAGAGAAATTATGAAACATGGTGGTGTTGGGAAAAAGAACTGGTCTAAGCGGCGGGGACTGGGGTGGCATTCTTTAGGTTATACGACTCTAAGGGTGATCAAAGAGATTTGAGAGCTCACCAGCGCACGCCGGGCGAGCTCGTACATTTCGAGGGTGCAGGCAAGAAAGGGGCCTTGAAGCGGCTTTGTGGAGCAGGTACGAAGGCGTGTAGGCTTTAGGTTAAAGTCACGTTTTAATCTTGGAAGCGGTGCCTATTGTTAGCTGATCTACTCAAGAAGCCTATCTGTGGCGAGACGTATAGGATTGACGTGGAACTTTGAAGTGGAGACACCACATACAGTGACGTACGTTTTCTAGTGCCTCCTGCTTTAGAACACACTCGTGGTTCAAGGGCACCGGAAGCCCCGAAAATGCGTGTTCGCAGACAAGAAAAATACCCGCAACCGTAGCCATAAAAACTTCGCTTCAAAAGACTAGAAAACGAGATAGCGCCGCAATCCAACTTATGAACTTATGCCCCTCTATACTGAAGTGTAGATGTCCCAGCACCACCTGACTGAGCCCCATAACAGCCTGAATCGGCTCAGCCGGGAGAAGGCGCTTTATCTGTCGATTTCGTGCTACTCTGGATACTCGCTGTGGTGTCGCAATAATAAATGCGTTTTGGGGCTGATTTAAAACACGTGGGTTCGGTTCCTGCCACGGTGGCTGCCTTCCTGGTAAAGGCGAAAAGCGAAAACAATGCTGCGTCAATATTTCGGCGTATATGTTAACGGTCTCCTGATAGTCAAAATTATTCCGAAACCCTCAAGTATGGCGTGCGTCACAGCCCAGAATGTAGCTTCGGAGTGTTAAACCCCAGAATCAATAAGTGCTATGAGGTAGGACTGTCCGCCACAAGTACGTCCTAATCTCATTATGGGAAACTATCGTACTGCCCAAAGCTCCTAATGCGAATGCTAATCAATTACTAGGCCAGCATGCTTTCAATCTCTACGTTACCTGCCTCAAATAAAGGTAGTCTTGCGGAACAGGTGCACCTTCGCCATGAAATCAATATCACTCTTATCTGCTGCCAGAGGTTATATTAGCAAAGTATTACAACACAGATGGCTTACAGGTTTTATAAGATGACGTGATTTCCCTATAATGAATGGCGTGCATCGCCGGAGAACATGTGCGATGCCACGTTTCTTCTGTTTTTAAAGCGACGAATCACACGAAAATAGAGCAAGAAGTTGGGCAAGTTAGTACAGGAAATACTTACGCATATTTTGTCAGCGCCCAACTAACACCAAAACGCGGGAGGTGTGAATTCGGACACGAAAGGCGTGCATGTAGCGTCTGCTCCGTACTTATTCTTCTCGCGTGTGCGTCTCATTTTCGCGGTAACAATAAAAATGAACTATCACACTGCAACATGAATACGCCTGGAGGAGTCGTGCGGGACGGCTTCTGTCACCAGGTGAAGTAGACCAAATGAAGTTTCTTTCTTTATAAATGAAGTGGATAAAGTGCAGTGATAAAAAAGACCCACACCACGAGTAGGTCTTCCCGATGTTCTCACAAATGTAATAACCTTCCTCTTTGTTTACTACTTGGCTATAGTACTTAATGCAATAAATGACTAGTAAAATTTATTATTATGAAGCTCGGCGCAGTTTCGCTGTATAAGACTACTTTAGAGCACAAATTTATTTTCAACGTTAAAAATTCATAGGTATTTCTTTCATTCTAAAAGAAAACATCCATGGTGGAGCTCTCAAAACAAAGGTTCAACCAATTCTTTTACATTTATATCCTGCAGAAACGGCAAAGGCAAGACTAGATAAAAGCTAACGGTGGCAAAATGGTCACTCTTGGTTCTATTTTTATTTCGTCTGTACCAGGAACCTAAATCCTTTGTCTAAAATAACCAGGAAGATCGTTCTCTTGATATGTTTCAATAGCGCAGAAATTGGAAATCGAGAGTTTACATTAATGTTTTAACAGTGTTGCGCATAGTTTAATAAACTTAACAGTTTAATAACATAGTTTAATAAACATAGTTTAATAGACTTTATGTTGCGCATTGTTGCGCCTGGTTTAATAAACATGTTGCATCCCTAATATGCTTATCGAAAAACATCGGCCGGAAATGGCTCTGTGTAGCCAAGAGAATCTTCATTGGTGTGGGGCAATCTAACCGCACGAGTACGGCGTGCGCCACGAACCCGTCGAACTAGTTTTTCGTCCCGCGAAGAAACAATATTGTGCAAAGTCACCTTGAACCCCTTGCCTAGTAAATTAAGATGGGACGAGTGATCTATCTCGGGCACTCCATCATTGTCGTCTTGAGTCGTTGAATTGGCACTCAGCTCTGGATCTCCTGTGCGGCTGTGGGGGTATCAAAAGGGGGTTGGTTGATGACCACTCAAGTTCATTCTGACGAGGCTGAACAACAGGTCTCGAAGTACTAAATCGTGTGACAGTATTCCCGAAGGCCTTCCGGTCGGTAGCCTCTAATGTCAATGCGTTCAAAGGCGCTAGGAGCGACGACGTGGTTATCGCAGGTGGTGCCAACGTTTTCACTGGAGTTAGCGAAGAGGTGGCAACGACGTCTTTTGTGAAGAGCGTTTCCGTTATTGACGATGTCAAGTGCACGACGGCTTCATTTTCCATGTCCGAACTTCTGGCAAGGTCCATCCTGCGGAGGAACCCGAGTGAGCGAATGATGTCAGTGAGTTGCAACGATATCAAGGCTTGAATTGTTTTGGTTTTACAATTTCATTACAACATACGGCAGGTCTACTACCACCAGAAAAATGGAAACACAAGTTTAAGAAGTTTTACCCGTTTTGACGCACTTTTCACTGGTAGACAAAAACATAAATATAGGTTCCTTGGGGGAACTTGGCACTGCGTGCAATTTCTCATCCCTGTCTTTCGCGAAATTGAGGCTCCGCCCAATCTAGCACACCACCCTCCAGCTATTAAAGTCTGTCAAACGAAGGGTCTCGTGTGCATTCCCCCAACGTGCTAATCATGCTTTGCTTTTTAGCAACCTCAGTGGTAATGTTGCCATGCTTTAGCAGCGGCATCGTCTGGACGTAGATTCCTTGTTTCCCACCAGTTACAGCAACTCGTCACCGTCTTTGCGATTAAACCCTCTTTTGCCGCCCTACTGTCCCTGAGCTCGCAACACACTACACTTCACGCTGGGACGCTGGGAAACGGACATGTTAAGGGTGGGAGGCGGCGACGAACAGACATTAAGGTGAGTTGGTCGAATCGAGCACCTCTGCAGCCAGCTTGTCTGGATGCCACGTGTCGGCTAATGCGCTTTGTGGGTATACCTGTTGCTCTGTCGCCAACTGTCTTTTAAGTGCAGAGCACTTTAAGGGTTCGCCTGCTAGTCGCAGCTTGCTAACTGTTGATGCGATTGCCGCAATCGGGGGGCGTGCAGCGAGGTTACGGACCCAAGTAGAGCCTTCTTTACCGTCATCAGTGGGTCACGCTGGGGCTTCGAACACCACGTGGTTTAAATAGTCATAACCTTTCAAGCCTCGTGAACCGCTGGCGCATCTCATACATCTCCCCGTTGTTTAGCGCGAAAAAAAACGTCAGGTACATTTCAAGCAAAATCTGCATGTATAACCTGCAGCCCCGTGTTCAATTAGTCAGGAACGCTCGTTGGGTTGGTTTTTACGACCGTAAGCGTAAAAAGCGGCCGCGCAAGAAAAAAAATGGCGCGTTGGAAATGACGCAGAAAGGCTCCAGACGCGCAAAAAAAATTGTCATGTTCGAAATGACGCAGAAGGGCTCGAGCAACGCAAAAAAACAATTACGGGTTCGAAATGACGCAAAACAGCTCCAGCATACGAAATTAAAGCTAGAAAAAAAAAACAGAACTCCCGCTGGCGCAGTTTCAGGCAGGGGGCGCGCTAGCACTGCGAAGGCGGGAAATTTGAAATGAATTGGGAGGCAGCAGTGAGCGCATAACGGCGCTGCAGCACATTAGGGCGAATCACTGCTCTGCACTTCTGGCCGCTTTCACATTGAGTGGAACGGCTTTAATTTTTTATCGACCACGCGAATTTTGGTGAAAGGTCTATATATTGTGGAGGAAATATAAATTTTGGGCAGTTTCTACGGCCGGCGAAAACTGGTTTCTAGCAAGGGCTGTTGGCATTATGAAACATTCTTGATGCCACGCAGTGTATACGCTGACGTGCAGCTTTGTTGCCTTAAGGTTGCGGTTTGGCTTGCTCACGAGGAATCTGTCTTTCCAAACAGTGTATTGTTAATGCCTGCCTCAGAAGAGTATCGACGCCGATTTCAGCGTGAGCTTGCATTACTGCGTTCTGCGAGAATCAAGAATAAATATGCTTAAAAACCAAGAATATACAGTCATTATCTGCGTATAGTGGATCTGTGTTGCGCAAACAAAAGGCCAGACTAAGATGTACTACCGCTCGTACTTTAACGAAGCTACTGTCTGCGGACACGCAAAGAAATGGGGGCATAATATATTCAGAAGACTTAGAGCCTACTTCGCACTATTGGTAAATGACCCCCTCTTCATACAGCCCGCTTGCTCGTTAGAAGTCGGAGCTCATCTTAAAGGTGTAGGCAAGACACCAAGATGCCCCACCACTCATTGGGGCTAAATAGGGGTGCCGGGATTAAATGAAAGCATGAATTTGCAAGTGGTTCATGGTAAGCTTACTATTGTATAATTTACTCGAGCGTGTGCAATACTTTTCCCACAGGGAAAGTTTTTCCCTACTTGTTTGGGAACGTAAGGTTGCGTAGTCGAGGGGTGAAAAGAATCCTCACCCTATTTGAAGCTACATGCATTGTTGCCCCTCGTATCTTATGGTAATTTGAAGGCAACCTTCTTCATGTCTACCCTGTAAGACGACGTCTTTCCGGCTAACTTTACGCAAAATTTTCTGCCTTCCCCGGTTGTGGCAGGCCAGGAACACGCTCGGCTCTGTTGTGTAAACACTTGACGACCTCCATGAAACATTACCTGTGACCTTCGCTTGTACGTTGCTTTATGGATGCCTCTTCGCCTTTGAGTGTTCGCAGCGTAATTTGAGACCAGGGGCCAATTCTCCAAAGAAGGGGCGTCGTTCTAAAACGACGGTGTAGAGCCTTCCATCCATGCGCTGGGGTGTCGCTCTGAGGGCCAGGCGAAGCGGGGAAAAGCACACAGGGAGCACTGTACCAAGGACGCAACGTCGCAAGCGAAACTACGTGGTACATTGGCCATCGCTTTCGCCCCCTCGTGCCGCGAAACAGCTTGTGCTCTCCCCTTTTGCAGTCCCTCAAAGCAACACCCCAGACCAAGAATCCTTCATTTGCTTGAGACTACCGCATCGTTTCAAAACCTCTTTTTAGAGAATTTGGTCCCAGCTCGACGTTTCCTCACGCTAGCTGCGAATCCACAACCACTTTGGTCTTTCTCTATAGATCATGGGTGGAGCAATTGAGCGCCCGAGCCCATTCAATGTCCTTGTCTTCCACTGCACATGCCATTATCCCGTCACGGTTCTCGCCACAACGGTTTCAGTGTTTGTGCATTTTTGAGTGGAGTTGCCATTGACAAAAAATGTCATAACTGTTACTATACTTCCTAATGAGAAATTCATGCGTACCGTGAACTGCAGTCTCATCGGTCACGGCACCTATCTACTGCGCCTCGGGATGTGATCGCAAGATCAGCGAACGCACGGCGGCGCGCGCTACTCTGCCGCTATCTCACGGCGCGTCGTCACGGCCGAGAATGTTGTTGCAAATTGTGTTTGCACCTCACTCGCAGGTCTCACGTGCTTCAGATGGGCCGCGAATGTAGGAGGAGCTTTGTCGAAAGAGTCGCCGGGAGGCACTGAGACCGATTGAGCCGTGGCGACGCACCAGGAAACGACGCTTTAGGTGATACTTTAACCTCCTTATTTTCTAGCGTTGTTTCCAGCTCCTTTGATTCGTCGGCTACTTCAGTTTCGCTTTTGGTTTAATTGGGTAACTGCCAAGGTTTTCAATTGCTCACGCTCTCCTCGTTCCGTTCTAATATCGTGAATTGAGGACATAGGTTTGTCCCCCTAACGGAAGATCTGTCAGTGCATTCCATCTGTCTAAGGATGATCATGGCGTGCGTTTTTGATACTTGCTAACTCAATAAATTTGGGAAAAGTGCTGACTCAACGTACAGCTCTTTCATGATGCGGTCGTCTTCAGGGTATTGTGGTTCGGGCAGTGTAGACTCCGTAGGCTGAACCGACTCGAAGGCACGCTGTAGGTTCCATGGCTATCTTGGCGAGAGGTGCCCTTGTTGTCCAGGAGTAATTCTTGGTTGTCTGAGTAGAGTCCCAACGAATAGTTTGTTCTCTGGATGTGTTGATGATGGGTGCCGTTGTCGAGGAACTAATCTTGGTAGGTTTACTGGCCCCAGGAAAGTGGCGTTTTGCAGGGCTGCCGGTGAGAGCTTGAATTTTTTCATTGCCTTTCAGATACCTCTCGCCGTGCGCCCTGCGGACAAAGGAAGTATAAGCCTGCCCTGGTTATTTTTTTATGTTCCCCAAAAATGCTGACATCCCAGTATAGTGTCTCCGAGGAGCAGTCAGATTTTTAATCACCCAAAACTCACTACTACAAATAAACAGTTCATTAGTATAAAAGGATCGTCGGCTGCAAAAACACTGGATGTGTGTAATATGAATACAAAGTTGCGCTGCTAACATCTTTTACAGTACCGTCTACAACGCATCAATTAAAATTTTCGCATGGTCAGCACAAGCAGCCCCAAAAAAGGCCTGGAAGAGTAAACGGAACCAACAAGTGAGAGCTTGTTGTATCATATAAATCACCTAAGCTATAAGAATGTGATGTGATAGAAAGTCGCATATAATTTAATTGCAGCATGAATGAACCACAGCGACAAGCACGCAATTGAGATTGTCTGTTACGCTCGGCGAATGCGCCTGAAGCTCTTCATTAGTATAGCCCTTTAAGTAATGCCCATATTAGCGATATGCAGCTCCACGAATGCAATAAGTGCTGTTACTTTGGGAGCTGCTACTTCGGTTGAGACAAGCTATAATTTGCGCGGCGCATTCGTTTGAAAACACAATCTGCGTGAAAAAGCTTAAGTAAAAAAATATACAGCCCCTGTGGAGAAAACAACGATGAGGGGAAATCAAAGCTTTCCAAAAAAGTCGTCAACACCAAATGAACAAACCCATAAGCAAACGGATCCACATCACGCCGCCTTACCATACACATGTTATTTATCAACACGAATTACTTCCGTGCTGTTCAGTCTTCCTGTTACAACTTCCCGTCTTACTAATATTTAGTTGATCGGCTTATTTCGTACTAGATTGTTACGGTTCCTCCTCAAATGTAGCCTAATTTGAGATTTCACCATACGGTGGTCAGTACACCTCATCCTTTAGAGCACTTCTACATCCTGCATGACGCCAGGCTTATCACATAGTATGAAATCTATTTTATATATATGCTCCCTATTCTGGCCCCTCCACGTCCACTTCCATCCACTTCCGTTAGCCGAAAAAGGTTTCTGTCAAGTGGACTTATAAGTCTTCCTCTGTTATTTCTACAACCCAGACCATATTTCCCAACTGACTTTTCTCCATTATGCTTCTTCCCTGCTGTAGCATTGACGTCGCCATAACACGGTGTACTGTGTTTTAAAGCAAAACTTTCTAGCTCTACCAACCAACGGTTCTTTCGTTGCGTGCAGGACGACTAACTCCCAACGCGGCGGAGGCGGCGGCGGGGGGCGGAGGGACGGGAAGTGGGAGGGTTTTATTCACGGAGCATACTGCATATGGCGCGGCGAATTTACCCAGCGTTGCCCGTGCGGAAGTGCCTGCTTAGCCGGCGGAGGCATCGGCGGTACGGCTTTGTCGTCTGCTTTTGCGGCAGGTTGTTTCGGGCCGGTTTTTGCGCAGATTCGCGTCCATTGCGCGCTGGCTTTCGCACGGCTTGATTTACTTGTTCGATAGCACCTCCAAGGTAACCCGCACCCGACGGAATTAACTGGTCGTACGGAAAATATACGTTAAGGATTGATTTGCAGGGCGGGAAAAAATGTGCAAACCACATACAGAATATTGGCCGCTAGAGAAATGCTAGCTTTTGTGCACGTGATTACCACGTACGGTACTCCGTTTTCTAATTTGGTGAATTCCAATTCCGTTGTGTTTTAACAGGTATTACTAAATGGGGAAAGTGGAAACTGGTCGTGATAAACAGCAATTACAAAAGTTCCCTCAGCTTTCTCGCCGTTCTCTGACTTATTAAATTAACTACTTTAAATCAGCATAAATGGGAATCGCTAAGCTCACATACTCAATTGTTTCGGTGTCTTCGCTTGTGTCGCGCGGTTGTGTAGCCCCAAGCTAGCATATAAGCATGCCTAGGTTCCGTTGTCTCACCCTTCGAAAAACGCTTCTCTCTGTTTTCTTTCTCCCGACTCCCGGTCGGGCTACAGAGGCGGCGTCCGCCACCCTGGCCCGCCCATAGCCGACGCTGCTGCTGCATTCGCTACGCCGCCCCCGCGAATTCCGGGTAATAACTGCAGAATCTCTGGTTTCACTCTTTGTAAATCTACGTGTGTGAATACAAGTGGCGTAGCATGGGAAATGGTTGTGGGTGTCGTTTAAAGCTTAGCTTTGTTTAAGCTTTGCTTTGGATCTAAGCGTGTAGCCCTGTACCACCTTGACTGTACCTCATAATAAGCCTAATCACAAGACCAGTGAACTAAAACCTTTGTCCAAAATAACCAGGCAGATCGTTCTCTTCACATGTTGCAATAACGGAGAAATTGGAAATCGAGAGGTTACGTTAAGGTTCTAACATTGTTACGCATAAATGTTTTGTGGCTTGTTTAATAAACATGTTTTGTCACTAATGCGGTTAGCGAAAAACATCAGCCGGAAATGACTCTGTGTCGCCAAAAGAACCTTCATCAGTGTGAGGCAATCTAACCGGACGAGTACGGCGTCCGCCACCAATCCGTGGAACTGGTTTTTGGTCCCGCGAAGCAACAATATTGTGCGAAGTCACCTTGAACCTCTTTCCCAGTATATTGAGATGGGACGAGTGATCAATCTCGTGCACTCCGTCATCCTCGTCTTGAGTCGTTGAATTTGCACCGAGCTCTGGATCCCTGTGCGGCCGTGCGGGTATGAAAAGGGGGTTGGTTGATGACCACTCAGGTTCATTCTGACGAGGCTGCATGACAGGTCTTGAAGTGCTAAATCGTGTGACAGTATTCCCGATTGACTTCCGGTCGGTATCCTCTAATGTCAAGGCGTTCGAACGCGCCAGGAGCGACGACGTGCTTATCGCAGGTGGTGCCAGCGTTTCCATTGGAGTTAGCATAGAGGTGGCAACGACGTCTTTTGTGAAGAGCGTTCTCATTATTGACGATGTCAAGTGCACCACGGCTTCGTTTTCCATGTCCGAACTTCTGGCAAGGTCCATCCTGCGGAGGAACCCAAGTAAGCAAATGATGTCAGTGAGGTGCAACAATATCAAGGCTTGACTTTTCGGTTTTAAAGTTCATTACAAGATACGGAAGGTATACTATCACCTACAAAATGGAAACACAATGTGAAGGAGTGTCACAAGTTTTGACCCACTTTTCACTGATAGAATAAAAACGTAAATATTGGTTACTGGCGGGAACATTGCACTGCGTGCAATTTCTCATCCCTGTCCTTCGCAAAATTGAGGCTCCGCCCAATCTAGCACACCATGCTCCAGCTCCAGAAGTCTGTGAAACGAAGGTTCTCCTGCGCCATTCGCACACCGTGCTAATCATGCCTTGCTTTTTACCAACCTCAGTGGTAATGTTGGCATGCTTTAGCAGCGGCATCCTCTGCACGATTGTGCCCACAAGTTACTACAACTCGTCACCGTCCTTGAGATTAAACCCTCTTTTGCCGCCTATTCTCCCTTAGCTCGCCCTACACTCGCTCGACGCTGTGACGCTAGGAAACGGGCATGTTAAAGATGGGAAACAGCGATGGACAGACCGTAAGTGGAGGTTCGAACGCAGCTCCCCTCTAGCCAGCTCGTCTTGATGCCACGTACTGGCTAACGCGGTTTGTGGGTATTCGCCGCGAGCTCGACATGTAGGTGGCGACAGCGTCGCGCTGCTAGTGTGGATGCTCCCCTGAGCGGCCCGTAAGAATGCACACTGTGGGCGCGCTTCGTGCCTTTTTCTCGCCGTATGTGCGCACGAAAGGTGCAAACAAGAGTGGTATGCTGTAGTTCGGGTCCTCAACGTTCAATGTATAGAATGGAAGCGGGAGTCAGTTTTCATTACTACGCCAAAAAAAGCGACGACTCATCGGGAATCTCAGAATGGCCGTAATTGTGACAATGAACTTGCACGCTGTGGCTCGTAGCAAGCTCGATCTTTCCAGACTATGGCTTTGAGCCTTCAATAAAAGCATAAATAAAAACCAATCAGGAAGCCTCGATCTCTGAAATTCAGTTTACAGCGGCAATCTCAATCGCTTTCACTGGTAGCATTACGCATTCCTGAATTTTTGGGATGCCCTGAAATGGTAACACTACTTAACTGCCCCGAAATTCTTTCTAAGAGCTTACGATATTTTTTGTGTGTTCAAAAGGCAACATAAAATTACTGAATTTTGATCAGCGCAGAGATATAAATGTAACCGCTCTAACGGGCCTTTTAAATGAAATTTTAGCGCCTCTGAAGGAAGGTTTGATGAATAATGGTATCGAATCACTTATTTATGGCTTTCGTCGCAAGTGAACTTGCGAATTGAATTGTCAACGCACGCAGTACAATCAACATCTCATGTTTAGCTTGGTTTTCGCAAAATGACAAGCAGGTTTACAGTGTGCAAACCAATTGGCTTCTGGGGCCTCACAGTGAGCACAAATTTTCTGTTACGGCTGCTCTGTTGACCATTTGCGTTCCTTTAAAATCTAACAGGTGCCTGCAACAGCGAGATGTGTTTGCATTTTTGCGTATAAGGTCGCTTACAAACCCTAAAGGTGGCACTAAATGAAGTTGCGCTGTTGCAGATGTAGTAAAACATTTCATTTTTATTTCTCATAAAGAATCAGCGCCACGGGTTCCTGGTAACTACCTTGTTTTGTAAACTGAATATCGCCATTGTCTTGGCATTTAATTCTTGAGGATTGGTTAAAAAATGAAATTCTGTGCATTTCGTTTTTTTTTTCGGGAAAGGGGGGGGGTGTCCTGCCAACGTTGCAAGAGCAGCGAGAAAAGAATGCATGTAACGCGAAAAGCCAAACTATGGTTATCAGTATAACTCGCAATCGAAACTACACCAGGCGTCGTGTTCTGTAGCGGTGGAAAAGCAGTACTTTAACACGTATTTTCAAAACTAATTAACCCCTTTTTTGTCCGAGATTGTCCAGGAATTGTGGCTCGCCTTTTTTAAAATTGTATTGAAAGCAAGCATTGTGGGAAAAAACTAAAAAAAAACCCAGCGAGTCATGGCACACACCCCTCACACATGTGGACAACAACGTGCATTATATTACTCTTTTTCTCCCCTTTCTTTAAACTTAGGTCCACCTTAAGAGGTCAAGACGTGACCATATTATGCATTTGGTTATGCTGAGTGAGACACGTTTCTGGACAAGGTGATTCATGTCGGATTTGAAAATGATATACAGTCGAACACGGATATATCGAACACGGGTATATCGAATTATTGTCTATATCGAACTCATAAATTATCCCCTTGAAAATTCTGTGTAAAAGTATAGGACTTCGTACGTTTATATCGAACCGTATTTTTCCCGACATTGGGTATATCGAACGCCGCGCGACCTGGAAGGTGCTCTTCGGCGGTCGCTGCACCCCCGATTGAGGTTGAGGAGGATGTGAAGGATTGCGCGGGCATGGCGGAGACTGGCTCGCGGAACTAATTCCCCCTACCAGATCGAATTTGCGCTTGCGCAGTCGGACCCCGCTACCGGCCGCCGTAGCGTTAGCGGACGGAGCCCGGTATGCTAAATCTCTCTAGGCACACAAGCCCGAACGCTCGGAAAATGTGACAGTGCGAGGTAGGGATGCTCCGACTGCGCACGTCCTTTTTCTTTTTTCTTTTTTTTTTGCGGCTGCGTACGTTCCTCGCCTTGCCGAAAAGAATTTTTTTCTCTCTCTCTCTCTGGGTCTGTCTTCCCAGATGTCGCCTCGGGAAAGGGAAGAGGGAACGAAGGCGCTGGCGCCTTCCTCCTTCTTTTGCATTTTGCTGCGGTTGCTGCTGTTTGGCGAGTTGTCCCGCACCTTTCGGAGATCACTGTTTCTCTCGGAGATGACCATCGCGAGCGCTTTGTTGGAGTCCGTTCAGAGAGCCTTGGAATGGTTACCTTCAAAGTTCTTGTGGTACGTGCACGCTGTTCTTCTTTTGCGTGCGTGTTGTGCATGGTGTGCGAAGGCGCAGCGTACTGCTGGAATTTTCTAGTTGTGCAGCCTCGAGAACATCGAGACGAGCGTCTTTAATTTCACTTCCTGGACGAAGAAGCAGGCCAAGATCAGCGATTTTTTTTTCACGGAAATAAAGCGTCCTGTTGCGTCGTGAGTGCGGAATGAGTTGTCATTCTAGAATGCGACGATGGTAAGTGATCGTCCGCCATAGGTGAGGTCTCAGAGCCCATATTTTTTTATATCGAATTTTTCATATATCGAACTAATTCGCGATCCCCTTGGAGTTCGATATATCCGTGTTCGACTGTATATGAATCTGACACACGAAATGCCACATGACAGACGCAAACTCACAACTGCTTAATTTTACCGAAAAATCCCCCCTTAATACTCTTGCGCATCCATAGAAACGTATTTTAAATGATACGTAAAATTAGCAACTCGATACAGTAGAATAAATGTTTGTTCCTCCTCCGTAGTATAAACAACGACTGTCCAAAAATTGTATTTATTTTAGAAAAGGTACGGGAAGGACACCATCACACAGGCGCTTGCGGGTGTAAAATACGTGTCCGGAAATGTATGGGCGATAGCGCACGGGTCGTTTGCAGTGTAAATGTTTTTGTTCGTTTCTTCTTTCTATAAGGACACAGCGCAATTTTACAAGGGTGTGGAATTTGCACGCGTATGCACAGGTCTTCTCGCTTCTTACCCGTTTCGCGCACTAAACTTTTATCCTTTAAATAATCACCACGCCACCTTCAAAAAGCACCCTTCGACGTTCCCGAAACGGCAGACGACTGCACTCAACAATAAGAAAAGTGCAATGTGTGGAAGCAATGTTTATAACACGTTTCACATTCAAGCGGTGACCACGGCGAAGACGTTTCGTGGAATTAAACCGGCGCATTTACCCGCAACGGCCGCTGATTATTGCGTTTCTAGAGGAAATGCGCAAGCAGAGGTAAGTATGTCATTGCTTACTGCCAAACGAGCACACATATTGGTTGTTTTGTCGTGTGCAGCACGCGTCTTGCGCCGCACGCAACGTGAAAAAGCAGACGACGCGAGTGCGCCATCCACACTAGGAGCGGTTCGTCCCGCCGCCGCCAGAGGCCGACTGTGTTCGCGCTCGGGGCGAATACTTGTTGCTCTGTCGCCACGTGTGTTTTAAATTCGGAGCTCTTAAAGGGCCAGACTTCTCGTCGTAGCTTGCTAACTGTCGATGCGATTGCCGGAATCACGCGGCGTGCAGCGACACCACGCACACAAGTGGAGCCTCCTTTACCGTCGTCAGTGGGTCACGCTGGGGCTGCGAAAACCACGTGATTTAAAAGCCATAACCTTTCGAACCTCGTGAACCACTGGCGCTTCTCATACATCTCCCCGTTGTTTAGCGCAACAAAAAAAACTGCAGATAGATTTAAAGCAAAATCCGCGTATATAACCGGCAGCCCCGGTCTTCAACTAGATAAGAACGCTCGTTCGGTTGGTTTTGCGACATTAAGCGAAAAAAAGATGCCGCGCAAGAAAAAAATGGCACGGTGGAAATGACGCAGAAAGGCTGCAGCTGCGCGAGAAAAAAAATCGCGTGTTCGAAATGACGCAGAAATGCTCCAGCCACGCAACAAAAAATTACGGGTGGGCTCGAAATGACGCAGTACAGCTGCAGCATATGAAATTAAGGCAAGAAAAAAAAGAAGACTCCCGCTGGCGCAGTTTCAGGCAGGGGGCGCGCGAACACTGCGAAGACGGGAAATTTGAAATGCTTTGGGTGGCAGCAGTGAGTGCAGAACGGCGCTGCAGCACATTATGGCGAATCGCTGCTCTGCACTTCTGACAGCTTTCACATTGAGTAGAACGGCTTTAATTTGTTTTATCAACCAAGCGAATTTTGGCGAAAGGGCTATATATTTTGGGGGAAATTTCAATTTTGGGCAGTTGCTACGGCCGGCGAAAACTGATTTCTAGCAAGGGCTGTTGACCTTTTGAAACATTCTTGATGCCACGCAGTGTATACGCAGTTGTGCAGCTTTGTTTACTTAAGGTTGCCGTCTGGCTTGCTCATGAGGAATCTGTCTTTCCGAACCGTGTATTGTTCATGCCTGCCTCAGAAGAGTATAGACGCCAATTTCAGCGTCAGCTCTTATGACTGCGTTCTGGGAGAATCGTTGGATAAATATGCTGAAAAAGCGAAAAAATACAGTCATTATCTGCGTATAGTGGATCTGTGTTGTGCAATCAACACGCAAGATTAAGGTGTACTATCGCTCGTGCTTTAAAGAAGCTACTGTCTGCGGAGAGGAAAAGAAATGGGGGTATAATATATTCAGAAGACTTAGAGCGTACTTCGTACGATAGGTAAATGGCCCCCTCTTCATGCCGCCAGCCTGCTCGTTAGCAGCCGGAGCTCATCTTAAAGGGACACTGAAGTGGATTTGTCAAGCTCCCGTTTTTGCTTGGTCTGAGTAGACTGGCTGAAATTAGCTAACTTTAAATCGTTTATCAGGTTGACAAATCGGTAATTATTATACAAAGCGCGAAAAAAGAAAACATTTCCCCGCATTTCCCCGAGGGGAAGAATGTGAAAGTGCGAATGCACGAGTTGAATTTGCGCGGTTCGGTAATGTTCGCGAAAGAGAGATCACACACACACACAAAACTACAAAGAAAGAAAGATGCATTTATTCACAGACACCTATTTGTTTTGTCGTTGTACTTGATTGCTAGAGCGGATCTCAGCTTTGAAATTTCGTGTCAGTACTCCTTTAAGCGGGTGCATTAGCCCTTCTCACGCCCGATTCCTGGCCAATCCCCCACGTGGGTATGTGCCATGTCAGCGGCCAGGCAGCGCGCGCTCATCTCCCCCCGTTGCCAAGGAAGACGAGGAGATTCCTGGCCAATCCCCCACGTGGGTATGTGCCATCTCCCCCCGTTGCCAAGGAAGACGAGGAGCGCGCGCACCCGCAGCTGTTGCTATGTGGACGGACGGCGGTCAACGGAATTCAGGGTCACTTATAAAGTGCATTCGCACTTAAAACTACCACGCGTGGTTTGCGGCGGCCGCACCAACTAAGTTGTGATGTTGGGAGGAGGGGGCACCGTGATTGGACGATGCCCAAGGTTAGCAATCAAACAAGTTTCGGTTTCGGTTCTGTAAAACAACATGTTTGACATCCGATGGCGTCGTTGGATGGACATTCTCAATATCCCAGTAATCGTGGTACCGCGCTTCTGCCATGTTGCCGGCTGTAAATGTATTAGCCCCCCAGGACGGCTTGGAATCGTAGCATTCACTAGCCGAGGCCTACGCAGTGAATGAACGCCCTCCGCGTCCCCGCAGACGCTCAAATGCATGCGCTTTTTCCCCATATTTGGAGCTTGCCTCACTCATGCCTGTATCGTAAAAAGCGTGTTCACACCAGCCCAAGGATCTGTTGATTCTGGCATGTGCCCACTGCCCGCAAGCAGTCGGTGCTTATGCCAACAGCAGGCCAACGAGAACTCGCTAGCGCGCCAGTGCCAGCCTGCGCGAGTTCTGTGGACTAGTTCGTGGAGCAATGAACGTTGCGGCCCAAAAAAAACGTGAACTCAGTATAGAAAAAATCGGCGAAAAACGAAAAAGTTAACTTATAAGAAAAAAACTCATGTACCCGCGGGAATTCGAACTTGTGACTGGCAAAACACTTGCAATGAGACACACTAGCGCTCCAGACCAGGGGGCCACGAGCGCGCGCTGCCGACCTTGGAAATAGGAGGTATATAATGTATAACTAGTTTACACTTTAGTTTTAGTATTTCAAGCAGCTTAGGTGGCAATTTGTTGCGTTGCGCTCGTGCAGTAAGCGTCCCCCGAGTTTCCACAATAGCTCACGTCTGGCAATTGCATTTCTTAGACGGAAAAGCGTTCGCAGATGCGTAGTCGTGCTGCTGACCGCTGTGCGCGTTCCCCAGCGCAAAAAAAGTGCTTCTCGCACCCTATATTTACGCTGTACGGTAAAAATATCAGTTGATTTTATTTCCTTAGTACCTATATTGACTTCGCTGACTCTTCTCACCCTTCAAGAGGCCTTATATTTTGCTACTGGCGTACCAGTCAGCGAAGCGTCGCATGTGCGCTTGTGCAGCGCTTGTGTGAAGCTACCTTGACTTGGAGCTAGATACAGTGAACGAACTAACGAAGTAAAGAAAGGCACATTCTTCCATTCAAAAACGTGTTGTGGCTTAGTTTCAACTGATCGAGCGAATTGCGACGACCCGTCGGCGGCCGGCGGACTAAACATTGGGCCGACTGAATCGGTCGCAGAAGGTCGGCGAGCCGTGCAGTAGCGCAGCCAATTGCCAGCTCCTCTCCTGCTGAGGTCACACGAAAACGCCACAGAAAAAGGGCGAGAGTGCAGAGAGGAGGACAGCATTTTCGAGTTGATTTTTCTACTAAATAAATTCGCGTAAACGCGCTCAGAGTGGTCGAAACAGGGCCTAGGGACTTCGGACTACAATTTGCGCTAGTAATCCCGCATTGTATACAAATCACTTCAGTGTCCCTTTAACGGTGTGGGCTAGACACCAAGATCTCCCACCACTCATTGGGGTTAAATAAAGGTGCCGAGATTAAATGAAAGCGTCAACTCGCAAGTGGTTTATGGTAAGCTCACTATCGTATAATTTACTCGAGAGTGTGTAATACTTTTCTTACAGGAAATGTTTTTCCGTATTTGTTTGGGAACGTAAGGTTGCGTAGTCGAGGGGTGAAAAGAATCCTCGCCCTATTTCAAGCTACATGCATTGTTGCCCCTCGTGATATTATGGTATTTTGAAGGCAACCTTCTTCATGTCTACCCTGTAAGACGACGTCTTTCTCATTAAATTTACGCACAATTTTCTGTCTTCCCCGGTTGTGGCAGGCCAGGAACACGCTCGGCTCTGTTGTGTAAAAACACTTGACGACCTCCATGAAACATCACCTTATGACCTTCGCTAGTACCTTCTGTTTTATGGATGCCTCTTCGCTTGTGAGTGTTCGCAGCGTAATTTGAGGCACCTTGCCCAGGGGCCGAATTCTCCAAAGAAGGGGCGTCGTTCTGAAACGAAGGTGTAGCGGCTTGCAAGTGCACGTAATGGGCTGGGGTGTCTCTCTGAGGGCCGGAAAAAGAGGGAAAAGCACACAGGCGAGCACTGTACCATGGGTGCAAAGTCGCAACCCGAACTACGGGGTATACAGCTCGTAGCTTTGAGCCCTCGTTGCCGCGATAATCCTTGTGCTTGTCCCCCTTTACCCGGCCCTCAAAGCGAAACCCCAGCCCAAGAGCATCTTCATTGGCCTGGGGCTACCGCGTCGTTTCAAAACGATGCCCCTTTTGTAGAGAATGTGTCCCCATGTCAAGGCTTCCGCACCTCGGCTGCGAATCTATGACCACTTCCGTCTTTCTCTATGGATCATAGGTGGAGCAATAGACAGCGCCCGAGCCCCTTCAATGTCCTTGTCTACCACTGAACATGTCATTATGTTGTCACAGTTCTCGCCATCACGGTTTCACTGTTTGTGCATTTGTGGGTGGAGATGCCCTTGACTGAAAATGTCATAACAGTTACTATACCCCCTAATGAGAAATTCATGCGGAGCGTGACCTGCAGTCTCCTCGGTCACGGCACCTATCTGCTCCACCTCAGGATGTCATCGCAAGATCAGCGACACACGGCGGCGCCCGCCACTCTACCGCTACCTCGCAGCGCGTTGTCACGGCAGAAAATATTTTTGCAAATGGTGTTTGAACCTCCCTGGCAGATCTCCCGTGGTTCAGATGAGCCGCGAATGTAGGAGGAGCTTTGTCGCAAGTGTCACGGGGAGGCACTGAGACCGACTGAGCCGTGGCGACGCGCCAGGAAATGACGCTCTAGGTGATGCTTTAACCTCCCTATTTTCTAGCGTTGCTTCCAGCTCCTTTGATTCGTCGGCTACTTCAGTTTCGCTTTTGGCCTAATTGGGTAACTGCCAAGGTTTTCAATGGCTCACACTCTCTTCGTTCCGTTCAAATATCCTGAATTGGGGATATAGATTCGTCCCCCAGAAGGAAGAGCTGTAAGTGCATCCCATCGGTCTAACGATGATCATGGCCTGCGTTTTGATTTTCGCTAACTCGATAAATTTGGGAAAGGGTCTGACTCAACGTACAGGTCCTTCATGATGCGGTCGTCTTCAGGGTATTGTGGTTCGGGCAGCGTAGACCCCGTAGGCTGAATCTCCTCCAAGGCACGTGTAGGTTCCGTGGCTATCTCGATGAGAGGTGCCCTTGTTGTCCAGAAGTAATTCTTGGTAGTCTGAGTCGCGTCCCACCGAATAGATTGTTCCCAGGATGTGTTGATGATGGGTACCGTTGTCGAGGAATGAATATTGGTAGGTTTACTGGCCCCAGGAAAGTCGCGTTTTGCAGGGCTGCCGGAGAGAGCTTGAATTTTTTCATTGCGATTGGATGCCTCTCGCCGTGCGGCCTGCGGGCAGAGGAAGTAGAAAGCGGCTTTGGTTGTTTTTTTATGTCCCCCAAAAATACTGAAATCCAAGAGTAATGTGTCCGAGGAGCCGTCAGATTTTTTATTTACGCAAAACTCACGACAGCAAATAAACAGTTCATCAGTATGAAACGATCATCGGCTGCGGAAACACCTGATGTGTGTTATACGAATACAAAGTTGTGCTGCTAACATTTTTTACAATACAGTCTACAACGCATAATTTAAATTTTTCGCACGCTCGTCGCAAGCTGCAGCAAAAGCAAAATGCCTGAAAATTTAATCAGAACGAACAAGTGAGAGCTTGTTGTATCATATAAATGACCTAAACTGTAAGAGTGTGATGTGACAGAAAGTCGCGTATAAATTAATAGCAGCATGAATAAACTACAGCGACAAGCACTCAATTGAAATTGTCTGTTACGCTCGGCGAATGCGGATGAAGCTTTTCATTAGCAGCGCCTTTCAAGAATGCCCACAGTAGCGCTATTGAGCTCCGCGAATGCAATAAGTGCTGCCACTTTGGGAGCTGCTACGTCGGTTAAGACAAGCTATAATTGGCGCGGCGCATTCGTTTGTATACGCAACCGGGGTAAGAAACGCACAAAAACAATAATCAGCCCCTCTAGCGAAAGGACAACGATTAGGAAAATCGAAGATTTCCAAAAAAAAGTTCAATATCAAATGAACCAATCCAGAAGCGAACGGATCCACATCACGCAGTCTTACCATACACATGTTATTTCTTATTAACGCCGATTACCTTCTCACTGTTCCGTCTTACCGTTCTAACTTTCCGTCTTAATTATATTTAATTGATCGGCTTCTTTCGCACTTGCTTGTTATGGTTCCTCCTCAAATCTAGCCTAATTTCAGATTTTACCGGTGGTCACTACACCTCACCCTTTAGAGCCTTTCTAGATCTGGCATGACGCTTGCCTTATCGCACAGTATCGTCCCCTTCCGGCTGTCCCGTTAGCCGGAAAAGGTATTTTTGATGCGTAGATTATTCCGTTCTGTGAACTGGATGAATAAGTCTCCTCTGCTATTTTTACAACCCAGACCATAGTTACCAACCGCCCGTTCTCCAGCCTTCTTCCAAGGTGTAGCATTGAAGTCGGCTATAACACGGTGTGTAGTGTTTAAAGCAAAGCTCTCTACCTCTACCAACAAACGGTCCTTTCGTGGAGTGCGGGACAACTGAAAGCGCATTATTGTTCCAAAAGGAAATAATTCTGAACTCTTTTGAGCAAGAATCTTACATGCTTGGAATTTTTGTGGACTATTCAAAAGCATTCGATAGAATAAATCATAGAACCCTTGCCGAAAAACTAGAACACTATGGTTTTCGTGGAAAATTTCTCCAGCTTTTAAACAGCTATTTGAACGACCGGAAGCAGCAAGTAATAATAGATGGTTTCAAATCAACGTTTCTTTCATTAAGGGGGGGTATACCACAAGGAAGTATTCTTGGACCGTTATTATTTAATATCTATGTCAATGATGTCGCATATATTGATGAAGGCTGTCGTTTTGTTATGTACGCTGATGATATCAGTCTTTATTTTTCTGAGAACACAATAACGAAACTTGAAACAAAGGCAAACCAGGTACTAGCATTATTGAATTCATGGAGCTTAACAAATTCTCTAAGTATAAACGTGTCTAAAACCAAAGCAGTCCTTTTTCGTCCCAGAAATAAAAAAGTTGATCTGTCATTATCCTTAACCCTTGGTACATGTAACATCGAACTAGTTCCAACTGTAAAAAATCTAGGCATAATAATTAATGAATGCATGTCATGGAATCCGCATGTACAAAGTGTGTGCCATAGGCTTGCCCGTACGGTTGGTGTATTATCCCGCTTGCGCACTGTCCTACCCCAAAATGTAAAAATCTTGATTTATAATTCACTTTTTCTGTCTACATTAAGCTATTGTTTTCTTGTATGGGGTACTACGACAAAGATAAATATAAAAAAATTCACATCCTTCAAAAAAAAGCTGTTAGAGCTCTTGTAAATGTTCGTTACGACGCACATACTGGGCCATTTTTTCACAACCTTAAATGCGCTACAATAATAGCATTAAAAAGAATGATTCTTTCTTGAGAGACGTTGCTGCTCTAACAGTTCGGGTAAGCACTTATGACACACGCTGTACAGACATTTGGAAAATACCATATATACGAACGGACTACGGAAGACAAATGCTTAGATTTAATTTACCTGTTATACTAAATTCATCCCCGATTTAACGATGTACTCTTATATTTCCTGTTTCCTTGGCACTCCTGGCTTTTGTATCATGACATGATTTTTGTTCGTGTTCCTTTACGCTGGTTTAATTTTGTGGCACATGTATTTCCCACACCTATTGTTCATGTCTTTGTATGTGACATTATAATCGTGATGCTGTGCTTTGTCTTCTGGATAATGTAATTTTAGGACATATGTATTTTCCACAACGCTGCTGTAACTGTATACGGGGCACAGGCCTTTGTCAAGCCCTATAAAAAGAAACGTAAAGAAAAAAAAAAAGAAAAGAAAAGGCTTTTTGTCTGTGCCCCTCAACATAGCATGGCTATGTGGAAATAAACATTGACTTGACTTGACTTGACTAAACTAACTCCCAACGCGGCGGAGGAGGCAGCGGGGGGGGGGGGGGGCGCGGAGGAGGGTGAAACGAGTGAAGGATTTAATTCACGGAGCACACTGTAGATTGCGCGGCTAAATTTCCCAGCGTTCCCCGTGCGGGAGTGACTGCTCGCCGGTGGCGTGTCGGCGATACGGCTTTGTCGTATGCTTTAGCGACGGTTGTTTTGGGCCTGTTTTGGCGGAGCTTCGCGTCCATTGCACGCTGCCTTCGCACGGCTTGATTACCTTGCTCGACCGCACGTCCAGAGTAACCCGCACCCAACGCAACTAACTGGTCGTACGGCAAATATACGTTATGGATTGGTTTGCAGGGTGGGAAAACAAAATGTACAAACTGCATACAGACATTTGGCCGCTAGAGAAATGCTACCTTTTGCGCACTGCTTGCCATGAACGGGATTCCGTTTTCTAATTTGGTGAATAACAATTCTGTTGTGTTTTAACAGGTATTACCAAAGGCGAAACTAGCAACTGGTTCTGATAAATAGCGATTAGTTTAAATCAGCATAAATGGGAATCTCTAAGCTCACATGACGAATTGTTTGGATGTTGTCCGCGATTGGCTCACGCCGTTGTGTAGCCCCGAGTTAACACATCAGGATGGCTAGGCTCCACTGTCTCATCCTTTGAAAGACGCTCCTCTCCGTTTTATTTGTCGTAATTCACGGCAGGGCTACAGAGGCGGCGTCCGCCACTCTGGCCCTGCCGTGGCCGACGCTGCTTGTGCATTCGGTACGCCGCCCTCGCGAATTCCAAGCAACGGCTTTCAGAATCTCGGGTTTCACTCTTTGTAGAACGATGCGTGTGAATTCGAATGACGTCGCATAGGCAGTTGTTGTGGGAGTCATTTAAAGCTTTGCCTTAAAACCACCTTCACAGCGTGGATTGGAGGCAATGTTTTTATACTTCAGCTATTGCCGATTCCACATCTTCATAGAAGCGTTCAACTAACTCGTCTTCATGGCCGGATGTAGGCGCGTAGCGTGGTACCACTTTTACTTTGTACCTCTTATTAGGCCTAATTAAACGACCTGCTACCCTTTCGTTAATGCTATAGTACTCGTCTATGTTTCCAGCTATGCTCTTATTGACTAAATAAGACAGTCCCAGTTCTGTTCTGCCTATTAGACCACCGTAACATAGGATGTGCCCATTTTTCTGCACTGTAAATGCTTCAGCTGTCCTCCTAACCTCACTAAGCGTTTATTACATCCAGTTTAATGCCCCCTAATTCCTCGAAAAAACCCTCTAGACTCGGTTAAATAGATAAAGTTCAAGCGTTAGACGTTCCCAGGTCCCCGTTCCAATGATGGCCTGTCCTGGTCCAGGGATTCTTAGCACCCTCTGCTGCGTCACAGGTCTGCCCACTTCCGTGGTCAGTTGCTTCCCGTCTACTGGAAATTGAGGGCCTAGGGTTAATTGGCGTATTCATGGGAGGTAACATCAGTGACAAAAATGACAGAGAACATCAGTGAGAGGCTAGAACCTTCGCTTTAAGTTGAGTTCCAGGCGACTAAGTACTCCGAACGAAATACCAATAGTAGTTACACGCTTCATTGAGAACCGCCACCCCAGAATTAAAACCAATGTCACTCCACAAAACGAACTATGGTACATTGCCGCTTTTGGTGACAGACTTTCTTATTGGCGGCGGTAGTCGTTGGTGGAGGCTATGATATTGAAATCGAGCTTTAACCACTTTTCTATCGAATGTGCAAGCCATGCGTTGACGCATGATATCGCTTCATGGCTCCCTTTTTTATGTAAACTGAGGCTTTTATTGTGGAAACGGGCTGGAAATGCTTCGCGTCTAAAACCTCGTTAACACAGACTTGTGCTGGCAAGAAGATACTAGTACAAAGAACACACTATACTCAAATCTCTGAAATGACAGTTACATTTACCGGGACCAAAAATATTAAAATTCATATGGTGGCAAATAAAAATTGTAGATGCAATACAAACTGTTACAGAATATATAAAATACAAATCAAACACCACTGAGAGCAATTGCATTATCTGTAAATAAAAACTATTACCGAATATATAAAATACAAATCATACACCACTGAGACAAGTTGCATCATGTGTAAAAAAGTCTTTTGACACACTGATCACGCATATTGTTAAAAATATTGTCTTCTTACGCTAACTCTTACGTGTTAACAGATAACTTTCGTTTGTTAAGAGCAAACAGAATGTCTTTCTGTAAATTTTCATCATTCTAAATCAGTGTCTAGGAATCCCAGTATGGTGCCTTGAAACTAGCAAAAGTTTTAAAGATCCCAGAATGATTACAAAGCAATGAAAAGCAACAGACGAACAGTTAAATTAATGCTGTAGGCAAATCAGCACTTGTGGAAAGATATCGCTTTTTTTATAGTGTGGTCTCGAAGACCCCAAGTTTCCGGCCAACGAGGTATCAGAAATAGTCGGCTGATAGAATAAATTTTATTTATAGAGATTGCGTTTCGTATGCATTCGTAAATGTTTCTTGTTTACACGAAGAGTTTGTTATAACCAGATGTATACTTTATTTACTTTTCAAGCAGTTTTGTATATGATTTTTAACCAATGTGTGATAGGTAGAAGTGAGCGTGGATGCCCACTCTCGGATTTTCTCATATTTGTATTACTCGAAGTTCGTTAGGAAGTAATTCGTCGTGCGCCCGTATTGAATGAATATTTTCTGCTGCTATTGATCACATTTGCGAGCGACAGGGCACAAAGACGCGCAGGAAGTTTACGCGACCAGTAGGGTTTTGTGGTGTGGTTGCAAGTGTTTTGATATTTCTTTCGGCTGAGAACAATTTAAAACGAGGGTTCATTACACTGGACTTGGCGAAGACCGGGACAAAATGTTCTCCATGAACGACCTCATAAAATACTTTTGAAAAGGATAAACTTGTCACATAATTCATGGTTGGCTGGAAACAGAACAGCAAGAGCTGTGTCAACGTTTCAGATAATGCCAGACATTAGTAGGGCGACAGCCGGTGTCACGAGTGAAGGCGATTCAGCTTTATAAAGCGAGTGGACTGAAAACTTGAGCGAAAATGCAACACTACCGAAAGGGACCCCAGAAATAAAATTGGAAACCGTGAACTTCCACTTGGCAGCCCGGCTTTGGAACGGTTGCGCTGCCCTCAATCTTGGATGACATTCTGGAAACGTTTCGAGACTCGCTTTTGGTGCGGTTTTATTAGCCAAACGAAAGTAGCGAAATGCACGAAAGGATGAAAGAACGCGCCAAGCAGAGTAATGAGACAGCCACAGCTTACTTTCACGCTACGGTACCCCTTTGCACCGAGGCACGAATCAACTTTCCCGACACGTACATCTTAATGCTTCGAGTGCACCTATACCATGGTGTCAGTGAGCAAGAAGGCCAGGTGCCTCAACCCCAGTCTCTCGGGTAGCCAACCATACGAAGTCTTTCACATGAACCACTTGGGTACCTTCGCGAAAACCACGAAGAAGAAATACGTGTAGGTTACTGTGGATAGCCTCACAGAGTTAATGAGGCCTTTCACTCCCCGTGACACTCTTGTTAGGGCTGCTCTCCGGAGGGTAACAGAGATGATTTGGTTAAGATGCTTCCCACGATCAGTTATAACCGAGCGAGAAAGCTGCTTCCCGTTCACGATTTTCCCGTAGTTTTGCGTGGAAAGAACTATAAGGCAATTGGTTTACTCACATGCCACACCAACCAATAGGTCATGTGAAACGAGTAAACGGCTCAGGGATGCCGGTCATTGTGGCGCGTGTGAAAAAGTCAGCCCATCGTGAATGCGACAATAAACTGCTGAAGATTGAAACCTACTTGAAAAACGCCGTGCACATGTCCACAAACATGGCGTTGGCTGAACTACTCTACCGCCGCACGCACGAGTTCTACGCTGCCACTTTTCATCAGTTGATTGACGCTGCCGACGAACAGACACCCCCTAACGAGATACCATAAAAGGCCCGAGAGCGCTTCCTGAAGGAGCAGGAGCAGAGCAAACACGCTCACGACAGGCGCCATTTATCGGTGAAACTGTACGACGTTGCGAAGATGGTCTTAAAAAGGGGACCCCAACACACGGCAAAATCCACAAAGACGCATGCAAAATATTGTGGCCAACTTGTAGTGACGCGAGGCTTTCGAGCGCATACATACAGTGTCGTTAAATTGGTAGAGCCTGGAAGAAGGCGAGATGCAACGCCATCACACTCGCGGCACTTAAAGGGGTGGTCGTAAACAGACGAAACATCCCACTTGGAAGACAATGAACCGCCATCAGGGGAACGCAGCAGCTCTGAAGAAGACCAGGCTACCGTGCAGGGCTACCGTGCAGATACTAAGCCGCTCGACCCACAAGCGTACTGTACCCACAAAACACAAGTTAGCCTGAACGGGAGTTTTTTTTGGCTGGAATACGTCTTTTAAACTCCTGACGGCAGGCGGCCTGCTCTCACGCGCGGTAGTTGATGGTGGCAAAACTGCCAGTTTACACCGGGGGCCACCAGCTGTCGTAAATAGGCGCATTTACCACGATTGTACCTCTTCACAAAACACAGTATCTAGCTGTGAAGACTGAGTTTGTCCTAAGGGGATTATTAAACACTCCCACGCCTCCTGCATCTCCTTCTCCTTCTTCTTCAACCCTTCCTCCTCTACGTCTCCTTACAAAATAGCTGCCAGTTGGTGTCGTGTGTCGTGTGAGCTCGAGCGTCCCCGAAAATTTTTTGCCGATGTGAGCTTGCGGCCACACCAATGAATGTGAAATACTTCAAGACAATCGAAGCTCGTTGAGAACTCTGTGAACCCAGCCTGCACTGACATGCGATACACTGCAACGTCGCCTCCGTGTCACCGACCTTCGAGCCAACGGAGTTCGCCAGCGAGCCGACGCGAGGCTAATGCAGTGACTGCTAGAGAGTGGCTCGTTAAAAAACCACGCGTTGTACCTCTGCGAGGCGGCTGAAGGGAGGATTTCAGGTCACGTCTTTTTGAAATTAATAACCCAACAGTTTGGAGAAGACATTGGCCTCTTGCTAGTGTTAAATAAACTCAGCAAGTGTATCACCGCGTCACTGCAGCAGGCGAATTTCTCCGCTACTGGAGGTGGAGCGTTGTGCGTGAGAGAGGGCGCCATGCCCGGAACGTCATTCGCGGAGGCCGAACGGGTTGAAAGCAATGCGTGTTTGCGCGGGTCTCGAGCAGAACGACTCACTCATTCACACTCGCGAGCAGAATGAAAACTGTCCGCACTGTGAATGGCTGGTAGGTGTTTTTGTGAGGCTGTGTCTGTGGCTCATTGGCAGGCGAAGGTGAAGTTGGCCGGTCAAACAGCGCAGGGCGGCCGCTTTTCTTGAGAAGTACGTGTGGTGCCAGCCGCGCCTGCTACGAGAAGGGTGACTGCCAGTGCCGCCGGCAATTAATTGCTTTCACTGAAGAAGGAGAAGGTCGGGGCCCCGTGGGAGCTCTCCGTACGCTAGGCGCGTGTAACTATAACCAGCGAACGCCATTCGAGGGAGCAATATGTAGAGTCGACGGACGACTGCTTATTTTATTTATTTTTTTTGAACGGGGGGCTGGCGCAAGCTTCACGCCGACCGAAATTTTTCCTTAATTTTGGGTGGGCAGTGCGGGTGGTAAAACCTGAAGCTCGCTCCCAGAACACTACACGCAAGAAAAAGAGGCAAAGGAAGCATTTTTTAAAGTTGGTCGCTACAACGGTCGCGGTCCCTTTTGAACAGCAGAGCACTTCGTTTTGACGAACTAATGAGCGCAGGTGTCTGGACGGAAGTGCAATTTTGCGTAGCTGTAAATAAACATTCAGACATTACGGAAAGTTGGACACAAGAGTGACAAGTTCAGCGTCTTTACAATGCCGTTTTTTTTTAGGTCAGATGCCCAATCTGCTTCTGTATTTGTTGCCGCAGATTTAAAGCGTTTTGGTGTCCCTCTAATGCATGTGCTGCTGTGGCTTCCTGGGGAACGTGCCAGGAGGTGCGGCAACGTCAGCGTTTGGGAGGCAGGTGCAAGCAAACAGCGCACCGGCCACATGCTGACCTCATTGTTTGCAAATGGCTTACATTTTTTTTTGTTGAGGAGTGTTGTAGTAGATAAAGTTCTTACCAAGATACCTTGTGTTCTCGATGTAGGTGTTTTGTTGATTCAGTGTTTTTATTGTGTTATTAACGTGTTCACACGTATATTGTATTTATGTAATTTTTATGCAATAAATTGACTGTGTAGAAAACAAACTTTTAACGTTTCGCAATTCAACGTTTGAAGCGGAAAAAGACAAGAAATTACGTAATCTTAAATGAAAAATGAAAATACAGCCGGTGTGCTTATTAGGAACTCCTAAATACAGTAATAAATGCATCTGCAGCGCTTGTATCAAGCGCCCAAAAACAAAAAGAAATACCTTGAATGCAGGTCAACACTGCTCCCAACGCGCCCCCTGAAAACTCCCAGTTGGAGGAAACAATACACTCCCAATGGTACCCCTGAAAACTCCCATTGTAGTGGCAGTAAATGAAACTCCCCATATGCTTACTGAAAAAAGTGCGGAAATAATGGAAGTAAGGCGAAACTCCCATTGAAGGAGGTTTTGAAAACTCCGAATTGGTAGTGAGCTATGGCACAAGCCATTTTTCCCCCCCAAACTTCAATTCCGGCTTATTATGTCTTGTGTGTACTTGTGCAGCCTGAACCTTGAAGGTTTCTTTATCATGTGCCGTATTTGTTAACAATACAGTAGCCTATTGTTTTTCCGACTCCTAAAATTCGGACTTGTTAGACCTTCTGGACTTTCCCGAGGAACCAGCCAGTTGATGGTCCTATCGAAGTAATAACTCGCGGATCTTTCGGACTGCTCTTTGATTCGCACTATTTTTCGTTCTCCTCTAGGTTCCAAAAAGCTCCGGTCGGCTACTCATGTGGCTGGGAGACTTGCTTTTATCTGCGCGTTACTCTATTTTCGCGCTTCATCGAATGTGAGGAAACAAGGCATACAGTTTGCTGATGTGTCTAATTAGGTCCTTGTTATTTTATTTTTCTTGGCATTGCACTTTTCCTACCACTGAAGGAATTGAGGCATTCTGTGGGTTTGGTGCTGCAACGCTGCTGTTTGAGTCTGATGGCCGAAACTGCAATGACGCGTGGTCTCTACGGGTAGTGCATCGTACATGTGGTTATCGGTAAACAGTGTTGAGCCTTTGTGGGAAACGGAAAAACTTATTTGAGCGGTATAAGGGTGGTGACACCCTATCATATTGAGAGTTTTGTTGAAGAAATTGGGAGGATCAAATATTTTGCTTATGCTTTCCCGTATAATTTGCACGGGAGCTATTACTCGATCGGCCTGAAAAAAGGAGACCGAAAAAAGCCAACGTTAACCACTCAAGAAGTTAACACACATTTAGAGGTACGCATGCGCAAATACATAATGCCGTCGCCTTGCCGCCTCTACTGTGAAAGTGCAGGTTTATGTAGAAGAATGTAGACGACGATATACCCAAGTGTTTTGCATGTGTTCCCTCCAAAACAAAAAAATAAACGTCGCGATATTAGGGAAGCACCCGAAAACTGAGATTTTACTGCCCTCGTGCCGAATTCGTAAACCTGCAAAATTGGACCCATTACCTCGCCTTGGAGAGCGCCTCCTCGGTTGGCGAATCTGGATTTGCTTCCGACGGATCGTTCGTTATGGCCTGGGTGTACTCTTTGCCGCCCTGGGACCAGCGCCATTGATAACATGAAGACCACCATGATGAAAGCCGCGCATGCGTAGAACGCCACGTCGCTCGTATGTCTGCATAAAATAGACACCAATGTAACACGAAGAACCTACGGAACACCTCCACTAGGGCGCACAAATTGGGATAACCAATTCATCATCCAGAAAAAAAGCGACGTTTAAGATTGTTTTTGACTCATCGGTGGTGTATTTTGGTTGAGCCAATTGCGAAAGCTAATGGAATTTATGAGGTCTTAAAAGCAGTAATTGGCATTATGGCCGGATACGACAATTGTGACAAAGTCAAATGTTAGTTAAGGAATTCACTAGGAAAGTTTTAGTGGCCCCACTGGGAACAGCCCTATCATTCCTTTGGTTGCACAAGAGGCCGAAAAAAAAGAAGGCAATGGTGCAAAATATTAAGATTTATCATAGACAGTGAGATACGTAACCCTACATGTAGGGCTTTCCGGAACCACTGGTGCATTCTGGAATCACACACACTCCGGTTCTAAAAATATCGCGCCTGTATTTAAACCTCCAGATAGTCGATAGGCTCCGTGACTTCTTGTCTAACCACCAACAGTTTGTTTACGCTAACGACACTTCTTTTGAAATGTCCCCATCTCTTTCTGGGTTTCCAGAGGGCACTGTCCTTAGTACTCTACTTCTCTTATACGACTATCTATACTACTGACCTTCGTACTGTAATTCCAGTCCAATATTCGCCTATTCGCCAACGATTTCGTTTACAACTGCCCTGTATATAATCTTTGCTGATTCTTCTATTCTTAAGTCAGATCCGCACATTTTTAAAATGCTCTCAAAACGTGCATCATGGCTTGAACATTCAAAAGTGGTCGCCATCCCGACCCGCGAAAGTGGATGTCCAGCGCAGCTGTTTTAAACCATTACAAATGCTGATGGTAAAGGGCTGTGAAAATGTGTCTCGCCGTCTCGGCCGGCTTGTCGTTTGCGCTCGGCTTCCCTCTGGCGGCAAATGCCGGGTCCTGCCTAGCCGATGCAATCACTCAGCGTTTCGGCAAGAACGACTCTATTTATTGACACTGGGCCTGTCTAACCTTCAAATATAATCTGCAAACATGATCTTTACCAGGAACACACATTGAAGGGGGGAAGGTTCCCATTATTGACAGGCGCATTAACATATATACTGTGGTTTCGATGCTTCTGTGGTTTTTAGACGAATACTGAGCTGTATTCTGTATGCCTGATTAAACTGACGCATAGCTCGGCGCCCTGGCGAGACCTGCTGTGTGATGCCTTGATTTTTTGTTAACGACACGATATTTTCCGCCCAACTAAACGCTGAAAGTTTCGGTGTAGAGCCGTAATCATATATTTTATAGTAGACAATCATACAAAACATTTCGATATACCATTTGCGCTTCCAAAAATCTTCATGTAAGCACCTATAAATACGTAGGCATCAATCCACCTTGTCATCTTTCTTGGTCGCTGTTTGTTTCCCATGTAGGTAACGTCGATAGCCGTCGCTAGCCACTAACGCATCGTCTCCCTTGCTCCAGTACGAAGAGTAGAGTTGCAATTTCATTCTTGTACAATGCGTGAGTAAGCATGGAGATGCACTGCTACCATTTCCGCACACCAATTCATCAGAGATGTTTTATTTGCACACGTATATTATATTTAATGCAGTTGTGAAACACCGCCCCATTACTTCCTCCACGCATTCTAAGCGTGCAAGAATATGTATTCATGTAACGATTGCTCGCAGCGCTCAGTGACATGAATGGAGGAAGCTTAAAAAAACTAAAAAAACGCATGTCTCGATTTGTTTTTGTTTTCTTGTTTTGTTTTTCCTCTGTCATGGCTTCATTATCGACATTTAAAAAGTTGGCAGACTATGCATCATAAAAGGAGCGCGCCACGGAGGAAAAAATACTTCACGCCGATTTCAGCGGAGCCGCCGCCAATTTAGACTCACGTTGAGCGCGGCACCATGCATGTCAAACATGTGTGCGTGCATAAAGGCCAGAATACATGGAGCGAATATGCGACGAAAAGACGACGAACAACGACCGGCGGCGCACGCCCGACGCCCTACAGCGGAAGAAACGTCGTCCGCCGCCGATCTAGCTGGGTGAGAGAAAGTTCGTCGGCGGCGAGCGGCAAACCGATGGAACCAATCTATGGGCCGCTGCAGACGGCCGCTTTGGAAGAGTGTGATAGACACACGCTTGTCCCGCGCCTAGTCGAGCTAAAAGAACGGATTGTAAATCTGAGATCGACTGAGGAAAATGGTGTTGCAAGAAGTGAAGTCCGAGCTCTTCTCATAGCTCAAGCCGCAAGGGCAACACGGTACGAACCAAACCACCGTGGCTTGTGTCGCCAAGATAGGCATGTACGATAGCTTTTATTATGTTAAATAAAGGAAATCCGGCTACATAACTTGTATTAACAGCAACATGGGGCCCGTCTGCAAGATCGGAGTGTGACGAACGGGCGATATCACTGCTAGGGCATCTCAAATACAGCAAAATAGATGCAACCAGTCTTCTGTATTCAGAGCCAGGGTTGACATGCCCTATTTTGCACTAACGCACCCTCTTGTGAGCGGCGCGCCACCGGTAAAACCCTGGCTGCAGGAAAAAGGACTATATGTACACCCATGGACACCTAAGTGTCGATTATGCAAAAAGTTGGAAACAATTGAGCACATCGTTCTGGACTGTTCGGATGCGGTGTTCCACTGGGACATCCTCCAACGAACCTTGAAAAAAGACTTACCTTTAACTCCTTGTGGCATTCGCTTTTTGCCCGTAAACAATTATGTTGGCGTGCCCTATGATATATTCATGAAACTTAGTCTGAATTCTGTGTGGAAAACTCGTTTGGCGGTTCAAAATGCCGAAGAGGATGCTCGCACAGTGCGAGAGTACTTCATTGAAAGCGTTGCCTATATAAGAGAAGTTTATAGATCATGCCGGAAGAACCTGAGTGGTTACCCATTCTGGATGTTCTAGCGCAATTTAAGATGTTTTAAAGGGGCACTGCAGAAAAATTTTGCATCTTTTTTTTTTGTTGCGATAAGTAGCTAGTGACTTGCTTATCAACTGTAGGAACCTTATTTGCTTCAGCGTGCTACGGTTGTTTATTTAGAGACATTTTCAATGCGGCCAGTCGCAGTTTCGGTTTCAGCGGGTGCCGCGAAACGATGGATTTTTTGTGAACAAAGCTGACCACGTGACTGTCGGAGTGATATCACAGAGCAGAGCTGTCGCAGCACTGTCGAATCCGTGCCGCCGGCAGTTTCTGTGAATGACCCCACGTACTGATCTCCTAAACCACTTAATTAAAAAGCGACCGTGGACCGTGACGCAGGCGCTGCGAGTGCAAATGCTGCCGCGGCTAGAGAACGACTCGCAACGCTCGAGACGGTGGATGGCAGGACGCGCGCCGGCAGCAGCTGGCCGGTATGCTTACAGGTCCACCTAAAGATGTGTTCTTCTTAGCACTGCGGCGGATATTCCATTGCCGCTCTCGTAAGCGGTGCAGATGACAATTTTAATGCAACCCGCCATCGCATCATTAACTCGGTTCTCATATAAGCTGCCATGGTTGGACAGAGAGAGAGAGAGAGAGAGAACAACTTTATTTAGCCGCACAAAATTGCGGCGACTACGTGCCGGAGGGGTGGTTCCCTCTTTACGGGAGCCATATGCTTCCGCGGCTGCCTGGCCCCTGGAGATCAGGACGAGCTGGTCTTCCAAGGCGGGGCTGGTTAGCAAGGTCTCCCATCGCTCGTTAAGGGGTGTGGGAAGGGTGGTGGAGGGTTCGGTAAGGGGTGGGGGGATTGTCTCGGTGAAATCGCACTCTCCGATGACATGCCGGAGCGTGCCCAATTGCCCAGAGAAGCTACACTCTTTCTCGTATATCTCGGAGTACATTCTGCTTTGGAGATAGGATTTTGCTTGTATTTGTATTGTGTATTGTATATGATTTTGCTTGTATAGGATTGTATAGGATTTTGCTTGTATTTGTGGGACCTGAGGCTAATTTCGTGCAGCGGTAACAAGCTATCACTCGAGCTACCTGCGCCGGCCTGCGCCACTTCGCGGCCGTCGCCGCCGTCTGCACAGCGACCGTGCGCCTCGCTCAGTGGTCTTTCCGTGTCTCCGGCGCGTTTTCCCGTCCAATGAAAATAAAAAGTAATGAAAATAGATTGCCTGGAATCGCTGTACAAATTTGGTCGCGGCCAGCTGGCCGATGAACCGACAAAATCACGGCGCCTACGCCGCCAACGATCGGTCGTTTCGTTCCCGAGAGCAGAAGCTCCGCCCTCCCAGCCCTCCGACTGAGCGGCGAGCGTTGGAAAACGCCGGCAGTGCGGAAGCGGCCAACACAAACTCGTGACGCGTTTGGATGTTGTTTATTTAAAAATATCCACGGGATGTCGATTGCGCGAGGTCCTCTGCTGGCTCCTCGGTTGCGTTTCGCACACGTTAAAAAATTGATTTTAAATATGTTCTAGGCTGTATTGGCCGCTGATATTTGCAGATGATGTAGTGGTGTTCCCTCAGATCTATCTCCTAGTTATGCCGCCTTCAAAATTTTGTGTAGTACCCCTTCAAGCCACTCCCTTCAGCCGATTGTTGGCTGGGGCCACTAATTTGTGTACTGGGCAGTTCGTTTTGTGTTGTCGCCAGGCACGCAATAAAGAAAAACAAAGTGAGGTGCAGTGGAGGTAGAACGCCGGTTCAATGTTCTGGGAGTCGCTGGTTGAAATCTCCTCGGGGACGCTCGTTCTTTTTTTTTCAATTACTGGCTTTAGCGCATTTGAGAACTGAAACCGCATATTTAAGGAGAAGAAACGCCCCCGAGTCACGCAGAATCGTCAAACCACGTACAACCCAAGCGGGAAGCTCTTTTTCGGGGTCTGTTTACTGAACGCCGACGTTGATTATGGGCATTGAGTTATCACACTCTGTGCATCCCAGTGGCGGCGCGGCGGTGGACGCCATGCTTCGGAGTTCAGCCCGACCATGAAGGAAAGACAAGTTGAGGCCCACGAACATACGGCGTCCTTCCACGGCGGATTTTCTGGCGCGCGTACTTCGTCGTGAAAGTTCGCTCCATGTATTCTGGCCTTAAGACGTCGGCGGCGATCGCGAAGATCTCTCGCGTTTACGGTGAAAACCGACACAGGCGGTGTACCCGCCAAGAACGGGCGGGAGACGGTTTGACCGCGCCTGACCTTGATGTGCCGCTAGCGCGGAATACAGGGCTGCGCTTTGTAAACAATGTGCTACGCATGAAATGGGCTTTCAAACAGACGCTTCGTACAACATGAGAAGTTGGCCCTGCCCTTATCGTCATACTTGCTTCGACATAGTACGACGTGCGTTCGCTAACTGCCTGCATGCCTTTGCGTCAGCACTGCATCATGAACACGCGAGCAAGCCGTTTATTCGTTCGTTCGTGCGTGCGTGCGTGTGTTGAAATTATTTTTTTTTACGGACGAACATCCCAGCGGCGGCAGCGCGGAGGCCGATTGCGGAACTATCTGCACTGTGTAGCGATGCGCGCGCTATTGGCCCGACTGTATTCGCTGCCGTCGCAGGCCTCGCGCCTTAAGCTTGGGATCTTTCGCTGCTATAAAGACCTTGGATTTATCTACCTGACGAACAAACGCTGGCGGGAAGTAGAGGTAAGGCATTATTTAATCTAGTATTCTTGTCTTATATATTTAAGGAAGCAGAGTTGCTGTCGAACTTCGGTCCGCGGAACGGGTTAGCCCTGATGTTTTGTGACTCATTTCGACTGTTGCTTAAATTTGAAGGGCGGCCTTTGTACCCGTGTAGATACAGCATCGATTTTTGCACCATTTCAATCCCTCTGATTCGTAAAGTGCTGGTATCCTAGCCGAATGTTTTTGCAGGTAAGAAGCACGGTCGCGCGAATAGTGACAGCGCTACCCTGCACTTTTAGCTCGGCGGCTAGGGTTAGAGTGGCTGCCGTGCAATGGCTGTGGCTACTTGCACGTTCCAAGAATTGCGATAAGGATCGCGGGTGGGGGAGCGTTGTAGTCAGTGACCGCCGCGCGTACAGTAACCGACTGAAATGCTGTCCAGACAGGTTTTTGCGTTTTGATTGAGGGCAGTCATGGACGGAAACTGGACTTTTCGGGGCGCACGCCCTGCACTGTTAAGGGGTAACTACATGTGTCGACGGCGATGAGCGGTGCGAGAAACCTCCTTCAATGGGTACAGCAAATAGGAATTGTGGGCGACACAGACAAGCTAAACTTTGTTATACTGCCCGCTGACGGCGGCGACTGCGGCAGGCGACGGGCAGTCGCCGTCATGGGCTTATTACCGGCCAGAAGCAGCCAACAAGCGAGCGGTGGCAGCAACGACGGAGGGCATTGGCGCCAAAGCATTATTTTTGCTCGTTTGTCGCTGTCGCCTACACTGTTTGCGGTTGCCATTGCGTTACGTTATTCGAGTCGCTTGCCGCCTTCGCTGCAAGTGGTTATCCCTTTATTAATCGAGCGTTCTGATCGTTCAATAACGAGCCTATTGGTTCCCATCAAATGTTGAGATCTTCAGCGTGTATGCCACGAAGCGTACTCGAGAATGAAGAAAACAGTAGCTGTATGGCCCACTAGCAACTTTCTGGACTTGTGAACGTATAATGGGCCGTACGTTGCAGTCGGCTGAGGACAAAATCCAATGCCAATTAATTTTGAGATTATAACCTTACACAAAGAGATATCTGTACTTAAATTTTGTGGAATGTTTTTATACCGGAAATTGATAGCGGGGTAAACAATGGAAGCTATGGACACGTACGCACTAATGGTTTTGCCGTGCAGTGCGTAGGCAGATAGCTGTAAGGTGCGCTGTATGACGCGACATTGGCAAAGTGGCACAAGGAGCGTCGCTGCATCCAAGGTCGCCGCAGTATTTCATTCAATACTGGTTCAGTGCGTGGTCTCGGCGCAAAAACTAAGCTATCACACAATAAACTTCATTTAACGTTGTTCAACCTCGTCATTTTTTTTTTCATCGTAGACCTTATCTTTGGTGTCCCCCTCTTTCTGCCGATGTAAGACTCAGGGGAAGGCGCTACTTGTCGGAAGATTTTTTTTAGAGAGAGAGAGCGAGAGAGAGAGAGAGAGGGGAGAGAGAGAGAGAGAGAGAGAGAGAGAGAGAGAGAGGGGAGAGAGAGAGAGAGAGAGAGATCCCCCAGGCGTCAGCAGGAGTGGCCGGTCCATGAGGACACAGACGGCCTTGATCTGAGCCGCATAGACGCTAGCGTCCAGATTCCTCTTTAGTGTATATTGTAAGAAAATCTATGGCTGCCGCCGCCGGCCTGTGTATATATATTTTTAGCGAGAGCTACACTAGCGTATTCTCGCCGTTTCGCTGTGGCCAGTGGCGGCACCGCGAGATGAGCGTTTGCCTAGCAAGCGCCGCAGCTGGAAGCGCCGGTCGCCGCTCCATGGGGCATGACGTCAGAGGAGGAGCCGGTGGAACCGCGTTGCAACAACAGAGCAGGAGCCGGCGGGGAGGCTGGGTGGGATTCGTCGTCACAAATGTAAAGTGAGTCGGACAGACTGAAAGAAGCCAGGCCTTTGTCGTCGGCAAACATTCAGCTAGCAAAAACATACGGCTAGGATACAAACACTTCAAGAAAAAAAAAAGGGATTGAAATGGTGCAAGAACTGATGCTGATTTCACACGATGAAAAAAGCTGCCATTAAAATATAAGCAACCATCAAAATGAGTCACGAAAACGTTAGCGTTAACGGCTTACGCGGACCGAAGTTGGAGAGCAACTCTGCTTCGTTAAATACATCAGAAAAAAAGACGACTCGCCACTTACCTCTACTTCTAGGCAGCATTTCTTCGTCCGGTAGATTAAGCCAGAGTCGCCATGCAGCGAAAGATCCCAAGTTTAAGGCGCGAATGCGCTCCGGGCAATTTCGCGCGCATCGCTACCCAGCGCATGATGCCGCGGCTCTCATGTTTGTCCGAAAGGAAAAGTTGTTCCACACACGCTCTCACGCATGCACGGACGAATTTACGGCTTGCTCGCGTATTCGTGACCTAGCGCTGACGCACAGGCATGCAAGCAGTTAGCGAGAGCGCGTCGTACTGTGTCCAAGCAAGATTGACGACAAGGGCATATCCAACTTCTCATGTTGTATATATAGCGACTCATCGTGCGTAGCACATTGTTTGCAAAGCGCAGCCCTGCATTCCGCGTTGGCGTGACAATCCGGGTCTCGCGTAATCAGTTAGACGCCCGACCAGTCTTGGTGCGTTCACGGCCTCTGTCGACTTTTTCCGTAGACGCGAGAGGTCGTCCCAATCGCCGCCGACGTATTACGCTCGCATACATGTTTGGCATCCACGGCACCGCGCGAAACCTGAGTCGAAATATCTTGCAGCTGCGCTGAAATGATGCATGGTCTGCCAACCTTTGAAATGTCGATAACGAAACCATAGAAGAAGAAGAGCAAAAAGAAAAAAAAACAACAATCGACACATGTGTTTTTTTGAATTTTGTCGAGCTTGCTCCGTTCACCTCACCGAAGTGTGCGTGCAATCGTTAGACGAGTTCATACGCGTGCACATTTACAATGCACGGTGGAAGTAACAGGGTGCTTTTTATACAACTTCATTATATACGTATGCAAATAAAATATCGCTGTTGAATTGGTGGGCCTGATTGGCAGGAGTGCATCTCCCTGCTCACTCCCGCACGGAATAGCGGGGAAATTCGAATTTTGCTCTTCCTACTGGAGTGAGGGAGGCGACGCGCAGGTTTACCCTTCACTGGTCGGAACTGGGCTGCACTCCGCCCACTCTAGATGAATACGCGGCTAATTTTGCTCTTCCTTCTCATGCGAAGCGAATATTGCATCCAAGTCCCCGCAGCTTTCTATGAGAGTGCGCCACACTCTCACAACAATAAAATGACTAATGAACTCGATCGGTATTCCTCCGATGTCTACGCTCCTTCGGAACGAAAGCCATAGTAAATGAATCATGTAAAGCTTATCGCTGTAAAAGAGCAACGTCACCACCCACGCAATCTATATTCGGTCTGCCGCTGCCCCTACGAGTAATTAAATATTTGTAGGGTTTAACGCGCCGACGCAACGCAGGCGATGAGGCGCGCCGTAGTGGAGGGCTCCGGATTATTTGGACCACCTGGGGATCTTAGAACGGCGCCGAAATCTCGTGAACACATGCGGCGTTTTTGCTTTCGCCTCCATCAGAAAAGCGGCCGCCGCGGCCGGTAATCGAACCCGCGACCTCGTGCTCAGCAGCGCAACGCCTTAGCCACTGAGCCACCGCGGCGGGTGCCCCTACGAGTCGTACTCGACCTTTAACTCACGCTCGTTAGCGCAGCTCACTTATGGTGAGCTCAAAAAATTTCAATTTTCCCTTGTTTTCTTGTGAGCAGTGACTTTTGCAACATCTGTGAATAACGAATACATAATATATTTCGAAAGGATTTTTCTACTAAACATCCACTCCCCAAATGTTTAGGCAAGGCAGTCCTACAAGATTTTGTTTGCATTAGAGAATGCCTGATGCCACACGCGCTTTTTGTATAATCCTGCCGAAATATGCAGGACCGTAGTTTGCCCGAATATGCACACAGTTTTTCTATATGGTCTTTGGAAAGCGTCCTAAGCCATAAAAACCTATTCCTCATCACAACAATACTTCGTATACATGTAAAAAATAAGTGAATACTTCGAAGATGGCGTTCTCTGCTGTGCAGGGCAGTGCGCTTTGCCGAAAGGGTCCTTAAACGTCCGATTTAGCTCAAGCTAAGCAACATATTGCTCAGAAATATAGCACATTGATTGACTGCCTTATAAAAGCTGATTGTCGGAAAAAGTAGAAGAAAGTAAACACCTAGAAGTACTAGGATTACACCCCGAAATCACTGTACATAAATTACACAGGTTAGTTTGACACTGTGAAGGAAAGCGAACATTTGACCTTGATAACCGATGTCGAAAGATTTGAGCGATTTTTTTTTCTGCTAGCCACTGCCACAACTACACGATATTTGCGTATAGCCTTATTTTTCTGGATGAAGAATACTGTGGTAAACGGGCTTACTCGGTCGTCTCTGTTTCCCTGGTGACGACAAGAAACAGACTATCGTCGTCGCTCGAAGAGTCATTCAAGGGCGTGGCCATGGAATGCCTGCGCGAAAAGCATCCACCCTAGAATCGTTTGGTTGGTCGGTTGTTGCCGGTTCAGCGATGGTGTTTGATACCAAGAAAGGTCTCATAACACCTCGAATGACATCACCTTCTTCTTCTTCACCTTCGTTGCCCTCAATCGGGCTTGTACCTCCCGATATTGTCACGTGTCAAAGACGACGCACCTGTCCCAAAGGAAATAAAGGTTTATTGGAGCGAAACTTTTTTCTTTTGTGTATGCTCTTTTTATCCAAAAAAGTGAAACCATTTGTATACATTTTTCTGCTGTTCTTTTGCTGTCAAAAACGGTGAAGAAACCCTGTCAAGTTGCTTCTTAGCAGCTTGTTGTTTCTGCCCTTATCATTTCCACTTTCTACGAGGGTACAATGCTGAATAAATGAACTTTCAACTTTGAACTTGTGCTCCCCCGACCACTAAAAGAGTAGACAGGCGGAGAAGCAGCTGTCAACATAGTGACGTGCGTAGGCGAGTGTCGGCCAATCGAATACCTCAGCGGAATTTATCTTTGGGCGCGAGTGTTTCTCGAAACATCGAAATACATCCAGAAAACTGTAGATCAAAGAAGATTATTCTAGGCTGGTGACGTTAGTTCCAAACGCTCTCCCTATCAAAACAGATCACACGTGCGGCATAAAAATAAATAATGGAACACGCGCTGCACTTGGCACACAGGTAACACAGACCGCCGCAGCGTGTTGGTAAAAACAAAACATAAATAAACAAACGATATGCATGGTTCGCGGAAATATGAACTGAAAGAGCGACGGTAGCAAAGGCGTAGGGCAATATATTAGTATTGAGAGAGAGAGAGAGAGAGAGAGAGAGAGAGAGAGAAAGAGAGAGAGAAGTTGTTTACGATCGCGTTTATCAGGCGGCTCAGTCGGAACAATGCGACGAAAGCCCAGCGCTGATGATGATTCTGCACAGTTAAAAATAGCAGTGAGGCCACCACTAGAAGAATACTGTACCACTTCGTCCTCACACCGGCTATGCAATGATGATATCGCTAGCGCAAAAGAATATACACAAAGAATATCGTCAGTCCTAACACGCAGCTGCACTCAGAAGTACAGAAAAAATGATCGAATAAAAACACAGAGCTTAACATAAACGAGAAGGCACGAACGAGGACAGGGAAATTAGTATTTTCTCCGACCTGTACGATGTGACAGGCGTGAGAGAAAAGCGAAAAAGTGAAGAAAAAAGGGCTGGAGGAAGCTAGGAGGAGGTGGTAAGAAAAGAACACGGCGTTCGATGCAAGAGTCAGAGTGAACACGGTTTTGTTTCAAGGGCACTTGTACCGAAGCAAGCAGATATGCAGCCCTTTTTGTTCCTGTGTTCTAGTTACTTTGAATTGAGTAAACACAATTCCAACGCGGTTTGGGCATGTTCAAAATTAGTATACTCTAACGGGAGCTACAAAAACCGTGGAAGACTTTTGGGGAGATTGTGCATGTTCCTCTGGGAAAGCAACCACTTTATTACGCGTAGCGTTAACGGCCCCATGACGCAGTACAAACCGGCTCGTCGGAGGCGTTGAACGTGAGCCAAAATATGTTCGAATCAAAATTCCCATAACGCCACGTTATAGGCATTTAGGGAACCGAAACTCCAGTTAGGGGAGTTTCGATTCCAAAAACCTTTATGGGAACCGAAACTGCAGTCACCGCGAGGCGGTGCCCATGCAAATGATGTGGGAGCAGGTGCGAAACGTTTTTATCACTCGAAAACAATTCGTGCATGCGAAGCGAGAAATTTCAGATGACGCCATTGCAGTCTATGCCTAATGTAGCAGCTTAAGAATTCAATTTTTTCCTATAGCCCGAGAATCGATGCCTACGTCCGCCCGTTGCCCTCAGTGAAGTTTTGGCTTCGACGTTTTCTCGGTTCGGCCGCTGCAACGGCAAGTCTACAGATTGACGAGCAACTCTGGCGGAATACACGGCCGCACTTGTTTTGTAGCGTAAGCTACAGCGGCCGAGGTTGAGCAGTTTTGCGTGGACCTTGAAGGGCCATGCCGCGTAAGCACGAGGAGCATTTCATCGGACTGGATTGGATTGGATTTGGATTGGATTGGATTGAAATAAATAAGTTTGCATTGGATTGTGTTGGATTGCCAAACCAATTGGAGTACAGGAGCCCTATTCTCGACTGCACAAATTCTCGGGGAATTGGGAAATTTGCCGGAAGTCTTTTCTGATTGGCTTTCAATTTTGGTCACGTGCTTCCGGTTTACAAAGGGGTTGTGTGTGGTTTCGTCATTTGGACGTTTCATGACGTTTACTGTCCACAGTTCTAAAGTTTGCCGTATTTTTGTTTATTGAAAGTGCCTAATTTTTGGCCGTCAATTAAAAACTAGACTAAATGAACCAGACATGACCACCTAGGCCTGTTTTTGCTATTCAAGAACAATACTGCTTGTAATACCGCCCTCTCTGTGATTTGCTGAGCAGGCGTGGCGTAATTTAAACAGTTGGGGGGGACGATCACGTCACACCATGGAGGAAAGAATACCTTTTCTTTCCTCTATGCGTCATACATTGCCAACTTCCGCCAGCGTAAAAGTGACGTAATGTTACGTAGCAGCTTAAAAAAGGAGGCTGCTATTGCCGCAAAATAGGGAAAACAATTCACCGACCTTCGGCACCGCGAAATATCCGCGAATTTGCAGCAGGCGCAGTTTGGCATGACGCGCGGTTTCAAGCATGTTTTCTGCCGAAAGAAATAATAGCTTCGACTGTTTCCTCGTCAGCGATCACGATGCATACAAATACCGCGCAGTATTTTGCTTTTTTTTGGAATAAAATAAAATATATTTGTTTGGCGTAACCGCAACATAAGAGGGCACTACAAGCTTCTCCGTGACAAAGAGAACCCAATGCATGGCATTTGTCCTCACTTCACCTAGTAAGCTGCTGGGTCACATGATCAAACTCAAGAGAAAAATAACAAAGAAAAGTGAGTCTTTTGTTTATTACAGCGCTGATTGAAGTCGAGCTTGACGAATGAGTAAATCGGCGATATCTGTGCGCTCCGCGGTTATTAGGCGTAGCGCTTCGCTGCTCTTATGTGTCCTGCAGGCGATGGTCGCGGCCACTCCGTCGTCGCGACCGTCTTTTTGTGTGATCATGCCATAAACTTGTAGCATTGCAGCAGACGATAGCGCGCAGGCGGTGGCGGCCGGGTAGGTGATAACGCAACAAAGCTTGCATTGAAGCAGAGAGCACACTATGTTACTAAAAGCGATTGAAAGAAATAAATAGATACAGTAAAAGTATTGTTTTGGGTTTTCTAGCTCACCATCCGCCGTTTGGTCGCTTTTGGATCAACGCTACTCGATCGCCTTTTGGTGTTGACGCCAATTTTTGCCTGCAGAAATGTGTTTCCCGTGCCAGCCACAGCTACCGTCTTAACATTTATAGTACGTGCCATGTGTTTTTATATCTTTTATGCGCAGTATTTGATACTTGTTTGCGATCTTTAAGGGAGAAGCGTCAAATTACACTGCATATTTTCATAGCTATATGCGTGTCAAGTCACTGATTGCTTACGTCGTGCTCACGTAAAAAAAAACGGCGAATTGCGTGGGAATTTGTGCAGTCGAGAATAGAACCCCAGGTGTGTAGAGAACTAGGTCTGCACATTCGCCGGTGTGCGCATTCCAGAGGAGTGCCCCCATAGCTGCGGCAGGCGCACTGGCGCCGGCGCATGCCCAGCTGTGCGCCTCCGTTGCGCAGTAGCCAAGTCTGACTCTGCGCCGGAGCCGCTTGATAGCCGTTTCGCGTGGCTACAGGAGAGCCGTACTGCACATGCGGGTGGAGCAGTGACTGGACTGGACTGGACAGGACTGGACTGGATTGCATTGGAGTGGACTGGACTGGACTGGACTGGACTGGACTGGGCTGGATTGGATTGGATTGGATTGGATTGGATTGGAAATCGTTTTAGCAGCAGTAAGCACGATAATCAGCTAATCCTAGACAACCAGGAAACCCAAGAAAAACCAGCTGAACCTTAGCTCACGCTATGTATATCCTGGCATATCGTATATCGTATATCTCCTCGGTTACACCATGGTGCGGCCAGTATCCTTACACACGGACTGTGTCACTTCTGGCAGCGCTTGCATCGTTGCGCACTCGTAGCAATGGTGCAGAGGACTTGCGGGCATTATACGCCTTTCTATGAAACCGGCTTCCGCTATACTTTTTTCACGTCAGGGGCACGTAGGCATTCCCGGCAACGAGGTGGCAGAGAACTTGGCAGGTCGCGCCTGTTCTGTAGGCGAGCGGAAGGGGGCTGCCCTTTCGGTGCGTGTAGTGGGTTTTACTCTAGAAGCTGAAATATGCAAGCGCGGCTCTTCTGCTTAGGCCATGGACCACAGGGGCACTGAGCTGCGTAAATGGTTACCAGGTTTTATGTCCATTCCGCCAAATTTTCCGCCGCACGAAGAGTCACTTTTCTGGTCTTGGGACACGGGAGGTTCTCTTTTTATTTGTAGAGCCTCTAGTTGCCTCCTTCTCCAACATGTTTTGTGGATCAACTTGCTTCATCATTGATCACTACAGTCAATGTGGCCTGGCACCCCCTCATTTAGATACCACTGGGCCGTTCTTATTCGGACTAAGATCTCGTCGAGCCGGTGCCCACTGATCTTACACGATCCGCGGGCTCTCGACATCATTACCGCGATGGTTCAGCACATCAACCTTAACATGCCATGCACAGATTAAGGCGGCAATCTCATTCTATGCTGTCTATTGCGGCATTTTGCATGCAGCTGCTACTACCTGACAGTTTTCCTGGATCACGTGACACATTCTGTAATCTCACTGAAATGAGCTTCAGGCCTTGCCTACCCCCAGCCTTTTGGATGGTGGAATTTACGTGCACTGGAGGCTGTCGGGAGTTGCCTTCTTCCAGTGTTTGGGTACCGTTTTTGCTGAATATGCCAGCACCGGTACGCCTGAGTACGGTTTCATGAGGAGATGTCACGTGTTGGTGGGTCTTGCGTCATGGGGAGTGGTTGCTGCACCCTCAGCCTGCCGTGATAGTGTTCCATCAGTCCGCACGTGATTGAGGTGCTGCGCAAAGGTCCCCCTCTGATTGCAACGTGGTGGCAGGCTCAGGTCTGTGAGGAGCACTAGCTGCCTCCCTTTCACATTCTGACGGTGTTGTCAGGACGCACGTTGGCATTTCACAATGGTTGTATGGGAGTCGCCACTACGATTGTCCTGCAGGCTGCTTGATGATGTCCGTGAGGCTGCAGGGAAGTGGGGTTTGCGTTTACAACGGAGCACAGGGAGACGGTAAGGAGCGAAGTATTTTTACTGGAAACGATAGTTGTGCTTTGGCTCAGCCATGCCTGCGGATGAAATCAAGATGAGTAGCCATCGTTGGCCCTGGCATACTTGTTTTGAAGCATTTTTTATGTACTCTTCCTGCATTGGCATTGTTTTTAGTAGATGTTTCTTCATTGTATGTCATTTTATTTATTTTATTTTATTTTCTAGTTCCAAAATTTTATTTCCAAATTCACGGTTGGTACATTACTGACTAATGGTCATTCTATGCTGTGATCAGCAGTGATCAGCTTCGGTTCGACTATTCCGGGAGGCAGGGTCCGTCGTTGTGGCTGCCAAGTAAGAGTCGCTCTCATGAACACACGCGGGTCGGATGAGTACTTTGTACTTTTACAGAATTCTCAAACTACATTTCGAGCTACAATTTTCCAACTTGAAACCTGTGCTGAGTGAGGGAAATGTCGAAGGGACAACTGAGCGAGGACGCTTTCATAATGTGGTGGTAACTGCAGGAATTGGGAATGTACAATGGCTTCCCTGAAAGAAAACATACCAGGTAACATTAAGCAATTTCTTCAACACAAGTTCGGGCAATTTTCGACTTCTGCAGCATTGAACAACTGGCCGCGTATTACGGTGCGGCTAGGATTCATTAAGTTACATTTACCGGGGTAATCCCCTCGAATGGATTCTCTCGGCGACGTTTCCTTCGTTACTTTAGCAACAGCAGGTCCCTTTTGATGGGACCGTCTAAAAGGCAATTGTAGGAGAGGCATGTTGCAGAACAGTTTATATTTATAAAGAATTTGGGACGCGTCAATTCCATTCAGCCTCACGCGTACGCGAAAATCCCACCGGGGGGGGGGGGTATTTTTTCACAGAAATAGTTTAACCAACTGGGAAAAGGTTCAATTTCCCCTAAAGCCATTGTTAATGACACCTTTGATAGTTTTTTTTTGTTTTGCGTAGTTGGGGGGTTGGCGTTTGGATTACCATTTGCAGGATCCGCGTAGATTGCGCATGGAGGGATGGCTCCATGCTACCTGGTCTGGCTTTGGTTGACGTGTCCTGCTGAGGTGTCTTTCCACCTCTACAGACTTCGGATCAGTCCTTCGGGATGTCCTCCTCTGTCTTAAGCGATTTGCTGTCCCAGAGGCGTTCCGGCGAGGCGAATGATTGGTGGGCGCCATGCTGCATGACGGTGTGGCACCGAATCTTGGAGCTACCTACCCCCTGATCGCAAGAGCCGCCTCGGTCATCGTTGGGCTTGACAACAACGACCACCAAGTTCTCACGCTAAAGACAAGCTCAGTTTAATAAAGTTTTGTGCTCCTTCTCTCTCCCGGTCGGCATATCTGTGACTGTTGGATCGAGAGACTACGATGGCGGACAGTACTGTGGGACTAACCCGCCTTGGTGGTTCAGGGGCTAAGGCGCTGAGCTTCTGAGCACAAGAATGCGGGTTCTGTTCCCCAGCCGTGGCGGCCGCTTTTCTGATGGAGGCGAAAACAAAAAACGACCGCGCGTATGAGATTTCCGTGCACGTTAGAGGTCCCTAGGTGGTTAAAATTATTACGGAGCCCTCCACTACGGCACGCCTCATCGCCGGCGTTGCGTCGGTGCCTTAAACCCTACAACCAATCAATCAAGTACTGTGGGATTCACTGGGCGACCCTTGGTGGTGAGTTTGCGGGCCATGGTGGGTGTTCCGTGGACAGGCGCCAGCGATCGTTTGAAGAAATAAGACTGACTGTAAACTGCAGCTAGAGATCAATGAGCGAGGGTCTTCCCCGAGATGAGGAGTGACCCGACGAAATGCTATCTCTTTTCTGGCACGACAGACTTCACTGTGGTGGAGCTCCGTAGGACTGGTGTTAAGAACCTTTAGCTTGGTCGGGTACTCCTACGCTAATTATAGCTGGAGTACAAGCACTGGACTTCGGGGGAAACAACAGTGATGGTGCGCTGATGGGTAAGTTTGGGCGGGCCTCTGAACTGTGGAATTTGCTGTTGTCTCCGGACTCGGAGCGGGGACCTTAATGCAGTGCTGGATACGGCGGAACTATGTGTCTTCAGCGACTGCTACATGAGGACTTACTGTGTGGTTCTGGGATGTGCTGTCCTCCATCGACTGAAGAAAGAGCGTCGCTTTTTTTTTATCTTGGTTTTTTCTCTACGATATTTTGGTGGCTTGGCTCCCTTTTTCTAATGTCTCTAATTGACTTGAACCTGTTATAGCTAAGCTGGTGCACGTTTGTTCACATTTTCATATGCTATATTTATATTTTAAGGGAACGTAAATTCTTTTGACCTGGGATACAGCGGGTGACTTACACCGTTGTGTTCAAAATACCGCTACTCCAGGTCACTAAGGAAGTTTCCACACGAAAGCGAAGTACATGTCTACATGAATACTTAACCAGTGTTATCAATTTCCTGACTACCAGTGATTTCTGTACGCCTTGTCTGACTTGCTTTTCTACTTTGTTATCTTTCTCTAGCTTTGCTATTTATCTCTTTCCATTTTTAAGCCCCCTCTCATTAGCCGCATAACAAAAACACGAAATTTAAAAAAATGCGTTAGTTCTAATAATTGCGCATTTTTAAAAAATGCAGAATGTTCCTCAATTTGCTCATTACCGGAATTTCTTTATTTGGGTTTCCAAAGGGGTGTTTTCATTTGTCTGCGTTTATCGGAGGTGTTGAAGAAGTACATATCGATTTAGTCAGTTGTGTTTTGTAAACTTTTATAATTCTATTTTTGTATGTTTACTATTTCAAGTTCCCTTCCACCAATTATCGCTATGTACGAGAATATAGTGATTACACGTGTAAATTCTGCCAATTGGTTTTTGTGCATATGAAAGATAGCAAAGAAGGCTACGCATAATACCTTTTTCATTCTTGCTTTTGCAAAGGCGGAAATCGTGGTACCATTAATCATTTCAACCTGCCACGCCAACGGTCACTTTTATGGAATGGGGGTCATGAAGTATTTTGTTCTAATAACTGGTCACGTCAACCGGGTGAAACTGCTTCAGTTTGTTTCTGGTACATTTGCCCCTGCGCGCCCATGTGTTGGCTATCAGGTTAGGGGCTGGCACTGTTCTCTGTGATAATACGAGTCAGTATGGAAACATCTTGCATGTTGTTGAATCATTAAATGGTTGTGAAAAAATTGAGAACTAATAAATAAATATTCCCCAGCCGGCGGCAACACTGTTACAGCCCCAGAATCATGTACATAAATCCGCGCAGTCCTATTTCAGCAATCTTTGTCCGGACACAGAGTTTAACATTTGCGTTGAGGAACCAGGGGGGCGTGGGCTCGATCTATGACCCTTTTTTTCAGACATTCGCCAGACGTACCCTGGTACGCATGAAAACGCCCTCCTCCCAAAGTTTCAATAATATCGCGGGAGCATCGAGAATTGAGTGTCTCAGGGCCTTATCTCGGTGTCCATGGGCGAAATGGGCGATAGTACACGCACACGCAGAGACCTATCTGCTGTATAAGTATGGTCTGTTAAGCCGCTCTGCTTGGAGCAACACAGCCCCTGCTTTCCGGTCTGGCGAAAGCTGCTTGGTAGCCCCCAAAACAAGCTAAGCGGCGTAACCGTTCCTAAGGAGCATGCCTGACAAGTGATACGATATAAACATCAAAGACGCATTGGAGATGCGCTTGTGATTCAAATAACCGCTGTTTATTGCAAACAAAGTCATGCAGATATCATGGCAGGAGTATATCGCTCTCGTGAAAAAATCGTAGCCGACGGTTTTCCACAAAGTAGGGCTTTATGCGCGTGCGCGTACTCTTGCATATTTAGCTGCTGAACATAATAATAAGGCGATGACACGCAGATCGGTCGTCGCTCCTGTGATATTTAAAAATAGGGGAGGTTGTAAGTAGGCGGTCGGAATTGCTCAAGCCATCGTGGTAACAAAACACATCGATGTCCCGTATGCACGTGAGGCTGCGTCAGCCCAAGAAAATCTCCGTAGTTATTTTTATAAATTTTATAAACCACGTGATGTAAAATAATTGGAGATACTCATCGAAAGAATTCTAAGCCTAGCGAAAATACCGTTTTAAAAAAAGAACTTTTTTCTTGTATCCAGAAAATCCCGCCTTTGGATGACAACTAGGAGACAAGTATTCCTAAATTCATATCATTTGCGGACATATGCCATTTTCTTGGGCAGCTGGAAAAAGGTTTAGCTTGTAAATGTGCTAGTAGTTCAAAATATAACTCGGTGTTCCTGAGGCTCCTAATGGTCATCCTTCATTGGCCGTGAATCCGTTGGAGCAAATATAAATAGAGAGGTATGTCTCACTGCCTTCAAATGGTGCAAGAACACAACTGTAGCGCCACATTATTAGTATAGGCTTTTAAGGCACGTCAACAGCGCATCCGCGAGTAAAACACTAAATATGTTTGAGCAATTTTGAGATCTTCGTTAACTTTGCGCGCTAGAACAAACCTTTTACAGCACACATCCTGGAGTTGTCGGCCTCAACAATAATAAAATCCCGCGCTAGGAACTCTGCCATGTGTACATACGTGAGTACTGGCCTACGATAGATAATGATCATTTTTCCAGTAAAATATTCGCCTTGCCATTCCCGCGTACATGTTGGTAAGGTACGCTTGTATTTACGTTCGGCAGTAACGGCGTGAATGTTTGGTATGGCGGTTTTGATCTATGGCGATATCTAGAAGCCATGATGATTTTTTATTTCACTTGTTTGGCCGAACAGGAGTTAAAATTTTTGCATGCCAAACCCGCCATTGCTCGGGTTGTTATTAGAGATGGCCCCTGTACAAGCGTTATTTCTAACGGTTATGGTGATCAACCCCGGAACGTCTGCATATACACACACACACAGAATGAATGGTTTCTGAGGGAAACGGTGGAAGTTTGCTGTTTTTTGGGGGGATGGGATTAGCCTAAGTCTAGGGGCCTTTGAGCATTGGCTATTCGCAACTCCATGTTCAACGGCGCAGTGTGGAAGCATTGGTCAATACAACCAAAATGGCGTCGTAAAACAGGTCTTCTGTCGGGGTTTCGCTTGGCGGCTTTACTAGGATACTTATACTGCAGCGTTGATTCACATTGTTTTTGAAAGGAAGGGCGCATGAGTGCGGCCGACCACCTTATCTTGACCGTCGTCAAAGATAGAAGCAATGAATACGCCGAAATCGTCGCTATGTGCGTGCAAACGCCGGGGATGACCGAGGAACCGCATCACATTTCGCTGAGGATGAGGTGCCTCTCTTGTGAGCCGCGTGTAAAAGCAGTGCTCGTGGGCACCAGGGCTGCCAGTAAAGTGCAAGAACCAAGCTGCGGCTATAGTCTGCGTGCCCTGATTTAAAGAAAGTTACAAGAGAATACGTACTGAGTACATTTTAGAGGAGAGCCAAAGCTACAGATTTAGGCTTCACAAATATTATCAACTGATACTTACAGTGCTGGATTGTGTACCGCTGCATCTTTGCTGCCTCTCTGCGCTCAGCTGTTCATTACGGGCAGCATTTATTGCTATATGAGTTGATGATTTTGGCAGTTTCAGACTAGGACCACCTGCTTTCTTTGGCACCTTTCCGTTTATTTGTAGCCTGAAAATCCGGTTCGAGATATCATTAGCCAGGTCACAATTTAGGCATGCCCCAACAATTCCCAAATTTAAGTGGAAACCATAGCTGTCTAGTGAAAAAGGCAGGTTAGAAAAACTTAGTTTATATAAAATTGCTGCAAACGTTTCGCCGGAAATATTTAACTGGTCATGTAACAACGATGACAGCATGCAGTTTACAATTTCTGGATAAACTTATAAAGCCAACGTCTTGCGCCATGACGTACTGCCTAGGGGCGTTCGGCTGCTGTGGGCGAAATTAGGCTCTGTTCAACCGGGTTGTTTTTCACGATTTTGATTTGCGGGCTTCCGCGAGTTTCTTTAATTAATAAGTAAAACGCCGTATCTGGCGCGCGGATCATTGCGGGCGTTCCGAACATACATAACGTACTCCGGGGAAATGACGAAACTAGAAGCACAAGTACACGAAAAGTGATCAGAATGGTGACACAGCGTGCGGCGACCAGATAACATCATACGCTAGCTGCTTGGGGCAGTCGAAACTGCGGGAGTTAAGCGATTTACCGATTTGATCGTCAAGTACGTAGAGCTACTGGGAAGGCGACCGTGATACGAACATTCGAGGCCCGCTCCAAGAACGGTGTGCAAAACTATGATTGTAGGGTTTAACAGGCCGACGCAACGCAGGCGACGAGCGCGCCGTAGTGGAGGGCTCCGGATTAATTTGGGCCACCTGGGATCTTTAACGTGAACCAAATCTCGTCCACACGGGCGTACAAAACTATGTTCCAAGCTAATTATAATCGAGGCTTCATTTCAAGCATTTATCTTGAATCGTAACAAATACTTTAGCACCTAACAGATATCTGAAAAGGACGCGCAGATGTTCTAGCAGCGCCCAAGAGGGAAGCGCGCCGAGAGAAAGTACTCCGCGCGCATGCAATGCGGCTTTATTATAACAAGTGACTGCTGTCCTGGAATGAAGTAGTAGTGTTCAGCGAAGGGCTTTGGACAAAGTTGCATGGTTGGCGCCACTTTTTTTCACTCCGTAAAATCCGTGCCCAAAACGCCTTGTGAGGGGCGTCGTCTGCTCCTCGTGGGAAACGGGAATACACTTCTGTCGGTCCATAACGCCGGCATATTGAAGGGGACGCAACAAAACTGCTTGCACGCCTGCATTTAGTCTTTGGGTCTTCTTTAGACACATCACGACAATTACGCAGTTAATATGATAAAAAAGCGCGCTGCGCAACGCTGAAGTCAGCAATCCGACCTGCCCCGCGCGATGCTCGCGAGGGCCGCCAGGGGGCGAGCGCAAACACGGAGTCTCCTATACCGGTTGGACGGGAGAGCGGAGAGATTTGGTCAGTGTTCAGGGCGGATCATGAGGCATTTCTACTGCTTGAAAAGGTTTTCTGGATGGGGGCAAAAAATGGGCTGTATACAGCCCAGACCATGTGATAGATGGCGTTAGGAGAGCGGCAGAACTCACAGTTGAGAGGTATAGTCAACGAGAGATTGATTGGACGATGGGTGCACTGTTGTAGGTGTTCGTCTATAAGCAACACCTGGTGAATGCGTCTTCCTTAGTGAATCGAGCGTGGGGTTGAGTTTTGGTAAGGCAAAGATTGCGAGATTGGTGAATTGTGGGGTTGCAGCTATGCGTAACAGCAGGAAATGATATGGACTGGACTGAGGGCTCTCGCCCTGGGCGAAAAGCCCGTTGTGAAAGTGCGCAAGCAGTGGATTCAGCCGCTTCCGTTCCTGCGAGGTACGAGTGACTTGCGTCCTGATGTTATAGAAGTCAGGGAGGGGTTGATTGATATCAATATTGGTAAGGCCGGGAAGAAATGCGTCAACGACGAATGCTGCCGTAGGCTTCCTGCGTTTCTTCACATGTTCTTCTCGTCATCATCATCGTTATCATCATCATCATCACCATCAGCATCGTCATCATCATCACCACCACCAGCCTATCTACGCCCACTGCACGGCAAAGGCCTCTACCATTATTCTCCAATTACAGCGGTCCTGTGCTAACTGCGACCAATTTATCCCCGCAAACGTCTTGATCTCATCTGCCCATCTTACTTTCTGCCGCTCCCTGCAATGCTTGCCTTCTCTAGGGATCCACTCTGTTACCCTAATGACCAACGGCTATGTTTCCTTCCCATTACATGCCCTGCCCACGTCCACTTCTTCCTAATTTCTACTAATATGTCCTGAACATGCGCTTGTTCCCTGATCCACTCCGCTCTCTTCTTGTCATTAATGTTACACCTATCATCTTGCGTTCCATTGCTGGCTGAGTCGTCCTCAATTTAAGTCGAACCCTCTAAGTTAGACTCCAAGTTTTGCACCGTAGGTGAGTACCCTTAAGATGCAGCTGTCACACACTTTCTTCTTAAGGGACAATGGTAGGCCGCCATTCATTATCTGAGAACGCCAGCTGAATGCACTCCACCCCATTCTTATCCCTCGAATTATCTCTGCCTCATGGTTGGGATCCGGGGCCATAACTGAGCCTAAGTAGATATATTTGCTTACTACTTCCACGGCCTCGCCAACTATCTCCAACCGCTGTGCTGTACGAGATTATTGATCATTACTTCAGTTTTCTGCATATTAATTTTCAGGCCCACGGTTCTACTCTATTTTTCCAGTGCGGTAAGCATGCTTTGCAATTCCTCCGCTGAGTTACTTAACATGGCAACGTCATTAGCAAATCTGAGGTTACTCAGGTATTCTCCATTAAGCGCTACTCCCACCTGTTCCCAATCCAATGTTCTGAATACTTCTTGTAAACATGCTGTGAATACATTGGGGAGATTGTGTCTCCTTGTCTGACACCCTTCCTTATAGGTATTTTACTGTACTCCTTATGGATGACGATGGTAGCTGTGGACCCATTGTAGATATCCTCTAGTATTCTTACATAATGCTCATCTACACCGTGGTTCCGAATGTCTGAAGGACTGCTGAGGTTTCGACCGAGTCAAATGCTTTCTCATAATCTATGAAGCCTATATATAGGGGTTGAGTATACTCAGCACACTTCTCTATCACCTGTTTGGTCGTGTGGATATGGGTCATTGTTGAATAACCTTTACGAAACCCTGCTCGTGCTTTAGGTTGACTGAAATCTAAGGTTGCAGAAATTCTGTTAGCGATTACCTTGGTAAGTACCTTGTAGACGACTGACAGAAAGCTGATCGGCCTGTAATTTTTCAAGGCCTTCATGTCACTTTCTTATGGATTAGGATGATGTTCGCGTTCTTCCAAGATTCCGGTACACTTGCGGTCATTAGGCATTGCGTATACAGGTTTGCCATTTTTTCAAGTACAATTTCTCCTCCATACTTCAAGAGGTCTGCTAGTATCTGATCATCACCAGGTGCTTTGCCACCTTTCATTTTTTTTTTCAAAGTCTTCCTTACTTCTTCGGTGGTTACTGATGGGATGTTTATCTCCTCTGAACTACTTTCTCGTTCGGCATTGTCCTGGATGTCCATGCTGATCCTGTACAGATCCGTATAGAACTCCTCGGCTGCTGTGACTATTTTATCTTTATTTGTGGTGACATTGCGTTGCTTGTCTTGTCTTGTATCCCTATTTGTGATGACATTGCCTTGATGTTCTTGTAGATGCCGATAACTTCGTGGGGAGCAGAAAAGGGTGTCTTTCCAGTTTTCCAGCGTCTGTACATCAGCTTATAAATAGCCACATGTGACGGCATCTGTGAAGCCCGGGCTGGGATAGTAGTAGAAGTTGGCGTGGAGATCGTTCAACACGGAGAGTCTGTTGCTTTGTTTGCATAATGGGCGTAACGTATTAGACATTTTGGATACGATGTTGATTCGTCTGATTTAGGACGAAATGAGTGGAAAGGCTGCAAAGAATTGGGTTAAGGTAAACAGGCGACTAGAGGACGTGCCGGCCAAGGGGTCACTCTGCGGTCGCATTAAGGTCGTCTATGTTCTTCTGGGGTGTTTTCAATATTGATTTCAAGAGAATGAAAAATAGAGGTTTTAATTTGACGGCCACGGGATTTTGTGAAGCTTTTGAATTTATAACGTCGAGTTTGCCTCGCTCTTTGTGTTTCATGGTGCTGTATGGTTTTCAGTATGTGATTTGACTGAATAAATGAGCTTGGAGTAGTCGAATTGCGGTGTCTTTTTGAGGCTTCGACATTGAAGAGTGATGCGTTTGATAAAATTGGCTAGTTCGGTGACAGTGGCTTGTAGCTGGGGAAGGACTGCAGCGCCAAGCCGTCTTGATGGAAATGGACTCCGGGTTTTCGAACACTGTGCCCTTTGAGAACGAGTGTAGAATTGCTTCTTTGTGCCGGGTAGATGTAGGGCTGGAGATTTCCTTGGGTGCAGGACTGCACATGAGAGTGCCGACTTGTTTGGAGCCCTCAGAAGGCCTCGTGGTCGTAGAAATGCAGTGGTTGTGTCCATGTATTTTTAGAGTGCACCTAGTGGTGTATAAAAAACTAAACCATCAGCGCACAGGGCATAGTGCAGGACATGAATGGTTTCAAAGAGTGGTGGGGGCTCAAGGGAACGATAATAAGCAGCAGAGGTGAGGTATCTGACCCTTGTGGTGTTCTTTTAATACGTGTGGGAAAGGTGTCGGAACGAATTCCGATGCCAGTGGTGGCAGTGTGGTCGCTAAAACATGCCCCTGCATGCTCCTATGTGGAGGCGCCGCTTCAAATTTCTCGAAGTTCTAATCTGGCTGTATATTTTTGGTAGACAAAGCACCCTTAGTATCGAAGGCATTGCCATTGCCATTGGCATTGGCAGTGTTCGCAGATACTCGATGGCTTTTCTTTGATATGTAAGAGAACACCTTGCGTCCAATGGTGTGAGCTAAAGTCATGCATGGTGGGTAAGAACAGATCATTGTCTTCAAGGTAAGTGGCGGGCCTAGTGCGATCCGCTCGTTCACATAATTTACCCAGGCATGACTTGAAAGAGGTCGTGCGTTGACCAGATTTAAGGGATTGTTGGGCGTAGGTAAGAGAGGCGTATCTTCATGCTTCCACTGGGAAGGTAGAGGACTATGTAACTACTGTGCGTCGAAAAAAATCGGATAAAGCCGTGAGGGATTGGTTCTCAAGAATGTGGTTATTCTTGGTGGAGATATCTGCATGGCCGGGAGTTGTTTTTATGGATGCGCGAAAGGGCTTGCTCGTGTTAAGGGAGTGTGATACCGAATATTGAACTATAGCGAACAGGGAGGCCAAGACAAATTTCAAATCTGAGAACAGCCACCGCCATCGCTATAATACACGGGATGGTAATATTTACCCCTGATGAATAACAAAAGTGGTAATTTAGCAGAAATTGCATTCCAGGTATATGGGTTCTATTTTTTATCCACAATAGACACCATTTCCCAGATCGGCGTCCCAGACCTGCCTCCGACCTTCTGGTAAAATTCTCAAAACGAGAGAGCTGCGTCCAGGGGGTGCACCCGAGCACAGACGTGGTGTCGACTGCACTGGTAGCTGGTGAGAACTTCTATTTGCAGAGTGGTAGACTTGTCAATCACCTAACACGACACAGTGGTAAAAGGTAGAGTGATGCACGCCTTGGCGCTGTATGGTTGCTGACAGAGCTTGAAGTCCTTGATTCCCGCAAAGAACGCCAGACTACACGATAGCATAGCGTGAGGCATCAAGCCCGGTTTCATATGTTTGCACCGCAAAGATATTAACTCCACTAAATGAGTAGACGCGTGGGGGCTTTATTTAAAGGGCTCTACGAAGGAAGTTAGTAGTGTGAGGGAGACCACGTGTCCGCAAAGGCACCGTGGCTCAGAAAATCCGGTGTTGTGGGCGGTGTTCCTCGTAAGCGAAAAATTCGGTATCGCCACCTTGGGGCCCTAACTGCTGTCCTAACAGCTGGTGTGCGAGCACAAGTAGAATGTTGTGACTTATCCTAGCCTCCAAATGTCGCGTGGATATCGGTTCGGGGTTAAGCCGAGCAATCCCTTGTTTGAGGTAGTACGTATTCTTCACTGTGCTTCGTAAAATCTCTAAAAGAGGGGTACGCATCGTTTTTAGGTGCGGTGTATCTTAGGACCGCACAATGTTCGTCCGCGTGCGTGCGCATAGTATGTACAATCGCAAAAATCACAGAGGCACCGGTAGGATTCGAGCCTGTGTCTGGTAGACCAGACAGAGTTAGTGTCAGTCGTTTTACCCATTGAGCTGCGACCGTGAGTTAGTAGTCGAGAGTCAACGGCTTACTACCCTCACTGTAACGGTGCAGAGTATCTTGGGACCTCCCGATGTCCGTCCGCGTCCATCCGTGCGCACACCACCACAAGCAAAAATCAAGCGAAATTCGATTTGAGCCGCAAGTTGCAGCTTCATTTACGGAATAATGGAATTTACGCTCGAATGGAATGACGGTCGAGGTGCAAATCGGATGTCATTCAAAGCGCAACTTGGATGTCATTTCGAGGCCCCGTAGTTCGAACCCTCGCCATCCACGGAGTAGAGGTGCTGCATTTTTTATAAGCCACTACTTCAAAAAGGACGGCGTGGGAGCGCATGCCCCGCGCTCGTGTGAACAAGTCCGTCAGCCATTTTTGCTGCGACCCAAACTGCTACCTGATCTATAGAGTTAAGAGCCACGCCTAATACATATCTGCGTCATCCTACGACTGACCCCGCCTGCATCTATCGGGAGGCAACACGGTGGAGTACCACTAGGGGATACGATAACCACGGCGTTAGGGTGTAATACGCTGGAGCGAGCGGTCGTTTTTGCTACAGGTGTGAGAATTGTAGCGCATTTTACTTGCAGCGTCCTACCACAGAGGTTTTCTTATCGCCGAGCAGGATAACGTATTCGACTTACACGCATACAGGCAAGCCAAAGCACCCTCCAGTTAAGCACGTAAGAAAAAAGGACGGCAAAAGTTTTTCTAGCTAAGCTTGTATTGAGGGACTTCTGTCCTGCAACATTGTGATGATGTTGCCAAAAAACATGCGCCTAAAGAAAAAACTTGCTCCCCATGGGCGGAATAGGACTTTGGTTCGTCGCATTACGAAACTAACGTCTACCTGATTGCGCCATTCTGGCGCTGTAATCACATGCAAAGAGTTGGAGGTGATCCCTGCGCTGTGTCCTTGCAACAAACGCCGCTGTTGATGGGTCGCACTGCATGCCGGGAGATGTGTGGCTAATTTGAAATGGGCAAGCTGCAGACTCATCTCCCTGTTTACCGCAGCGCAGTTGGCATGGAGGCTGCCTTTGATAGGCTACGCTGCATGCCTCGAGAGGGGCGACTGCTTTGAAAGTGGCTGGGAACAACAGCCTTACAGCAGACACGCCAGCGGAAGTCAATCTGTATGTGATGAGTGATCAGGTGATTCTTTGTCTGGTGTGCGTTGGCATGATTTTATTTTCGATCGGTCAAGGTCAACCCGTCACTGGGGGTGTGTTGGGTGAGCGCTTGGGTTTGTAGTGATTGGAGCTGGGTTTGGGATTCGTTAAGGGTGGTTTAGGGTATTCAATTTTGTTTTAGTTTTTGAGACCGTGAAAACCTCACGCCTATCCGTGTCCTCCAAAGGGGAGGGTCGGTTAGCATGTATTCACTGATTGTTTTCCAATTCGGAAAGTGTTTAAACCATTTCACCCTATTCTGAATATAGTGACTGAAGCGTGTTTGAAAAACCTCGCACGTGCGGAGAAGAACTACTGTTCATTAGGTCCCATATAGCACACGCTAACAGTGATTCAGGTGCTACATTCACAAAGACCGTCCGAAGGACTAAAATATTATTGCATAAGGAGAAAGTAGTGATAACAGTCCAGCTTGTCTAAACATGGGATGAAAGATGTAGGCTGATTTTTCTTAGATTAGCTGTCAGTACAGGATACGGGCCCCGAAAAAAGGCAGCTATAGAAGTAACCTGGTGGGTGCGCGCTCTGCACTGCAGGAAACAATATAAACCCTGCCCAACAATTATGCTGAGCAACACTGCCTTGTTGTCTGCTTAAAACACATGCTTCCTGACTTTTTTCTGTTTCCGGTTGAGAGGAAACTGTTTCCTCTCAGACATTTATCTGGAACCTGTGTTCCATAAACTGGTTGTCTTTTGTCATAAAACTGTTCGTGAATAATTTGACCGTTGTGGATCCAAAACAACCGTTAGAAGCCACGGCTTGCACAGCCATGCTCCACGAGAACCTTTTGTGCAGGTGAATTCTGGAGGTGTCATCTCAATAACAGTGACTCTGGGCATTTCCGGCGCTTTCTCTAGACAAAACAGCCATCCAATGGTTTTGAAGTTTTTGACACCCATCGCCGAGCGTGAGTTACAGCCACATGTCCTAATCTATCACAGTGGTTGCATTGGCGGCAGGCCGAAACTGGGCGTGCGTCAGACTTGCGCACTTGTAATAGCCAATCACATGGGGTTGGGGGGGGAGCGTGGCTCGGCAATAGATAATGATGTTTCGGGCAAGAAATATTCCACTTTTCACGCGCTTGGAGCGCTTAATGTAGCCCTTGCTCTGTAAAGGCCGCTTACGTGATGTATTTGTGGCTTACAGCAAGATGAGTATCACAAGTTTCTTTACGCGTGTCGAAGACTTATGGAGTTGGCTTTTTCGTTTGATTGAATTCATAGATTATGCAATACAAACCTACAATTTATCATTGTTTAAAGAACGGCCAATATTTCCTGTGATCAAAACCATGGGCACAGCGGTTTTGTATCTACAGCTCCACCACCTGGTCTGGCTTATGTTCCAATGCTTCGCTCCCTCTATGTTTAAAATTCAATCATTTTGATTGGCATCTTCGACGGAAACACGCATACGTAATGTCCGCATTTTTACAGAGCCCACGCGCAGTTTTGAGATTTGACTTTAATTTAAAAATCTGAGCATTGCCGAAATGATGGCTTCAGGTCGTCTTGCAGCTGTAATTGTTCTGTTTTTTAATTAGCGTCGAATATGTTCATGCTCAAGCAGATGACCACACCTTAGCATCAAGTATTGTCTGGGTGAGCACCTTGAATACATGTTTTCTCTCTGACCGAAACGGCTCCGGAAAACTTCATTTCATACTCCAGGTTGCAGTATTTGTTTTCAAAGTATTATGCTGTAAGAACCTTTAAACACATAGCTCAACGCCGCGTAGAATAGTTCCTAGAATTTTCAGTACCCTGGAGGGTAAACAAGAAACATTTATTTTACTGCAAAGACAGATTTAAAACCTGGTTTGGAAGATGCCTTTTTTCTAGGTACTGCCTTTTCTCATAATAATGTCGCCTTAAAACAGTCTACCAGTTCACAATATAGGAAGCTGTATCTCACAGCTGTCTCTGTCAGTGACCGAAGAGGATAATGAATGCTTTACTGTATTGAATACTTTTACAAAATGCAGATGTGCTTTTTTATACAGAGAAAAGGCTGTTCTGTAAGCTAATAACCTGTCATAAGTACGCGAACAGCTGCGGCTCGGTATTATTCACGCTTGGGCTTTTATGAGAACAAGCAAATGTTCTTATGGATTGGGGGATTGTCTTAAAATGTACGTCCAAAGCTTGATAGGTAAAATTGTGATTTCACTGCAATTTAACATAGCCCAAGGGGCTCCGGTGAAAATATCCAATGTACTCTCACTCAAAAACAAACACGTAAGGGGTACGTTACTAGTGCACGAGAGGACATTTTGCTGTTTACCTTGCAAAAGGTACAGAAAAGATAAAGAACACGGTGAACAACAAAACCCACACCTATAGGGCAAGTGTAAATTTAAAAACATCTTTACTGCCTAATGTGTGTGAAAATCACCAGGCTCACCCTGCCGTATCACGAACAAAGGAGGAATATCTTTCGAAAAAATTTTCGACCTACATATTAACGCCAATACACGGAGAGACACCAGTTGCATCCAAGAATGCAAAGCTGTATGGCTGTTGTGTGGGAGGCATTAATGAAGAAAATCCCCTCTGATGAAACTTCAGGCGCTTTTGCGGCTTTACGTAGCTCGTAGACATATCCGTTCAATTGAAACAAGTTCGTTTTAACATTATTCTTGAAAAGTGTCTTCTAACTATTATGCAGTGAGGATGACAGATCATTGTTTCTGTGGTAAGGTGTCACGAAAGTGTGTGCAGCTCAACCCCTCAGCTGGTCAGCACGGCTACGTGAGCCTGGCCGAAGACGAGGAAGAGGAGAAAAAAAGACGGAGGCGCGTGAAGGCGGAGAATCCGGCACTTCCACGAGCACCTCCGGCACTCATAACACCTCCGGCACTCATGGAAGTGCCGAATTAGTCAGTCACCAGCTTGTGAAGTTACCCGCACCAGCTTTCGGTGTGGTGTCCCAAATTTGAATTATTACTTGTATCGCTCTAACCTGGCCCCTTCACCATTCTGTGCAATTTGCAACGAATTAGAGATAGCTGAACGTTTTTTCCTTCTCCTGCCGACGGTACTCCTCCATACGAAAAAGATACTTGGAAAACAGGTTTAACCAATTGGCCCTCCCACTGCCTGTTCTTCCAATTTATCGTTCGGGGTGAAGGCGCTGGGTTTTAGCCACGCAGATTCTTGCTCCGCCATACACTTATACATTTCGGAATCTGGCTGTCTCCCGTGCTAGCCCCAGGCCATGCCAGGCGTCCCTCAAAAAGATCCCAGCGTGTTTGATCACTACTATCAGTGCCTTCCCGCCCACTGCCTCTTCTTCACCAACTTACCTTCTTGTTTTATTTCTCCATATACTTTTTATGTTTTCTTTCCTTTATATTTTTTAGGTTTTGATATTATTTTGATTTCAACACTTCCTCGTGCTACGGCTCATGTTTGGGCAGTTTTTTTCTGTTTATATTTCCCCTAAACGCCTGTTTTATTTCATTCTAAATGTTTTTCTTTAATTACTGAGTTTATAACTTCTCTCAAAGAGCGCCCCTTTCCCGGGCAATCACCCTGAGTGGGCATGAGACATGAGACACATCTTTTGGCACAGCCACCACCGCGGTCTTAACAAAGCTGCTCGATGGTTGCGGAGGTTCGCGCTGTGTTCTTGCGCCGCCGAGCCAGCGAGCTTCCCGGGCGTACCTTTTGAGCGCTCCTACAACCTCGGTGCCCGCATGCCTCGCGGCGTTGACCCGAAGCGGAGAATCGGACAGCGCTGTGCGGCCAAGGCATAGCTTCGACGCAGCCTGACGCCCTCTGTGGTTCGCGGCATAGGTTCGAGGACCAACACCTCATCAATAGTCTCGCCCGGTCACCCACATCAGAGACATCGGCGCCTGGACCATGGTGTGTTGAGACACCACCGGGACATTTTCTGTAAACTTGTGTTGTGTGATACTGTCCGCGTGTGAGGTCCCGTGAATTAGTCGCAAGTCTGTTGTTTCGCAGGTGTTTTGCGGAACTGGAAATACATGTGAGGGCGGTGGATGTCGAAACGAGCGGTTAGGTCTTGTGCGAGGTGCTGGTTGGACCTCTGATATTTACAGAAGGGGCGAGCCTGCCAGGATCTAGATAGCACACTGGCCAATACGACTTCCGCACCGTGCAGGAAGGCCTCACTATGGGCCTCAAAAACCATACAGCACTAGGCGTCCAGTACGGGTAATCTGGGACTCAGCTCCGCGAGTGGGTCGAGAAGGAACTTGCCGACCAGCGCGTAGAACGAGTAGCTCAACGGGAAGCAAGTCGCATAGAGGATAAAAGGCAGAGAGCCGCGTACGAGAGGCAAAAGGCTGCGGATAAAAGGTGCTAAGAGCTTCTATTACTTAAGCTCCGACCGCAAAACGCCGGGAAATACGTAGTGCAAATTTAAAGCGAAACAAATTTAGACAAAAGACGAATGACACGAGGAGAAGTACAAGTGAAAATACAGTATCCCAGGGGAATGCCAGCCATAGGAACAGCGTTGGACCGATCGGCACGCACCCTCTGGGGTCATGGTCAGTCCCCAGAAGCTTCTTCCCATCTTTTACGAACACCGAGATGACTTGCATGCATATCTACAGCGCCATGAGCGGGTAGCTACTGTAGAAGAATGGCCACAAGAGAAGTGGGCTACAGCCATCCGCATGTACCTGTCTGGGGAAGCTTTGACCGTGATGGGCCGGATGACAGATGAGGAATCACTGGATTACCCAACGGTCAAAAAGGCTCTGTTGCAGCAGTTTCGCTTCACTTGCCGGGGCTACCAAGAGATAGATTGTACGATTTAACGTGCCGACGCAACGCAGGCGATGAGGCGTGCCGTAGTGGAGGGCTCCGGATTAATTTCGACCACCCGGAGATCCTTAACATGGGCCGACACCTCGTACACACGGGCGTTTTTGCTTTTAGCCTTCATCAGAAAAGTGGCCGCCGCCGCCAGGAATTGAACCCGCGACTTCGTTCTCAGCAGAACAACGCCTTAGCCACTGAGCCACCGCGGCGGGCGGGGCTATCAAGAGAAATAGAGTAAAGCGCGAGCCATGTCTGGCGAGACCAGACGACAGCTGGCTGCCCGGCTCTCAGGAATCTTTGACGACTGGATTGAGATGGCGGGCGTGTCAAAAACATTGAAAGGACTCAAGGACCTTGTCGTCACACAGCAGTTTCTGCGGTGTTGCCATGCCAAGCTCATTGTATTCCTGAGTGGCAAGACTGCAAGACCCTGATTTCCCTCGCGGACCATGCTGACCGCTTCCTGGATGTCCAAAACATCACGAACCATGGAAACAGTGAAGAGGAGACACCCAGACATGGAAGTGACGCCCAAAAAACCGCTAAAATGCTACTTATGCAACCGGATCGACCGCATTTCCCCTGACTTTCACGTCTCTCCAAGAAGGCCCAAGAACTGCAGAAATTGCAAAAGTCAGAACACGGCGCTCAAGAGTGAAAAAGAGGCCAACCTACCCGGAATATTTTGTTTAGTGTGCCTTTACACAACGTTCTCAGGGTAATGGACAACTTGGCTACACTACTCCCTCAAAAAACGCAGAAGAAACTTCAGGCTTCTAGCGCTAATGTGACTACAAGGCACGTCAATTTCTAGCGCGCGGCATACCCGTCTTTGAAGAGTGTCTACTCGTGGAACGTGTGCGCGTTCTAAGGGACAGGGGCACCAACAACGTTATTTTTTGGCGCAGTCTCATTTCCGAAAAAAAGTTTTTCCGAGAAAACAAAGGAAGCCTTCTTCCTTAATTGGTCCGCGATGCAGTTACCGGAGGTGGAAGATTCACGTGGACACGCCCTACATTGCAGTAGAAGTCGACGCCATTTGCATGAGAAACCCCACTTACGAACTCGTCCTTGGCAACCTGCCTGGAGTAGGAGCCGCGCTGAACCCAGATTCATGCTGAGAGAGATCAAGCGTCCGGGACGAGAAACCGGTTGGGCGTCTAAAGCGGCAAGGCTACCAGATGTCCCGGTGCTGATGTCTGCAATTATGAACACGCAGAACAAGAGCAGTCGTTTTATCAAGACGCAGCGAGTTATGGGTTCCTCTCTTTTGAAGGATGAGCTAGCTCAACAAAAGAAGATCGATTTTTCGTTGAAATAGTGCTAGCGAAAAGTCGGCAAGCAATTTTGTTACCACAAGGAACACTACTGCAACTTCCTGCAGGAAAACGGCCTTCTGTACCGGCAGTACCGCCGAGTGACGGGTAAAACGTCCAACCAGACTTGTACCTAAGCCACTCCGAGAATCGATCATAAGAAGCTTCAACTAAGGTATCCCGGGCAGTCACCTGGGTGTACGGCGAACGCTTAATCGTGTTCTGGCACAGTTTTGCTGGCCTGGCATCCACGTTGACGTGTGGCCTTTCGTCGCATCTTGTACCACCTGTCAGGGAACAAACTCACCAGGAAAATTACCGCACGCAGTTCACTCACGTATCATGAAAACCGGCTGGACCAAAGACCATTGACATCAGGCATTGTTCTACTCCTCGTAGTAATTGAGTTATAGTTGGTGACAGCTTAACCCTGCAGCGGCTTTTCAAGATCATATGGGACATCTTGAAGGTAGCGCACTTAAACACTGACACTAGCAAAAGAAACGTCAAGCCACAGTGCTGTGGTTTGTCGTTTCTTTCGCTAGTGCCCCTGTTTTAGTGCTCTACCTTGAAGATGTCCCATATGTATTACCAACCAGCCCAGTTGTCACTTATTCTACAGTATTTTTCAAAATCAAATGGATTTTGTGTTCTTCCGCAACCAATGGCGTCTCGCCGTTTGTGTGACGCCTGCGACGTACGTTTCAGAGGAGAACTACTTCCAATGCGGCCGCGCTCGCTTGCCGGCCGCTGCTGCGCCGTCGAGCGACCACGAGGTTGCCGAGAACCAAAAGCTCTATATGCGATTTGTGTTACGAATGTGCTGTGGTGCATCAAGAAGCCGCTTATCGTCATCTGTCCCGTGTGTCTTGCCGCGTCGTGGCTTGTACGTACGTGAGGGAATCGTGGTGGCGCTGGTGGGCTGTTTTTACGCGGAACGTCGTCACCGAACTCTATCTGAGAACGGCGAAGAGCCGAAGCTGCATCTGTTGCTGTTGTGGTTGTGGAAATTGTGTCGGTGTAACGCAACCTCTGTGAAGAAATAATACGATTTGCTTTCGTCTACGGCAGTAGCGGCGACAAGTTGCAAGCGTTTTCGTGTGTTGCTGTCAGCGTAGGCTGCACCCGATGTTGAGCGCAAGCCTACGTGGCGTCCGTCTGGCCTGACGCGGGTTGTGCAAGCGTGTGTGCGTGTTTTTGGGCCGGATACCGCTCCTCGTACAGCATTACACGTTATAAGATGATTCCCAAATATTACAGTGTAAGGTATCTTTCCTTACTGATTCGCGCATTGCTTTAGCTTGCCGGGGTACGAACGGAGCAGCGGTGTGGAGTTTTTTTCCTGGCGTAAACAGGTGTGATTAAAGCATTATTGCAGAGACTCGCGAAGCATTAAACGCTCGTGCACAATTATCTGAGACGGGGTAGCTTTAAGAAAATCGGTATGAACCTGGTTTCCTGCGAGAGACGGGTGCCTATGGAGTATGCCAATGGGCACATCATCGCACATACAAAAGTATGAACGAGTGCGAGTATTGTTGAGGTAATGAAATGTGGTGGCGTTTCGTTTCTTGACTGTCATTGGTTGGTCGTAATCACCAGTAGCATATTTAAAACGTATAAGAGGGGTGAATAAACATTGAAACATCGATTGCTGGATTTTGAACCCCGCCGTTGAAGAAAGCAGGAAGGGTATGGCCCCGCGACATGACCACGTATATTTTTATACATTGCCGAAAATACACATCCGCGCAGCATTTTATTATGCCTGCTAAGCTTATGGTGCGATCTTTCCCATCGCTACACAAAGTGGCATCAGAGAAGCTGACTATGCGTGGGCTGAGGCTGTGTATTTTGTGTGCAGTGTTAAATTTGTCAGAAGTGTCATGAGTGTAAAGTTGTTTTGAAATATCTGAATGCGTTTCGTAGGAATGAACCAACAGTTTATCTTCCCTTTATCCTCCTGCAAAGTTTGTGTGATGGGCTTTATGAGTTAAAAATTGGTCTATGCACCTGTGTTTTATAGTGATGGCTGTAGTTTAATTATTGCATTCTGGTGCTTGTGCAGTTTAGGTTTCAACAAAAGGGTTACATAGTGTATTGAGAGACATTCAGATTTCCAGTGTCTCTGTCATGATAGACTGTTGTTATTACACAAAGTAGAGGACATGTTTGAGCGTTTTCCCATGGTGAATACTTTAATTTAAATTTAACACCGGCTCCCACTTTGAGATGTTTTTATTGTTCCAGAAACTGTGACAATAGTTCTAGAGGCTTCAAACAGTGAGTGAAAGTGGTTCAGGATGAAGAGCTGCAGTAATAATTGCTAACACTCTTGTATCAGGTAGAAATGGGGTATGTCACCCCTTCAGGATGCTATGTTTATACTTTTCAAGCAGTCACTGTTGCTTCTCCTTATACAGCTGCAAGAATAATAGAAAACAGCGATGCGGCATATCGAAATGGTTTGACTTCAGGCCTCCAGAGTGTCCTGCCGCTGCTATTTGTGCATACTGTCTAATCCGGCTGTTTCAGACGCTGTCAAAATTGGAAAAACTTGTTCAGCAGTTCGCAATGGTTTTACATCACTTCTTCAAGATGATATGTAACTCCCTTGCAAGCTTGAACTGTTGCTTCTATCTAGAAAGCTATGGTAAGAAGTGAAAGCTCTAATAAAATACGTTGGAATGTGTGTATGCCAGGCCTTCAAGCTGTGATGTCGCTTCTTTTTATGCACACATTGTAGCTTCTAGCCATGAAGTTGTGGTGAGAGTTGAAGACACGTAATACGTTAGAATAAATACTAGCCACACTTTCAGGCTATGAAGTCGCTGCTTCTCTCACGCACAAATTGTAGTTTCTGGCTATGAAGTTGTGGTGAGAGTTGAAGATGCTTATGTAGTTTAGAATGAATTCATGCCACACCTTCAGGCTATGAAGTCACTGCTGTTCACGTACACACAGTTCCTTTTGGCTTTAAAGCTGCATGAGGCGTTTAAAACACTGGTGCAGCAAATCAGTATGGATTTGCTGATCAGAATGGATGGCTGATCAGAATGGATGGCTGGCTGGAAAGTTGCTGCCGCTGGCTGGCTGGAATGCTTGTGCAGCAGCCCATGGCACCTTGACAAGAGGCAGTGAGAATTAGATATTTCTTCTCCCTGTTCCAGGTCGGTGCTCTGATTGGTTGCAGAAGTGGACAAAATGGAAATTCTCGCATGGAGATGTCGGCACATTTTTAAATAAGTAACTTAGATCTGATGTTCACACACATATTATTGGGCCTGTTGAGTGTAGTTGTTTAAATAGGTGTAGTAAGAATTGAATGCAGTTGTATAGCCGTTCGTTCAAGTTTCGTAAGGGTCAGTCAGGGTTAGACGTCACTGTTTGGCGTACATAGGGGAAGATTATTGGCTTTGGGAAGATTATCAGAAATGAAAATGCTTCCACAAAAGCTTGACATGGCTGCAAAGGAACTACATGTTGAACCGAATATTTTCTTTGTGTATGCTATTTCAAAAGCCGCATCAGCAATAAAAATATCTTCACGGTAGGCTGCTGCGTATCAGTGTAAAGCAAAGGAAAGTTTATTGTAGCACAACTGGGAAAGTAGAACTTCGGAAGGGTGCATTTGTAGGTCACTATTCATTTTTTTGAAAAAAGCTCATAGCAGTAATTTTTTGGCGGCTGCTAGGGCATGAGGATGTTTTTCTATCAGTTTTCACCGCCAGTCAGGGTTCTCTGCCTTATCATTCCATTTTAAACTGCGGGGTGGTAATATGGATTGAAAGCATGACACGGTATACTGTCAATCTAACCGACTGACGTAGAGCGTCTTGCCACTCGCGCGTCTCCTGAAGTAGAAATCATTAGACTTGTAACCTTTCACATCCCGCAGTTCTCTGCTCACGCATTACGGCGTTGACATCTCGTTTAAGCGGAATAAAATAACGCTAGTTTCTTTGCACCTACAGCTGATTTTGCAACGCAGGACACCGTATGCGGCATCGCTACCTCCCCCGTTAGCGTGCGTCGCCGCGATAGGTGTTTTCAGGGCGTCACTACGTTAGCACAATAGAACAATACGTGGCCCGTTGATATCGCAGGCGATTTCTGAAAGACACTAATGAATTTTCGCCGCTGATTTCCTTTTCACCCTGGGCTTACACAGTCCGTGAACTGCATCCAGCCATTGCGGTGACGAACCGCCCCTTTCTTCCATCTTGAGTTTACGACGCTTGAATTAACGGTGACGATGGCTGTGGAAGATATTCTAGCGGCAACATTTCTTGACAATGAGTGCATACGCAAAGTGAACAAATAGTCGCACTGCGACGAGCCCGACCAAATATAACGACGACCATTATGCTATGTTTCTCCAAGCAGACGATGCCTAAGCGGCGTGCAGTGATCAAAATTCGAACTATTCAGACCCAAAAATCCCATGCGTGTTGTTTATATGTTTATTTCTGTTGTCTATCAGTAAAACAATCACAGATAGCCTTGATTTAAGTATAAAATACAACGGGAATAGTTTCTTCCAAGAAAAACCTTTGTTTCAGTGAGTAATTTTTTTTCTCCTGAGCCAGTTTTTAATGAGTACGACTTTTTTCTTTTTACAGTGAAAATCATTCATTCTTCGCAATGAAACATATATAAACGACTTTATAATCAGGTGGCTATACAGTCAGCCACTCATAACAGTAATCATGAGTATAAACAGCTGCAATATAACGAACTATTTTTTATAACCGCGGAGAGTCAGGTAGTGGCTACACAACGGTTGTGGGCGGAGCTCCTGCTGCACTCTTACCCTGTCATCAACTATAGTGTGAGTGAGTGAAAAACGTTATTAAACGAGAGGCAATTGGACCCTGGGGGGAGGAAGGATGAGGGAAAAAGGGGAAGGGCACAAATCGCAGAATCAACACAGTTGCAGTCTTGGGGTCCTAATCACAAAATGAACACATTGAAGTCAGTCAGTGGCACCAAAATGCACAGCTCACACTTAAATGTACAGTTCACACACTAGAGAATGCGGTTCAAACTGAAAACAGTGCACGCTGCAGTCAGTTCACATTGTAGGTAGAACGGGGAAGTCTACCAGGCCGTTACACTAATTTGTAGAGTCCATTTTCAAGGGCGTACTCGGTGATTGCTTCTAATGTGGTGGGATCGTCACGAACCCGACTAACATGTTCCTGTTCAGTCGCAGGGGCGGGACCTAGAGTTAAAAGCTGGTGGCGATTACGGTCGAATGATGGACAAAGCCAAATTAAGTGATAAAGATTTGGTGTGCCTTCACGACTACAGTGGGGGCATCGGCGCAATTCGGATCCTGCTGGAGCTGTCCATTTATAAATAATTTGGGGGGTGTACGCTGCATTCGCATACACTTTATTGGCGAATACTTCCCCCGGACGAGAGAAGCGCTTGAGATGGGCAAGGATGCCAACCGGAGTTTCTGCCTGTAAGCGCTTGCAGCTTTTCTTTTTGAGGTGACGAAGCTGGAGTTGCAGGTGTGCCTGGAGAGGGGGGACGGGCGTGGCAGGCACCGCGGGAGGTGATTGTAGCCTCTCCCTGGCAGCGTCGTGTGCCATACGGTTGCCTTCTGCGCCTCTAGTGTGTCCTGGAGTCCAAACAATTCGAACTTTGAAGCCTTCAATTTGTATGTCTCTTATCAAAGTTAGGATGTTTGTTGCCGTATTGTAAGGTGAAAACGGACGATTTAACTCTCGGACAGCAACATAGGAATCCGTGATGATGCGAAATTTCTTCGTGGATAGATGGCCGGAATGGTCATAAATTTGCTGCGCGGCTCCCAGAATTCCTAGAAGTTCTATCTCTTCTACGAGGCCGTATGTGTTAGAAATATGCCTGGATCCATTCAATTTCGGCAGGTCCGCAGATGTCCAGGCAATGACCGCCGTCGTTCCATTCAGAGCCGCGTCGGTGTAGATGTCAGCTTCGTCAACTATAGTGTGTTTTCTCATACCTTGATAGGGGTGTAATAGTCCAGCCATACATCACTCTCATGATCTATTCACCTTTCCCAGAGCCACCAAACCCTTTTACTTGTTTTTCTGTGGAACTGCAAATAGTTGTACCAACTTTTTTAACAAGGTGGGTAATTGTGGTCAGGTGTAACGAAAGCGGGTGCGATAAACCCCTCGGCTGGTCATATGGCTGCTATCGAAAAAAACTTCAAAGCGCACAAATAGACGGGGACAAAGAGGAGGGGCACACACACACGAGGGCACACAAAGCGCGTGTGTTTGCCCCTCCTCTTGTCCCCGTCTATTTGTGCAGCTTTGAAGTTTTTTCGATATCATGCACCAACTAGCCCAACTGGCGGTATTGCATATGGCTGCATGAGGCTGGCCGAAGACGAGTAAGGGGTGGCAAAAGATGGAGGCGCGCGAAGGTGCAGACGGTCGCAACGAAGCTGCTCGATCGCTGCCCTGTTTTCTTGGACGGCTGAGCCAGCAAGCGTCCCGGGAGTACCTGTGGTCCCGCTCCGGAGGAGCGCTCCTACAACCTCGGTGTCCACATGCCTCGTGGCGTTGACCCGAGGCGGGGCATTCCACATTTGTGTGTGCGAACAAGGCTTACCTTCAGCATAACCTGACGCCGCGTGTGGTTCGCGGCGTAGGTGCGAGGAGCACCACCCCATCAACAGTCTCGTCCGGTCACCGACATCAGAGACATCTCCGCCTGGACCGTGGTGTGGTCAGACGCCTCCGGGACATTTGCTGCCAACTTTTGTTGTCTGGAACTGTTCGCGTGTGAGGTGCCGTGAATTAGTAGCAAGTCTTTTGTTTCGCTGGTTGTATGCGCAAACGTAAATACATGTGATGGCGATGAATGTCGAAACGAGTCGTTAGGTCTGGTGCGGGGTTCTGGTTGGACCTCTCATCTTTACAGTTGCTCGTAACTAATTTGGAGCATGATTAAGGTAAATAATTTACTGGACGACCCATCACTGTTCCATATCAGGAGAGCAGCTGCGACTCCACCTTTCAAAATATACTTGCCTGTTGTTTCGTTTCATGGGATGTTTTTGCATCACAGTGCCTATTCATCGTCTGTTATCTCTATGAGGAACCAGACGAGGACACCAGTTTACTTTGTAGAATCTGGACATTAACTCTCACCAATATTTTCGTTCAGCGCTAGGTGAGGAGCTGTATTCTTCCTAGCATGTTTTTTTTGGCGAGAGTTTGCCTTACGGCATAACAGTCATATACACAACATTACATTGGTTTCACGCAGAAACGTCAACAGAGGCCGGTACTGAGGGCCCCATATCCACCGCTGTAGATCAGGGGTCTCCCAGGATGGAGCCCTGTGCCCCCGGGGTGTTGCAGGCGAGAGGTTTGAAGGGCAGGGCAGGTCCATAGAAGGTGGCTCATGTCGGCTGCAGACGCAGGGACCGTACAAAAGGGACAGGTGTCCGCAAACGGTGCGTGATAGCGGGCAGGCCAAGCGTGGGTCACTGCTGGGGATAATGCCACCTCAACTCGAAGCCTCCGCAGCAGGACCTCCTCCCAGCGAGCGAGCCCACCGGGGAGGTCGGTTCCACGCGGTGGAAGTAAAGCACGCGTGGCGCGGAGGAGGTTCTCCTTTTCCACCAGCAGTTCTTCTAGGGTGGACACGGGAAGAAGTGGCAGCGGCCTTTGTAGGTCTATACGGCGACAGGCGCGATCCGCCGCTATGTGGGCAGGAAGCATGCCCCGGCTAACCCACAATACACGCACAGGGCATGGGTATGTGTCCAGATCGCGTGAATACGTGCCGACATGCTGGTGCTACGCGCAACACGACATAGATCACGTATCGCCGTCGTTGAGTCCGTGTAAATTTCCAGTTTCACACCGGTAGTTACTGTCGATGAGAGCGCTTGGAGACCATCCCGAATTGCAGTAAGTTCTGCAAAACAGGCTTGGGAGAGGTCGGAGGGTCTCGTAGGCGCAGCACTGGTTTAAGGTTGGGTGAGAGGGACAAGCCAAGGCTGTGGTTACGAGGCAGTCGTGTGCCCCGGCGTCCACGAAAGCCTGTATGACTCGTGTCCGCGTCGCAGGCGCCCAGTGACGGACATGAAGGAGGGCTGCATCCGGAGGTTGATGAAGGCCAGAGGTTCGGACATGTAGCCTTGCCAGAGGCTTGTTGTCCGTCACCTGATGGTAGAGCCAGGGCGGTCTAGCCGCAGAAAAGGCTGGCATCGTATCAGGAACGTGGCCCATATACGCAGCGAGAGCCACTGCCTCCGGTACATATCCACGCTTTAGCAGGCGAGCGGAACGACGCTGATGGATGATCTCATCTAGGGTGTTTAGCTGGGCTTCGGCTTGTAGCGGCGGGATTGGTGTTATGCGAGGGAGGCCAGTAATGGTGCGCATGGCGGCCCTGTTGATGGCCTCAAGCCGAGCCCAGTCCGCCTGCGTCATGTGCTGGAACTGGGCCTGATACACAAGCCGTGGCTGTAGTACGGCACGCACTAGGAGACGGGCAACAGTCCAGCAGGCCCCGCCAGACTTCTGAGCGCCGATATTTCTAGTCCTAGGACCCGAAGACAGTCAACCACGGGTATGTCGTTCCCATTCAGTTGCAGTGAAACGGGAGACACTGCAAGGAGGCGGCGGACCCAAGCGTTGGCCACGGGAAGTAAAGCAGTTTTCTCTTGCGAGAGAGAGAGGCCCGCATACTCGCACCATCTCTGGCAGTCTGTTAGTGCTTGCTGGAGGCACTCAGCTTGTCGTGACAGGTCTGGATGCACTGACCACACCGTAATGTCATCCGCGTACATGAGGAAATATAGACCTCGGATTGAAGCAAGGAGCCAAGCTAGCGGCAACATGACGATGTTGAAAAGAAGCGGAGACAAAACAGACCCTTGTGGTACGCCTCGGACTGGTGTAAAGTGACCGAAACTTGCTCCGTTGATGCGGATGGAAAAAGAACGGTGTTGAAGGAAGTATCGGACGAAATCGCAGACTTTGTCTGCAAGGTGGAGGCCATGTAGAACTTGTAGGATGGCAGTGTGACTAACGTTGTCGTACGCCTTGCATATGTCCATGGCGAGCACAGATCTCACACGGCGGGATCGGCCTCCAACTAAAACCATAGATGAGAGGTATTCCAACCCATCCTCAGTACCGAGATAGGGCCTGAATCCAATTTGCGCCGGGTGATACCATTGAAATATATCAAGCCTCCACTGAAGCCGTGCTGCAAGCATTCGCTCTAACAACTTGCACAGCGTCGATGTCAGGGCGATGGGGCGCAAGTTCCGAAGTACATGTGGTGGTTTCCCGGGCTTTGGAATGGGAACAATATCCGCCCGAAGCCAAGAGTGAGGTAGTTGACCGGAGAGCCACACCTGATTAACAGAGTCCAAAAGTGGCACGAGGGCTGGGTCGTCGATGTTCTTGTACACCTCGTAAGTTATGCCGTCGGGACCCGGAGCAGTCCGCTGTTTAGCGTGATCGATCGCTGCCAGAAATTCAGCCACTGTGAACGGTGTCTGGATGCCCAAAACGGCTTCATGAGTAGGCCGTAATCCAACACCGTTAGGCAGGGGGAACGGAGACGGCATAACGACTGGCACAACGTCAAATGCAGGAAGCAAGGCCCGAGCAACGTCGGGGGCGAATTGTGCCGGGTCCTTGTTTGACGCAATACAAGCGCTCGCAGCTGCATCTGGAGGCCGACTGCCCGATTCCATTGCGCGAAACGTGCGCCAGACAGACGCCGTTGAGGAAGATGGGCCTAGAGAGGCGCACCAGTCAAGCCAGCGCTGCCTCGACAGTCTTTTTCGTGCCGCCTGGCAGCAGCGGTAAGGCGCTGATACTGAAGCCGGGCTGGTAGGGACGAAGGATCCCGTGCGGAAATTCCTTCAGCTTGCTTGCGCTGAGCCCAAAGCTGCAGGATCCGAAGATCGGGCTTTGGGCGGGACTCCTCCGCCCACGTATGTTGAGAGGAGTCCATGAGGACACGCCGAAAAAGAGCGGTGGGATCCGGGATGGGCTCCGAGAAGGATGCATTCAGTGTGGAACGGAAGGTGTCCCAGTTCACCACTGTGCAACGGCGTCGAAGGCGACCCGTCGACTCTGGAATAAGGCACAGGCGAATGGGGTGATGGTCGCTGCCCCAGCAGTCAGTTTCACGTTGCCAGGATAGCGTTTGTGCACCCAGCCACCACGAAGAGTCAGGTGAATAGGGGGGCATCCGTACGTGGGTACACCGGCGTGTTGGGCTAGTAATGTCATTCAAAAGTGTAAAGCTGGCATCGGTGAAGTGCTCCAAAACCACTCGACCACGCTCACTTGAAGACGGATATCCCCAGTCGCAATGCGGAGCATTGAAGTCCCCCGCCACAAGAATGGGACACCCAGGGTTAGCTCGCCGTAGTTGGGTAAGCCAACCCAGCCGCAGGCGGGGAGCACGACCACTATAACGGCGCACGTAGCACGACACCAGTATTACCGCACAGCGCGGGAGCTGCACTTTTACCGCCACCACTTCCTGCCAGTCTGTACACCACGAGTTTAGAGGGATGGGGTTTTGAGGAAACCGAGATAGGACATAAACGGCCGCCTTGCCCGAAGGAGTAGAAGTTGAGCTGCACCGCCGATCAGGAATGGCCGGCTCAGCATACGCCGTAAATTGAGGCAAGCGGAGGAGGGACTTCGTCTCATGAAGCAAGAAAGCCCAGGCATAGAGTTTCCCCAGACGTAGCCTTTCACGGATTTCTCCAATTTTTGTAGACAGACCCCGACAGTTCCACTGAACGATATATTGGCGTGATTCAGGCATGGTAGCGGACTGGTTAGCGAAGTTGGGCGGCGAGCACGGAAACCAGTGTCTGTAGCTGGTGCACCACAAACTGGAGGAGCTCCTTGTGGGTCAGAGCAGAGGGGGCAGGCTGTGAGGGAAGGTCAGTCGTAGACGGGGCGTGCTGATGAGCCTTGGAGAATGCACTAGGTGGACGTGGTGGATCTCCAGCGGATTGATGCAAGTTCGGCCGCCGGCGTGTTAATTGAGACCTTCGCGTGTTGAGTTTCTTCATTTCAACTTGCAGCAAAGCCAGCTGTTGGTCTACGGCCACAAGCTCATCCTCCGCAGGAGACAAGGGCGTCTCAGAAACAGCTTTCAGGCGACGGCGCAAACCACGAACAGCGTCTCGATATGTTGGCTGCGAGGGAGGCTCCGTAGCTTCCTCCTCCTCTACTGCATCCTCATGTGAGAAGCGCGTACTAACCCAGGGTGTTAACCTAGCATGTTACCGTAGTGTTTCTGTTGTGTTGTGACGCCAATGCACATATTCGAGCATTATCGTGAACGCTAAATTACCAGCGCACTTTTACCGTCCTCACCAAACTCCCTCCCCCGGTAAAGTGTACCCTCGCGTATCGTTTGCAGAAAATGTAGATCGCCCTGCGTTCAATGCTTGGTACAGCCCATAAAATTAAGGTCAGGTGATGTTGTTTGTCACATTATTTTTCTGTAATAATGATCACGAGTAGGGAAACAACTTTTCTCAAATCGGTGAGCAAATGGCCACCGCTACTCGTGCTACGGTGCGCCTGCTTCAAATATTTCAGACAATTTTCTGAGCCCGAAAGCCCTTTTCGCCACCAAAACCATGCTGGGCCAAGTACTGCTGGCTATTTCGTAATTATTATAAACTTTTTTGCTCCATTGACTTAGAGTATTTAACGGAGGCTGGAATTCTGGTTTACAATGTTTACTTTTAATTGTAACCCCTAAATGGCGGCAACGACATCATGTTTTGGTTTCTGACGCTATGCGGAAATGACCTACGATTATTTAAAATACAAATTGTACTGTTATAAGGGTCTAATTTCAAACGTCCGGGATTCAACCAATTTCACGGGCAAGTTCACGGGCAATTTCACGGGCCAATTTCACGGGCAAGGCTACAGAGTTTTGTAGGATTTGCTTTGAGACTAAGTCATGAGATTTCCCCACTTGCATTCCGACGGCCGGTACGCCGGAATACAGAAACGCGGACCGTTCGTTAAACAATATTTCCACCTCGCTCGAATGAAGTAATCCGTTGCATGCGTCAACAAGTGAGGGGGCGTTACGGCACAACAGAAACGCTTCGGTAACATGGTATTAGGCTAAGCCAAAGCTCAGCCGGTTGGCATGACGTTCAGAAAAACGATGTGTCATGATGTATGTTCAGGCGAACTTCTCACTTTGATCGAGTGGTCAAAATGTAAGGTAATGACGTGCAAGGCGCAGGGTTAAATATGTGAAGCTTGTGTAGATCGTGAATAACAAACTACAATGAGAAACTTTACTATTTAATTGTCAAGCAAGTTTAGCGAAGCGAGAAAATTTCTGACATCAAAACTGCGCCAAACGTGCATCAAGACCTTCGCTAAAATTTGGGTCCAACCTTCGCTGAAAGGGCTTCCAATCGATTGTGAAACGTTCTGCTGCTTACGGGAGGCGCCCCCTAGCCGAACGCCATGGCCTACGCCATAGGGGTCGTAGGATGGTGGTTAGCGGCGAAAAATGTTGCTGCCTTGGAGATGCCGACCGGAAGCCGAGGGTAAACTTGACTGGTTCACTGAACGGCGAGAAGTGAGCAGAAGAAATGCATGAACAATGCCATTACGAGTGAGACTACAGTACAGGACTCGAGCACAGTGACAGCATTGATTCGCTGCTCCAACATTAAAAGCACTTCTGCGCTTCGGACCCCGTATTTATACCCAAATGGCTAACGGTCAAACAAGTCCTTTCCCTTCTTTTTGCACACGACGCGACATGGTACACACACGCACAGACAAAAGCCTATTTTCAGAGTTCGTGAGGGGTCAATAGTAGTGGTGCCCGCTGTGTCCGAGAGAGAGGAGAGAGGAGGTCTTTGTAACGGCGTCCGCGTCCTGCCAACGAGTCTCTGCGTGCCGCGTCTGCCGCCGCCGAAGTCATAGAGATAATATACTGACTCTAGAGGGAAAGCGCGCCGCTGAGCCAATGCATTGGAACCGTACGACACATAGTGGCAGACATGATACAACGATTTGAAGGTTGCCAGCTGAGCTTTTGCTTACTAAAAACGGCGAAAGCGATGGGTTGTAATCTGGCAACGTGCTACTGTGGCGTTTCCGCGTCCGGCTAGCGAAGCATGCCGGGATTAATTGTAACATGGCGGACCGCTTGCCAGGCGGATTTTGTGTAGGCGGTGTAGACAGCATTGCGTAGTTTATCTCCTGTGGGTAGGTAACCGACGTGTTTTCGGTTTAGCGTACGTGTGACTTATATGTACTGAGACTATTTGAGCAAGATGTGGCAACGTGCACACAACACTTGAGCGCAAGCTCGAATGCGACTGATCGCATGCGCGAGAATGCCAAGGAGTCAGCCAGCGTTTGAGTCAGCTGACCCGCACCTGCCCGCACTGGGCACACGGAAAAGAGAATCTCCGTACGATCTCCGTGCATTTTCGCGCTGTGCCGCTTTATTTGCCATTCTGTGACATTTTGCGAGTCGGTCAATGCTTTTCAAATGAAGTGAAGTGAACTGTGGCTTTAGCTCAGTGTAAAACCTTTATTGACACACACACACACAGAAAACATCGCATGGGCAACGCTGATATTGCCGGTGAGTCGCGGCGCTTTGAAGCACAGGAACGAAAGAGCGCGGTCAATCGCAGGCCAACGGAGTGGCAGTATGCATGCCAAGAATGCATGCGAAATACCGTCCGCGGCGTGTCCCGTTTTCCTTTCTGTCTGTATTGGTCAAGTTCTACCTGCTTTCCACCACTTCAAAGGGAACGCTTGCGGGACTGAATGGCAGTAGTTTACCGCACATAGCGCGCGAGGAGAGAACAGTGACATTGATTTACTGTGACTGATTAAAAAAGAAACCGCATTTCGTTACCTATTTTTTCGTTCTACCTTCACGAACGCTTACGCGAAAGTTCGAAGCATGAGAGCTGTAAGAAGTTCATGAATAAAACAACTGGAACAGACAATTATAAAAGCTCCTTTTATTTCTCTTCCAACGGGAACGATCGCTGGCGCACTCCGTAGCCTGCAGTGACCTTGCGGTAGTCAAGGTCAGATCGGAATCGCTGTTCCGGCTCGGCGTGCTTAACGTGAAGAATGACAGCCTCGCGAGCGCCCGGGGAGGCACTTGCTCAGCGCGGCATCCGAGTTGTACCAGTTGTACACATTTTGCACGCACGCAGATCTGAGCTGGAGACGGCACACACACACACACACTGCGCAAGTCAGGCGCAAGGGCCTCGTCACTTCCTAGCACACTTAAAGAAAACCGAAACCAAACTGAACTACGCACTTACTCTTTCTCCGCTAATTAAAGCCTAATTACACTAAAAGATTTTTATAGAGCTAGTCGAATGCGCAGCCAGATAGGCCGCCCGTGACCCGGCAATTGCCAGGCACGTTGCGGCTTGTTGGGATCTGTTGCCTGTCGCTGCAAGCTTGAGTCACCGACAGAGAGGCGCCTACTTGGAAGGCGCACGAAGTGGTGGCTCTGCCACAAAGCAGAAGAGCACTGCACGAAGCCTCCAACACAGCGGCGTGCTGAATCGTAACTCTTCAAAGACCCAAATCGCAAACGAAGAATAAACCCATGCTGCAATTTTTTCAAGACTAGGTAAAGGAATCTACGAACGATTTAAATGTATACCAATGCGTGGTTTATGATATAAACACATACTACATTACTCCTTCTTTATGATCCACGCATTGTTGCTATCTAGAACCATTCCTTTATCGCGATTTCGAAGTAACCGTGTTGACACAATTGATGTGCGGTTTCACGCATGTGCCGTGTGTCCAGTGATCTTATCAGTGATTTGCCAGCTGACCAACTAATCAATACGAACATGGATTACATATCTGAGAGGCCGCCATCGGTCCCATCAAGCGAGCTTTCGCTTTAGACAAGAATATTTTATGTGAGCCAGCGCGCCCAGGTTATTTTACAGCTCACCCATTTCATATAAAAGCATACTTTCAGAAACAAGCAGACTCTTTGTGTCGCCTGTCGGCGTCGCGTTTTTTAACGTAGCGCTTTTTTAGGTTGGTTTCATCAAATCTTGTAAAAGCGTTTCAGCAAGCTGCCATAACCAAGCCACTTAATAAAAGTTATATTCCTCCTCGACCTCCTCGAAATACTAATACAGGTCGCATGAATCATACAGGACTACATTGTTACCCGACTGAAAACCTCATGCATATTTGTAGAAAAGCATAAATACTGTATGCAGAACAACAGAGTGCCGTTATTTAAAAATTTGGCTGAAATCGCTCTTCTACAAGAGCAAAAACTTATTTTTCTCCTGGCATTTGACAAACAAGTGCGTGTTATTAGGAAGGGCGTGCAGTGTTTTAAAAAAAATTTTGATAGCTTGTCAACACAAGTCACACAGCGCATCATGCAAAAGTATCTTGCCTTATTCTTTTCAAGTGCTGCCTAATACTCGGCTGCGCGCATGAATTATTCTGGGTGTATCACGCTCGTTAAGGCATTAAATTGCGCGTGGAAATTTCAGAGTGATGGCACAAAGTTCTTTTTCGACACCCTAATATTTATCTCTGTAAATGATCGGTTTGTTTCTCGTCTAATTGATAGAAATATTACATAAATATCTTTGAAAATACTTGATTGATTTATTGATCGTTTTGTTGATTTATTTATTGATTGATTGATAGATAGATTGATTGATAGATTGATTGATTGATTGATTGATTGATTGATTGATTGATTGATTGATTGATTGATTGATTGATTGATTGACTGACGACTGATTGATTGATTGACGCCAACCCCAGTACCCAGCATTGTCTCGAGAGCACGCTCGTGTTGCGCAACCCGGGTAACAGCTGCTCATTTTGAGTGATCGTCGACAGATTTTCTACCGCAGTCACATAAATTGCCGTCAATTTGGTGCGCAATATTTCATGTTCTGTCGCTCTGCACGAGCAAGAAGAGAGGCATGCTTTATCTCAGTGGTTCTCCCGCATGTTTGTCCCAGGGAACCATGCTAAGATCCAATAATATCCAAGGAACCCCCCTTCCGGTTTTATTCCAGGATTTTTTATTCGCTTCACGCTACATTCACATGGAATAAATTCGAAAGCAACGTTATATGAAAAATTATTCTCCGACATGCAACTGAACGTGCTTTCCTTGCACCAAAAAAGCGATGCGAGCCTCACTCACACTCAGGGTGAGCCGCATGTCGGCTCCTAGATTCAGCCTATTCCTGGGTACATTCTTCACATAGGCTAGTGTCCAGAATGCCTGCCCACAAGCATACGTTGTTGCAAATGGCAGCAGCATGTGTACTGCTTTATCAAACAGCTGTGGGAATAAAGGAGCAGCCTCCATCCAGAAGGCAATAAAACACTGGCTGCCGAATTTCTGTTTAAGTGCAATGTTAGCCCGGAGTTTTAAATACCCATTGTCCATTTAACAGTACCGCTGCTCAGGGAGCCTGCATTAACAATGAAAGAAGCGGCAATCCTTTCTACTTTTTCAAGTAAGGTAAGTAGCTGTTTAGGTGAGCTCCAATAGTGCTTAGGTGAGTCCTTAAAATGGGCGTGTCAGAACTAGATTACGCATTCTGGACTTCAATTAATCACAACCTTAAGGACTGAAGTCCCCCTTGTTTACACGACTCATTCAGTACTGCAGCTTCCTAGGAAGTGCTCGTATTTTAGCTGCAGCCATTACCAGAGTCAGTATGTTTACCTTGCAGACCCTCATTCAGCAAGCTCAATTGTTCTAACATGTCGGCCACGTAGGCTAACTGCACAACAATGGGCTTTCCAATTTTGGCTCAACTAAAGATTTTTTACCAGCAAGAAAGGCTACCAACTCTTCCCTGAGTTCCCTCTACTCAAGGCATTTGCCCTTGAGAGCAACGTCACTGCTGTGTGCAGCAGCAAATACTCATGAGCTGCTCCCAAGGGCGGAATAGGTTTAGGTTTCGATTTTGTAGAATTTATGGTCCTCACTACATGTTTTATCACAACTTTGAGCTCTGCACTAAGCCCCTTTAAAGCCAGAACGCTCCTATAAATCGCGCAATGATTGAACATAATATTGTTGTTGATCTGCCTGATCATCGCAATGAGCCCTTTCATTATTTGTCATCCCCATGACACCGCCAGTGCGACCAGCGACAAATTTGCTCCAGGAAAGTACTTTGGAAAGAAAAAAAAACTCATTCAGTGCATAAAAAATGCCCTTTACAGTGGCTGTAGTATCCAGTTCGATGGAACAGAAACTCTTCCATAATTCCATTGCCACCCAGATGTCGCATGAAAGTCACCAACATCCCAAATTTCATTCACGGCAATTAGAAATTTCGGGGATGACTGGATGCTTTCCGTGACTTGCAAAGCTACAGCGGACGGCATTTCACGGATGCGTCGGCGACACTAGCATTAGAAATTGGGAGTTTCCGCACTTTTTTGCGTGTTCTTCTCCGATCAATATCTCCACAACATCTCGAATGCAACTCATGATGAGGTATGATTAGAAGGAAGGATGTGAATCCAAGGCATGATCAGCTGTTTTTTCTACCTCTAACTGACCAGGAACGATACTTTCGTCTGGTTCATGGACGTTGCAGAATACTGAAAAGAAAAAATAAATATTACAGATTCTAAAAATTGGCCACAGCCCATAACATCGACTCTGAGTACTTTGAAATTTTAAAAAAATGTTTTACCACTTTGACTGAATCCAACCTTTGATGCTTCCAGCTGTTCCTTCTTTTTTGCGAAGCAGTCGACCGTCCTCTCTTTGAATTATGGGTGCTTCGTGGAGAGGGGGCGACAGAGCTTTGCTGGATTCACGCAGCTACTTGCCAAAACTTCGTAGCAAATCACAAATTGTCGGTTTCCCCCAGTTTCTGTAAATTCGTGCTACACAAAACTCTCAGAGTACGCTATATGTTTGCCCTTCTTGCTCATGTTGAACAACGAACAGCCATGTCGACAGGGGTAGGTGTAGCGCGCAACACGGGTGCGGTCAACGGTGGTGGTGGTGGGCAAAGAATCGTAGCAGAGGGCTGGGCGTAGTGCGCAGCATGTTTCGGGGCCAGCGGTGGTGTTTACGCTATTTGGACGGTGGTATGCAACCCACGTGGCGTGCAATCGTGTTCTTCGTCGACTTTACGCGAACGCGTACGCAATGCGGCACATATAAATGCGCATGGGGTAGTGTAGGGCCTCCGAGATTTAAGTGCTAATAGCTTAACCGCGCGACCCGTCTGCGGAGCCTGGCTGGCTTCAATCTGATCGCGGGATTTATTGCGCAGATCGCACGCTTCTGTTATGCACTGAGATGTGCTTTTTGACACTCAGGCGTGAGTAACATAGGTTCGCGAAATCGATCGCACTTCGGGTTCGCCACCTAAGGGTCTTGGCGAGTGCGGAAGCAGGGAAAGCTTATCAGTGGCTCGTGGAACCCCGGAAAGGAGCCTGCTGAACCCACTTTGAGAAACTATGCTTACTATCACTAACTAGAGGGACTGCCTAAGCTGAAGGCTAATGGTCGTCCTGCTTTGTTTTGTTTAGTTTTGTTTATTCGCCCTATTCTGTGACTTTGCGAAGCTCCAGAGATATAGAGATTTGCCATGCCGAGCTGTAAGCTCCTTACCTCCAAAAGAGCGTTGGTTGCAAATACCGCCACGAGGGTTCAATCCAAGCTTCCTCTGGGAAATCTCACAAAACGCTTCGTGATTGTGCGAATGCGTGCGCCAAGATTTAGGCACAGCAGCATTCATAAAAAAAAAGAAAAGTACATGGCAGGTGTATTTGAAATACTCATATGCGTGCAAAATATGCTTGCGTTCATCTGCCAGGAAGGATGGCAGCCGAATAAGAATGTTCAAGCAAATTTCTCTAAAATGCCTAGGATATTTTCAGCACTAACACAACCACAAAACTTGCACGTCTGATCCCATTTATTACTCATGTGTTTTGCACTAGGGGTGCGAAAAGTAAGTACTTTATGACGCCGCTTATGAGCCTTTGCGACATCCGCCTGAGAATGGAAACATGATTTAAAACAAGCCTAAACGCAGAATTTGAATGCGCACCTAACGCGTAATCGTTTTTTGGCCAGTATTCCACCCTTAAAGAGTGACGCCTTTTACCTGCTAACTAAGTGCATCAGTTTTCAAGTTGAAAATAATCGTGCGAGAAGGACAAAAGCAGGGATTGAAACGGCTTGAACTGGTAACGAAAATTGCAACACAATAACGAAAATTGCTTGCCACGAACGTGCTTGCAAGGCCAAGGTGTACACTGTACAAGCTGGGTTTATTCATTCCCTTATATAGCGCATCATAGCATACAGTGAGGCATACGTTAACAGAAAAACTGGTAAAACAAGCACAAAGATATCCTTAAAAATATCTGAAAAAAGTGACACAAATTACAAGTTTAATGCAGCGCCCGCATTCAAATGGGCGAGAAAAGAAAAAGAAAGGAAAAAGGAACTAGCACTGACAAAATCGCGAGGTTAAATTTATTTCACCCATCCCTACCAGAAGTACTTAGCACAAACACAAAACATTGAAACGTGTGGTTGGTGAAATGGAGAAGTGCCGTAACAAGGCTTACGCCTTAGCCAGCCAAATCGCAGAGCTTGGGTACGCTTATCAAAGGAAAAGACAGCGTGCTTATTCGTTGGAGGAATTTAGGGCCTTCTAAGGGGACATTTGATGGCGACAGCCGTGTGTTTTTGTCTGCCAGCATTATCAAAAGTGACAGGATGACCTTCTCATTCTGCTCCAAACTTGCAGATTGCAGGAAAGGTCGGGTTTTTTGCGCCCCACAACGACGTCAATTCTTTCGTAGAAAGGTCGTCATATTTTCTGCGAGACATGCTGGTGCGCCCCTAAGTCGCTTAGTCATAACTGCTATTGGGAACGCATGGAATTTTATCGCATGCAGTTTCAGAGTTCAAAAAATTCCAGAAAACGTATTTCAAATTTAAGACTAGCGCTTAAGCAATGAAACCCTATGTTCTCATTGCGGGCTTTGAAACAGCACGTTTTTTGTTGGTTGAGGTCTTTCTGTGATGATTTGGGGAATTTTATAAATTTAATATTTTCTACCTGATTGCTTTCATATTCAGTTATTCGTGTCCCTGGGCTTGTTTAGGTTAACATTGATGATTTGTCCTTAAAAATTATATCTATACAAGTTTAGTTTTTTGTGTATATCTCCCCCAGACTTACTGCATTCTTATGAAGGGTCTATACAAACTCCTTTACAAGTGGGCCACACTAGGTTGTACGCTTGCGCGTCGTGTCAGCGCTGGTATTCGAAGATTCCAACCCCAAACTCAGACTCAATATCTGATTCTCTCCAGCTTCCTTATAAAGCATAGTGAACGCTTACTTTGATTACCAATGTGTCAGGAAGGGTAGGTCTGGAATATAATCATGCAGAAAGACTGGTGTTCACTGCTATTATTGCGAATAATTAATCGTAGCCTTGCAGAATTATCCCCAGCATTTACTGAAAGTGGATTACGTCTGCGCAACGTTTTCCCAAAATTTTTAGGGCTACACATTTCAGTTCACTTTGGACTTCTCTTTTAGATGTGATAGATTACATAGTTCATAATATTGGCTCACAGTTAAAGCCTTTTTAACTGAACGGTAACGTTGGCAATGTTGAAAACCTGTATTTTTTCATCCCGGACAATTGCAACAGAACAAAGAAGTAATTATGCTTCCCAAAACAGCATTTAGTGCCAATACCGTCGATGTACCGGTAGGACCTTATTTGTTTGCTATGTTTGTGTTGATAGAATGGCTGAACGTTAGTAGAAACGAAATTTAAAATATGTAGAAGGCTGATCTGAAATGTTAATAAAGCAAGGTTAATAGTTGTCCTGGGAAATAATACAACTAATAGTGATACATTGTATGCTCTTTATATTTACAATATTGGGCGCTCATCAGTGGCCCAAACAAGAATTTATTTTTTTAAAACAATTATTACGCAAATCCCCACAGCCTTCCAGGAATGGGAACGCGACACCTAGTTGGGCATTCTGCTGATTTGTTGATGAAGTTTCTCTTATGATTTCGGCCGGCAAGCCCGGAACGCGTGTTTCCAAACTCCTCGCTGCACAGAGCACCCACGTGACATGTGTGATGTCACTGCGCGTGCTATTTTTTGGAGCGCCTGCTAAAGCGAACCCACCGTTCTATATCGGCAGGCTGATACGGTATTTAAAAAAAGAAAAAGATCTGTAGCCTGACTGTAGAGTTCTGGGTACTGGAGCTGGCGGCTTGGGTTCGAGCCCCAGCACGTCTACCTCTTAGTTTTTATTTATTGCCTATGTCTTTCTATTTTTTTTCTGAACTCAAATCTACGCGTTGTTTTTGTTAATAATGATGATTTGGTAGGTTTAGGTCGCGTTAGATTTGGGGCGCAGCCGATGACCACGTTGAATTACTCTTCTCCATCGCGCGAAAAGACATGTCACGTGGGTGCTCCGTGAAACGAAGCGTTTGGAAATACGCGCCCGGGACATAAGTACTAGTCGACACGGTTGCTCGGAAGATAGTGTTTCGGTCACACTGTGTTCGCGCCAACGATGAGAATATGAAAATGGCGGTGATCGTCAGAACAGGCGAGACGGACAGCGCGCACGTTAACGGTGCCAAGATGGGCATGTGCGTGTTGTGGACGTTCAAAATGTTTTGCTGGAAAGCGCGAGAGAGGGCTAGTTGCCGCGGCGTATTTCTTGTGTCCGCGTGCGCAACACTTTCTGTTGAGCTTGGCGACCGCACCCGTCATTACATGACTAGACCACTGGACAGCAGCCTCCAAAGCTCGTTCTCTCGTTCCCTATCTCAAGCATCCCCCGTTATGCCACCGTTGGTGCCTTCGTCTCTCAAGCCCGCTGGTAATGCACCTGTGGCAGCGGCCTACCTACTTCTGCGCCGCAGGTTGTCCCGGCACTTCTCAGAGCACTTCTCTGGCACTCCCTTCGCACTGCTGTTTTTTTAATGACACAAAATCCCAAGCTGGAGCCTTGAACTCTGCTTTTTGTGGTTCTGTGCAACTTAGAACATTTTTTTCTACCTTGCCTGTCTCACGAACAGCACACAACCAAGGCTTTTGCCTTAGATTTGTCGATCGGTTTTTTTAGCTAACGTTCAGCATCTATACTGAATCGGCTTGAAAGTTGATGTAGAAATGTTGCCTCACTCAGACCTGATAATCAGTATTGCTCACCGGTTAAAACATACCGGGAGTAATATATTACCCAGTATATGGAGGAACAGACTTCCCATTATCGTACGAAAGGTCTACAATAAACTTTTCCCAAAGCGATGCGGTTGTTAACGCGCTAAACGAGACACAGTGCTGACTAGAAACTTCAGATTCACGAGCATCAGTTTTTGTTCAATACTATGAACGACATCACGTCCACGGAAAGTACCGGGATCACTTAAAACTTAGAAAGATGTAGCCTATGCGAAATAGAAGTATCCGATTGCCCAACGTGTCATCTCATTATCATCATTGTCATGTTTATGTGTTCGCTAGTTTTCTTCGTCTCTCCGACCATGATGACATGTTTGACCTATGGCCTTTGTTAAGCCTCTACTTACACGTAACATTAGACAGCCGCATCGCTGAGGGTTTTGTGATGCCAAGCCACGTTAAGCTCACTGTACAAGCCGGTGTGCACCGGCTAATGACAGTAAAGATGTAAGGGTAACTTGGGCTTTACTTCAAGTCGGCACATATCTGCGTGCACACCACTCGAACGCCATCTTCGAGGCACGGTGCGCAATCACAGCTTTTAGTGGATACCGTGTGATAGTGCTACTGTTGCCCGCCAAGTAGAGTTTTTCTATATAGCTCCCCTAGGGGAGCAGAGTTGCGCGTCTGTCCGCTGTCTTGAGTTCTAAGGTCGTGCAAGAAAGTCACCCGTCCCGCGTGTAGGAGCCACAGTCCCGCCACCGCGTCAGTGGCAGCGGCGCGGAGAAGTCTGCGCATGTGTGTGCGAGCAACTGCGGCACAGCGCGACTGCGGGGATAGTCAGCTGCTTATCAGCTGAGCGGCCGACGCTGCCCCCGCCACCACAACCGTCGCTGCTCACTTGAACAGAACAGACTGAAAACGGTGTCTTGTGCGCCACAGTGAAAGCGGGCTTCACTTTCGTAAGGTGTAACCCGCGGCATGTGCCAATCAGACGCGCAACGTTTGTGCTACGCGATATACACGAACTCTAGCGCCAAGCGAAGAGGACATTTTGTGTACGTGTTCTTTGCCACTTGTTGTATTGCTAAATTAACCATACATGTGATGAATTTGCTCCTAAAGGCTTCAGTACAAGTTTCAAACATGCAATTTGTATCCGAAGCTCACAACACATTTACTGGATTCATTGTTACTCTGTAGACCCACCTAACTGTCATGGCTACGGCGGAGAGTGTATTTTCGCATTCCTGTCGGCCGCGTTAAGTATGCTGCCAAGAATCAAATTTACCCACATTTGGCAACCGCAATTACTGTAATTTGTAACAAAACATCTTCCGTGAAAACGTCGACGTCGGTCTGACCATCATTTTGATTTCTTCAATTTTGTATGATAATTCACAGTACTGAATAAAATTAACGCCTTTAGAAGTAACATCACAAGTCGTTTTAAATGCTTCATTATAAAAGGACAATAACCCAGACGTCTAGCACAGCGACACCAACTGGTCGACATTTTAACTGCTTTACATGCCCATCTCAAATAAAATGTAAAGAGCTTAATAATGCTGGCAGCTGTGCCGGTTAAGAAAACTCGCTTCACTCTAGTCGATGACCGAGCTACTTTTTCGATGTTGGTGGGGTAAATAGATCGTCAACCCACATACCCGAGCCGCTGAAAGTCATGAGCTTTACGCCGAGGCACAGGTGCTGGGATTTCCTTCGGCGCTGCCCTTTGTCGTGAGCAGCGAAGTTCCTAATATATGGAACTCTACTGGCCTTCGCTCGACATTACTTAAAAGTTTTCAAGTGAACACAGCGATGGATTCAACTACTGAGGTGAGATAGCGTGTGTTGAGTCTTTTTCCCAGACGCGGAACGAGGTTTCTTTCCGACACAAATATCGTGCAGAGAAAAATTCAGTATTTTAAATATTGTGTTTATTTGTGGCGTGAGAGCTAAACTACGGAGGTTTAATATTTGCCCCAGAAGCATTCGCTGTGTAGTAGCAAGCGCCGGTGTACCACATATTGATATTTTTCTGAAAACATATATTTTGCGCTCAAACTCGCACCAAAATGACTTGGCCAGAAACAGCACGTGCCACAACACAAAAAAATATTCACAGGCTAGGTGTGACTGCGAGAAATCAAAATGCTTTCTGCAATAATCATGTTGGCCTCTGAAGAAATGTAAAACCTAACCTATTGCATTTTCAATGCATCCGTGTTCCAGGGATTGTTTTCTGCCGAATTCTGTTTTGCCAGGCGCGAATTGGGACGTCTGTGTTTGAATACCTTCTGTAGCTCCAAGGTGGCCAGGCCAATGTTGAGTTCATTGTGGCGAAAAATGCAAAAAAGTAGGGCTTCAATTCTATTGAAATAAATAGTTATGGACACACGATTGAATGACCGCTGTGTTGAATAGCAGGTAGGCACACTCAACACACCTGCACTGCATTTTAAAGGGACATGGGGGTGTCCTGTCAAAAAAGTAATGCATTGCCCCGTAGACCGGTTGCTAGACGCAATAGATCTGATAAGATCTGGGAACACACGGCGCGTACGTGAAAGCGGGATTCCACTGTGTCAGAACCGTAACTTGAAAATCGCGAAGAAAGAACGGTTCTAGATGAGACGATACGGAATCGATGATGAACAAGATGTACAACAGTATATATTGTCAAGGTATAAACAAAACTACTAGCAGAATTGTGTATTCACACAGGCGAACTTGTGCCCACAAGCGAGCTGCGAACGTCTAGCCGAGGCCGAACTCCCGAGCTTTCCTTCCGTCTCTTCTTCTCCGGCTCCCTTTCTTCGTCGTCTTCGTCTCCGGAAAGTGCTGTCCCCCCAGTTGGTTATGTAGAGAAACAAGAGCGGTTGGTTAATGCCTGCCCAGGCCATTGCGTTAAAGCTCAAACTCATTACCAGCCGTGGCATTGCCCCCCTTCTGGATGGCATCGACCCGATGCCACTCGTTGAAAAACAAGAAAATAATCATAACTACTTGGTTACGACGTCAGCATGCGGCGGGGATGTAAAAGCCGCACGAACAGTCATCGCCTTGTCACCTGGCGTGATACGGTTTCACGCCTACGACATGTACAACTTCTGGGCGAGGTTGTCGCCTTGGAGAGCAAAAGGCGTTTCTTTCTGGAACCACGACGTAGCCTAACGTACGACAGACGCGACAAAACCTTGTAGGGCCCGAAGTAACGCCGCAGTAACTTCTATAAAACTCCGCAACGGCGAACGGGTGTCCATACCTATACGAGGTCGCTGGGTCGGTAGTCCACATGGCGACGTCCGGTATTGTACCGTCGCGTATTGATTTCTTGCTGTGTGCGGATTCTAAAGCGGGCCAGCTGGTGAGCCTCTTCAGCTCTCTGCGTCAGGTTTTCGATAGTTTCGTCCGTTATTGCACCGTTGTCAACAGGCAGCATTGCGTCTAGCGTTGTAGTGATTTCGCAGCCGTACACAAGTTCAAATGGAGTAAAGCAGGTAGTTTCCTGCACCGCCGTATTGTAAGGGAAGGGGCGTAGGGAAGAATTCCGCCCCAGGTTTTGTGGTGAAAGTCGATGTACATGAACAGCATATCTACCAATGTCCGATTTAGGCGTTCCGTCAAGCCGTTTATTTGGAGATTACATCCGGTAATTTTCCCATGAGCGCTGTGCGTCAACCGGAGGACGTCCTGCACAAACTCTGCGGTGAATGCTGTGCCGCGGTCTGTTATAATAACAGCGGGTGCGCCATGGCGGAGCACGATGTTGTAGGGAAACAATATGGCTAACTCTACAGCAGTTGTGCGTGGAAGCGCCCCGGTCTCAGCGTAACGCGTCCACTAATCCGTAGCAACAATAATCCACTTGTTTCCCGATGACGACTTCGGGAATGGGCCTAGTAGGTCCATCCAAATTTGGCTAAATGGTCCCGGCGGATACAGCGGGTTTGACGGTAGGTGTCTTGCGTCGCTGGCAGTCACGGCAGGTCCTCAAATACTGCTGCACTCATGTCAGTAGTTTTGGCCAGTAGTATTTCTTATGGATTCTTGCAAACGTGTGCCTAACTCCTAGGTGCCCAGCGTTTGGTTCGTCATGGCAGGCCTGTAAAGTTTCAGTTCGTAAGGCTGACGGAATGACCAGAAGAAACTTCTCCTTGCTGTGGTCATGGTTTCTTTTGTACAGGGCGTCGTCCAGTAGGAAGTAAGAATTTAGTCACCGAAAGAAAGGCGCGTGGAGCCGTGGCAACCCATCCACGAAGGAATTCAATGAGTGGTCGCCGTTCTGCGTCGGTCAGTTGATGTGCTGCCATATCCGAAGTATGAACGACTCCGATGAACGGATATTCCTCGGCGGCGTCAGACGATCTAGCCGTGACCGGTGCACGAGACAAGCAGTCTGTGTCACAGTGTTTTCTACCCGATTCGTATACGACCGTGATGTCGTACTCGTGCAGCCGTAAGCTCCATCGAGCAAGCCGTCCGGACGGGTCCTTGAGCTTTGGCAGCCAGCAGAGGGAATGGTGGTCGCTAACAGCACGGAACGGCCTACCTTACAAGTACGGGCGGAATTTGCTGATAGCCCACACGACTGTTAGGCATTCTTTCTCTGTCGCGGAATAATTACTTTCCGCTTTGGAGCGAGCGCGGCTAGCGTACGCTATTACTTTCTCTACACCGTTCCGCCATTGTGCAAGGACGGCACCGATGCCAATGTTGCTGGCGTCGATAGGAATTTTGGTGTCCGAAGTGTTGTCGAAGTGGGCCAGTACGGGTGCAGTTTGCAAGCGCTGACGTAGGTTGTCAAACGCCTTTTGCTGTTCTTCACTCCATTCGAAGGCTACGCTATATTTCATAAGTCGCGGGAGGGGTTCCGCTATGTGAGAAAAGCCTTCCACAAAGCCTCTGCAGTATGCGCAAAGTCCCAAAAACGTCTGACAGCCTTCTTATCACTGGGTCGAGGAAACAAGGCTACAGCAGTCGTTTTTCGGGGTCTGGTCGAACGCCATTACCACTCACAACATGACCCTGAAATTTCAGTTCTTGGAAACCCAGATGACATTTCTCCGGTTCGATAGTTAACTGTGCTGCACGAATGGCTTCGAGGGCACTTCTCAGGCGGGACAAATGTTCAGCGAACGTGCTAGAAAACACAACCACGTCATCCAAATACACCAGACACGTCTGCCATTTAAGTCCAGCCAGAACAGTGTCCATCATGCGCTGGAACGTAGCCGGCGCAGAGCATAGGCCGAAGGGAAGGACCTTGAATTCGTACAGGTGGTCCGGTGTCACGAACGCCCTGTTTTCGCGATCTCGCTCGTCGACTTCGATTTGCTAATAGCCAGATTTCAAGTCCAATGAAGAAAAAAATTTAGCATCACGCAGGCAGTCTAATGTGTCATCAATTCTGGGCAGGGGATAGACGTCTCGCTTTGTAACACTGTTCAATTTGCGGTAATCAACGCAGAAACGGAGGGGTTTTGTCTTTTTTTCTTACTAGCACGACAGGTGAGGCCCATGCGCTTCTCGATGGTTGGACAACATCATCTGCCAGCATCTCCTCCTCTTGCTTCTTGATGGCCTCCCGCTCCTTTGGGGACACCCTGTACGGGTGCTGCCGCACACTCCTCACGGACTCATCCGTAATTATTCCATGCTTCGCGACTGGCGTACGGCGCACTTTAGATGTTGTGGCAAAGCAATCAGGGAATTCGCGCACAAGGCGTATTAAAGCATCCTTCTCTGCGGTCGAGAGTTTCTGGTCGATTTCCACAGGTATGTGTATGTCAGCTGTCCTTGACTCATCCGAAGTTGTCCCCAATGTGGTTAAATTGGTCACTTCGGCGATTTCCTCGATGAACGCCAATGTGGTACGTTTCGCGAGATGGCGATACTCTTAGGTGAAGTTCATAAGCAAGACAGGTGTGCACCCATTCTGAGCGGGTACAAACCCTCTTGCTATTCAGATACCCTTGTCCGCAAGCAACCGGATATTCCCTTCGGCTATACCTTTGTAGTCCATGAATGCGTCACTTCTAACTTCGACACGTACGCTTGTGCAGGCGGGAAGCGTTACGTTGTCATCGACAATGCGAAGGGACATGTCATGTCAGTCGGTAATGCTGCTGGCAATAGCTTCCTTTGTGGAGAAGGTGATTGTGGACTTCGCTAAGTCAATAACGGCCCCATACGAGTTGGGAAAGTCCATGCCAAGTATCAAATCCCTCGAACAATCGGGAAGTACTACGGAGGTGTTGATGTATGTGACGCCGCGGATCTCGACCCGCGCAGGGCACCTAACGACCGGTGCATTTAGATGACCCCCAGCTGTGCGAATTTGTAGGCCTGTCAAGGGGGTGATAACTTTCTGAAGTGAAATCGCTAGAGCCTTGCTGATAACGGAGTAATGTGCACCCGTGTTGGGCAATGCAGTCGTCGTAAAGTCGTCGATTCGTACAAGTGGGGTCGCAGGAAGCCGGTTGTGAGGTGCAGATTTTTTTGTCACTGGGTGCCTCGTGGTTGGTATCCGGTCGTTCCCGTCGTCGTCGTCGCAGTGGAGGATCTTGGAGCGATTCGTCATCAGCGGCCTCACCTCCAGGGGTCGCTGGTTTCAGTTTCCCCGGCTTTCAGGTCTGCGTGATAGGCGGCTGGTGGAGTTGGGCGTGAAGCGAGGACTGAAGGAGCAGCGTCGGTTCGGAGACGGCGAACGGGACTCAGAGCGTCGGTAGGGGAACATGTCGTGACGTTCGGCGAGGTATCTCACAAGCTCAGGCGGCCGTTCTCCGTCTCGTGCACGCGGCGCATTGAGTGCAAATCCACGCAAACCGGCTTGGCGGTATGGGCACGCGAGATACACGTGACCAGCCTCCCCGCAGTGGAAGCGAAGGGGTGTGCGGTCAGGAGTGCGCCAGATATCACTTTTCCGGGAGTTTCTATCCTCTGAGTACAGCACGGCGAGAGGTGGCGCGGCTGGACGCGGCATGAAGTTTACGGCGGTTGGTTGCGCTTCAGCAGTGGCGACAGTATAGGCGGACGACAGTAGCGGGACTGACGCAGGGTCTCTGCATACGTAGATCTGGGCAGCTCTGCCCGTGCACACTCGTCAGCTGGCTCGTGAACCCGCACAGCCCTCCTTATTCCGTCCCTAACGAGCTCAGTAACAGACGCAGTAGGACGGGGTAGCTAACCATGAAGCATTGCCTGCAGCTCCTCCCGCACAATCCTCCTGACCAGTTCACAAAGGCCGTTGACGTTGCCTTCCAGCGCTGTCAGATCGTTCGTACCAGAGACGGCAGCTTCCCGGCAGCTGTACTGCCGTGCCCTTTTTGAAGCGCCCTCTCTATCGCGGTCGCCTCTTCAACAAATCCGGGGACTGTTCGTGGAGGACCCCTCATCAGTCCGGCGACGATCTCTTGCTTGACGCCTCGCATCAAATGCCGCAACTTCTTGTCCTCGGGCACAGATGAATCAGCGCGCCGAAATAAGCGGATCATGTCTTCGACGTACATGGCAACGCTCTTATTCGGACGTTGGTTCCTCGCCTGCAGCGCAATATCAGCCTTTTCTTTGCGGTCAATGCTCACATAGGCAGCGAGTAGCCGCTGGCGAAAAGCCTCCCAGGAGGTCATTGCAGCTCCTTTGATCACCAACCCGGTACGCGCGGATTCTTCTAGAGCATAGTAGGCATTGTGAAGCTTACGCTTCTCATTCCAACCGTTGAATCTGGCGACACGCTCAAACTGGTCGGACCAGTCGTCTGCACCTTCAAAAGGCTCACCATAAAAGGGCTTCGGCACCCGTTGCTGCTGAACCACGTACCCAATTGTCGTGAGAGTCTCAGGCGTTACTGTTTCGCTGTTGTCCCGTCCCGTCATCCTGGCTGTGCGATCTGGCAGTGGACCGCACTCCACCGGCACACCAACTAAGCAGCGGCTGGTCCTCTCGTAAACAGGCGTGATCGGGGTGCCCTGGAGCTTACTAGAAGCCCTTGATGAACCAGGTATTATCTACCCAGCACTCCTCTACTTCTGCCACGGAATAAACAAAACCACTATCAGAATGTTGTATTTACACAGGCGAACGTGTGCCCACAAGCGAGCTGTGAACATCTAGCCTTGGCCGAACTCTCAAACTCTTCTTCCGACTCGTCTTCTCCGGCTCCCTTTCTTTATCGTCTTCGTCTCCACAAGTTATCAGCTGCTATCCCCCAATGGATATGTGAAAAAAGAAGAGAGGTTGGTTAATGCCTGCCCAGGGCATGGCATTAAAGTTTAAACTCATTACCAGCCGTGGCAATATTGAACTCATACACCATGTATCGGTATATATCCAGATCGCTCGTACATGCCGTTACTTAGTTCGCAAAAAAGTCGTCGCACGGGTTCCTCCTTCGTTTGCGATTTGGGCCTTTGAAATTTTGACCATAGATTAGGCGCACTTTCTCAGAAGTTGGGGCAAACATTTAGCCAAGGTTTTGACGCACTTTGGACGCAGTTATGACGTGCGAAAGCATTCGCGTTTCTCTCAACTTCCGTTCGGAAGGGAACGCAAAATTTTATTGAAAGCATTTTTAGAGTAATAAAAAGCACGCCCGTTTTCAGAATTTCACGTAAAGACAACGTCTTTGAGCGTCGAGCAATATAGGAAGTGGAAATACAGACTATTAAAGTTTCTTAACTTTATGTTTTTGGTCGCGCATTGTAATGTAACGAATGTAATCTGCCTTTGGACTTTGGATGTAACTGCACACTTGAAACAAGTGAGCAGTTTTAAATACGTGTTGTTGTTTCGGTTGAATAGAGCATTTTCTGGCTGCTAAACCTTCTTCGATGTGCGCCAAACTGGCTTGAAATGCGCTATTCACTATCTCATGCCTCTCTTTTCCTTATGTATCTCGAGTATCTCACAATTTTCTTAAATCATATTACCACTATTTTGACTCAAACATTGTACTGTGTTGAATGCAGAACAAACACGCTAAATTTATTTCAGCCGTGTTTGCAGTGTATCATATTAGCGACGCTAGGAAATGATCCTGGTGGAATTTCCAAGAAAGCTCAAGTTTTGATCGCACTCGAACATCGAGCGTCACCACTCCGACATCATGCCCTGTGTAATGCGAAATAAACGATTCTCTTCTGTTTTATATTGCTACCCAAATTACGATCGCAAACTGCCCCCACCCTGGTTTTTGCCATTTTAATTGGTTTTCCAAAAGGTGGTGACCAAGAATTCGGCAAACACGCTAACGCGGAATTTACTAAACATTCCCTGAAAAATAAATACAAACAGTGTTTTCAGTGTTTCAGTGTTTCAATCAAGATTTTCAATCAATCAGTGTTTCAATAAGTGTTTCAATCAAGACCCTTTCAGTGTTTTCAATCAAGATACAGGATGCACCGGGATTAGCATGTTTAACCATATGGAGGCATATTGGTCACCTTATACATAAGGAGGCTTGACTAGGAAGGCAAAAAGACTTCTATAACTTATGTATTAGCATCGCCCGAAAAAGTAGGAAGAATTCTTATGCAAGAACATCCTAAAATTAAACATAACGAAGGTAAAGTCAGGTGAAAAAAATTTTTAATGGAGTTTCCACATAAACAGCAGCTCGAACCAGTTGACGTTGTGTGGTATGAAATATTTTCATGCGAAAACAATTCGTTTCTAATAACAACTTGGGGCAGCTTCGTACTAGTGGCGCGGATGCCGGCCAAACAGCGAATCTGGCGGTCCCAAGTAGCTTATTCTTGGTTCGACAAAGTTTATGCGTGGTTACCCTTGGATACACGGCGAAGATTTCTGCGTGGTTATTCTTCGAGACTCGGTCAAGTTTTCTGCCGTGGTATCGTCGTTAGCCCCCCAGAGAACAACGAACACTCGGTCAATAAAGTATGCACAATGTATCCGAGCTGGTAACTGCGGATCTAATGCAACTCGCTCATGTTTTACCGCCACTTGACCGGCGGGATACTGGGGAGTGGACCGAAGTCGCTGCATCCGTTTTCGAGTTGCAGCGTGCCGACTTTTCGTGCGGCGCTTCCTCTTCTGGCCTTCAGGAAAACAACACCCCAAATACGGTAGCACTATGGGAGGCAGATCTGGCCAGCTCCGAAATCGGGATTCAGAAGGACTTAATTTCTTCGAGCCCGGAGAGGAGCAGAAGAGTCTGGGGCCCTGGAAAGAGGGCCCCGCCCCTAAGACAATTGCGATTCCTCCTTTTTTTCCTAATAAACGTTTATCTCTCTCTTTTTCCAAAGTGACGCGCTTCTCCTGTGCCCCATCTCTCCCTTTGTCCGAAACCCGGCTGTTGCGCCTCACGAGGATTTTTAACTTGAAGCTTGAAAGTTCTCTATGACCTTCAGGCCGGCCTGGATGGTTTTGCCCGCAGGCTTTCACATCTCTCCCAATGTGGACCTCGTACTGGAGCCAATTGGCTACGACAACTCGAGGTCGATAGCGTGAGCTTTTTTGGGCTTCCCACTTGATGCGCGAACGCACGTAAATCTGCCAGGAGAAGAGCACGCGAGTGATCACGCTACGAACGCTGGGCAGTGTTCTCGAAGGTCGAATGGTGCCGGAACACGCGATGACGTCATCACTCGGTGATATGTTCCTGCGCACGTTTGCAGGCCTAAAGCGAGCTTAAACACCATGTCTGTTAGTAAACACTCGAGCAAAGTTCGGAGCCTTTCTTAAAAAAACCTTAGCAAAGGAGATAATGCACATATATGCCCTTCAAAAGGGCGATGTTTGCTTATGTCGCTCAAGTAGTAAAACTGAGTAAAGTTCATGCTCTTCTTGTGCAGCTGGTGTATTCTTGGTCCACATTGGAGGCCTCTGCGGTGGCAACGCAGGTTCTCAGGGGCTTCAGCCTTGTGGCTGTTATTCTCCTGGCCCGTCAGCAGATTCACAGAGGCGTTTATGCAAAACCCCCTGGTGGACTGTGCTTTACACTGATGGATGCCGGACAAGTGGTGAGCATGCGAAAGTAACCTGAGCGTGGAATGTGCCCCCGCTGCAGTGGTATAGTAAATTCAGCACGCTGCCTGCGAAGTCACGTGCAGTGGCAGCGAAGATATATTCCGCTTAGCATATCTGTCCCGGACATGGGGCTGATAAAACATTGTCGTTCCTCTAAGTGTTTCGTTACCATGTTTTGTTGTTATTCGCTATCTCATGCTCCCTCCTAAAAGTCCCCACAAAACTTTCGGTAATTTTTTTGCATTATTTGCTTGGTTCTCGCAAGCCATTCGAAAGCTATACAGGGTGATCAAATTTAGGTCGACACGTTTTTTTTTAAATAGACGCTTAGATTTACGTGAAGACCACCTCTGCAGTGATGTTACACGCCCACGGGGCACATGATTACGTTGTAAATATTGATGTGAGTTGCATAATTAACTAAAATAAAAATAATTGCTTTTTATTGGCTGCAGTAAGCAGACGTGTTTGTGTTTAAAAGTTAGACGACGCAATTGTGTTGCTACGAAGTTTCATTTGGCCCAATTCTTCTAGCGCGGAATCCGACTCCGAGGTATCAAACTGCCAAGTTTATTTGCCGATCGCATGATTACGCCTGCTAGACTGTGAAGACCGGCGCAAAGCTCCTCCCCTTCGTTCTGTGTTTCGATAACGGTTCCGAGTACCGCAGATTGCGATGAAGCCAGGCAAGACTGAAAAGGTGCCAGTTATCCCACTTTCCTATGTCTCCACCCCGTTGTCAAACTAAACACAGTACACAGCAGGTACGTCACAAAAGGGAGGAGCTTTGCGCCTGACCTCACTGTTTTGCATGCGTAATCATACGAACGGCAATTAAACTTCGCAGTTCGGTATCTCCGAGAACGGATGCGTTAGAAGAATTCTCTCAAATCAAACTGCGTAGAAACGCGATTGCGTGTAACTTTTCACTACAAAAATGCCTGCTTACTGCAGCCCCTCAAATGTTAATTATCCTATTTTGGTTAATTAAGCCACCGACATCAATAATGACCACCTCATTCTGTGTCCCCCTCGGTACATAACTTTGCTGTACAGGCAGTCTTCGCGTACATCTAAGCGCCTAATTTTTAAAAAATCCTGTCGACTTAACTTTGATCACCCTGTATCTTGCCTGCATAAATATAGTATGTGATCTTGCTCTTCACAGCCGTTGTAAAGTTTCTACTTTTCTTCCAAAGTAACTTTCTTTAGAGTTGATACCTAATGTCTTTATCGCTGGGGCATTACTACTGTGCAGTGCCCTTAGGTCGACAGTTTTATCAGTGTACCGCTTTAGTTTTGTGCATTTTCTGGTTTTGTGTACGTCCTTTGTACTGCCTTTGTAGCTGCCATGGTCACGCCTTGTGTTTTTTCTCATTTTCTTCCTCTCATTTTCTCCTTTATTATGTACGGCTGTCCTTTCTTTCCCTTTCATTTCCCGTATCGCCTCCCCCCTGAATAGGATAGCCAACCGGACAGTATCCTGGTTAACCTCCCTGCCTTTCCTGTACTGTTCCTTCCTCCCTTCCTTCCTTCCAAATGAAAGGGAACCGGCAAAATCCACCTTGTGTCTTGAGCAACGTCACTGAATCCCTTAGGAAATGCGGAAACCGACAGCAGAACAAAAATATTTAAATTTTTGAGCTATTTATTCTTATCTTACTGCCGTGGGTGCATATCACCACGCAATTTAAGATTTCGGCGGGCTTTTTGATTGGTTTAAAATTAGTTCGGATATTTGACGAGTTGAAAAAATGTGTTGAAGGAGTCGGGCAACGTTGGCCTGTGTGCTAGCCAAAATTCCTGCACTGTTCGTTAGCGTTGGCGTTTGTTTCGGACCAGGTTACTAACGAAACATCTCACCATGCGAACCTCTAGAAAAGAACAATACATAGAAGATCCGCAACCGAGCAGTCAATAAATAAAGTCTGGTTATGTCGAGCGTTCTTACACCAAGGCGGTACCATAGAAGCTCACCCTGTTAGTTTGAGGAAACAAAGTCCTTCTGGTTGGTCATGGTAGTACAATTCATGCGTCGACGACTGTTAGTCGTCGTGAGTATAAACTGGCTCATAGATAACATACATGCGAATACCTAATGTCAGGGAGGGCGCTTGCATCTTTGGGTGCGTCATGTACGGCTTGGGGCTTTAGTAGCAGCAAAACTATTACCATTTAAGCAAGTCAACTTGTGCTCGTTGTGCATCAAAATATCACAAAAATTATTGGGGTGGGGGTAAAGAAAGTCGTTCAAAAACAAACAAGTACATTTATTTCTACGCGCTGTACCAGTACCTGCATCCTTGCAAGGCCTAGATTTAAACTTGCGGTCATCAGTAACTGCTTATTAGAATACGTGAGTTTCGTATTCGAAACATCTTGGAAAGATTGCGTTGTATTGCAACACTGACGTGCTCAGGCCAAGACGAAGAACGTAGAAAATACTCTTTAACCTGTGCTTCCAAGAATCCCCCATTTAGTTCCCACGGATTTAAAGTACTATAAAAGCTCAAGCCATATGTTAGCAGTCTACACGAACTTTTCAGCAAGCCTGCGAGAATGAGTATAATGGAAATAGAAGTTTGATGTACGAACACGCGTGTGGCACTCTGTTCGTCGTTTGTCTTAAGGGGATCATTAAGGGAGCTTTAAAGGCTTTCTAATCACCTCTAAAAAGAGTATATTCAGATTGTTTTTGGGTATGGGCGCTTATTTTAACGCCTGCAAAATGCGCTTGAATGTGCGGTTCTGTCGGCTTGACGCCGCACTGGGTAAACTGTGCAGGGGTAAATTAGCACAGGTATAGCATGCCCAACCTGCGTTACCTGCGGTAAAAAACTCTTCATCAATTTATTAAGCGCTGCCACCGCGCATTGTAATTTAAGTGATATAATGTGTACAGCAGAACAGTGTGTACAGCAGAACAGAACAGGTTTCTGACAGCAGAACAGTAAACTGCATGCGCCATTTCTTGCTACACCATCTTCGAAACACGTCAAACTGGCTTGAAATTAGTTTATCCTGCTATCTCAGCTATCTCAACTGTTTCTAGGGAAAAGTCAAATTCCCCGTTTAAGAGAAAGCTGGTTAAAAGCGAAACTTTCTCTTATGAACGTCAGTGAAACTCTAAGTCCAAAATCCAAGCTGATTTGAGCGTGTGAGATGGGGCAATTTTCTAGACGTCAGCTTCATAGCGAAAGGGACCCCGGTTTCACTCCGGCTACGGAAAGCGTACTTTCTAAGGCGCTTGATGTGTCCTTCGCTTGCCAGCATCATTTTTCGTCAAACACAATGTAAAATTGGTGTTCCTGCATGCAAGATTGACACCATCAGTGAGACGTAAAAGGTCTCCGTTTTCTACATTTGTCTGACGCACACGTTGTATGTATTGAATACTCATATATAAGACTTTAAACTGAGCGTTGCCTAATTGACAGTGTGTCGTCATAGTGACAGGGAATGAGCGTGGAAGAATGTTCGAAGGAACCTCGACTTCTCAGCGCACCTTGGTCATTAAATGCACCTAAATTGAGCCTGAAAAATTCCCAACTTCGTCTACGCATACAAATCCATGATTTAGTCTAGTAATTCGACTGCATCTGTAAATCACTCGTTTCTCTTTGTCCATTGCTTTGGGGGAAATAAAAATGTTATACACCGAAACTACATTTAAGCAGGCCCCAAGGTAGTGTGGCGTATTGGGAGAGGGAGTGGAGCGACGACTACCAGCACTAAATGTTTTTCTTATGCTGCCGTTCGGAAAAGTAAGGCTCCAGAGTTCTGTTGGCAAATGCACTAATATTTGCATGCATTAAATTTCCCGATTGAAGTGCAGTAAGGCTTTACCAAATAACTGTCAGCGTTCACGCGATAACGAGCGGGGAGGCCGCCAACCAAAAATAATTACCTGCGCTTTGGTACTTTGGGAGGAAAAATTCTCCACGAGAATCACAAAAATCTTCAAATTAGGTGCTCGTCGTGCAAGCAAAATTTAGACTTGAAGATTCCAAATTTCCAAGGGCAAGCAATTAATAAAACCCCTAGAAATCCCAAACAGCCATTGGACGTGTGTACGCAAGCATAGAAAAAGACATTTTTAATGATATCATAACAGGTATTTCAATGCATGAAATCTTTCCGGAGGTACTAATGCTATGTCGTAGAAAATATCTGTAATCTGTGGTTAAAGTCATCGCATAGAAAGTCATCATGTAAGGGGTCTATACACTGCCATAGACAATAAACTCAAATTATTTCGCCACCTCCAAATTTTTTAGCAATAATGCACTGCATTGCGAAATTTTGTTTCTATAAAAAACAAGTTCTAGAGTAGACAAGCATAGTAGCAATTTCTATAGTAAACATCGACATACGTTATCAAGTCACTTAACCACGCTCTGACTTCTGAAACCTCATGCGCGCTTGCCTCTTTTTAGGTGCTCCTTCTGACTTCGGCGGTGGTGGCCTTCGTTAATGCTCTTTATGTCCTGGAGGAAGAGTGGTCAGTACACCTCCTTCACGCCCCTACAATACGGGTAGCAACGGCGGACTTCGCAATGGCCGTCACTTTAGTGAGTACTCAGATTGTTTTGGTACAACGCTCATCTTCTAAGAAAACCTTACCCCGCAGAGGTGCAAGGAACTGACAAGGTTGGTTGAAAGTTTTTTGCGACGGCAAACCTCGTGGATTTCATGAAGGGAAAGTAAAATATGAGGCTGTGTATCCTTACAAGGAAGTTTTTGTTTAGGTACCTTTAGTCATTTTTATCCTCAGATGGTTACCTTGCGCACTGTAGGAGTGCTCCCAGCGTTTCTATCGCAGCTCAACAGTAACGTTTGGGTAGTTAATTTTTAGGGCGAAGCTCCTCTTGCTCGGGCCCTGTCCCGTTCCTGATTGCTGCTGTATACGACACGGCACATTAATGATGATTGTGGCAGGATCCCCCTAGGGATTGGCAAACAAAAGCTTGGCCGAAGAGGACAAAACGTTCAACGCGTTCGTTGCTTCCCAACAAGGAGAAGAGGAAGAAGTAGAGGTTGCCCTACGTCGCCTGCGAGCTCAAGACTCGTACAGGGGGTGCACGACAGAAGACGCTCTGAAGAAGGCGACGGCCAAGGTGGCTTAAATGTCACACACTGAATTCGCCAGCTTACCCGTGGAGATTCTCATCGTCCAAAACAACCCCTACATAAGCACCACAAACATCGACGTCGTCGACGGGCTTGTCAACGGAGCGGTGGAAAGCTTGACGTGAGGAGTCTTTATATAATGTGCGGGCGAATGTTTCACGGTTTTATCGATAAGCATTTTTGCTTCGCCCCTCTCATCATCCACTTCGTGGAGATGGCGGAATTTTTTCCCCCTTTAACATCGAGGTATTCTGGGGGGCCGAGGAGACCCACATGGCGGCAACTAGTGTCATTAGACATGATACAGAGTGCCGTCACTGAGACACGCAAATGGTCCACGGCAGCCATTTTGGGGTTTATTAGTGTTGCAACACTGCCACCTCTGTGGCCTCAGTGCTTTATCAAGGTTATTTGTAAACAACACTGCCGAAGACGCAGCAAAATGGCATCTTTGGCCACACTCTTACTGCTGAAATACTGTTACACGCGTTGCACACGTTACACGCCAGCCTCACGCAGCCTCAGAGCATGGAGGGAAAGCTATGCCGACCAGACTTTACCGACTGAAACGCATAAACAACAAAATAGATGCGCCCATGAGCCGTGGTAGTGTAAAAAAATGTGAAGGGATAAGAATTCTCCTTTGAGCACGGCAGTGGGACGGAGTAAAAGGAGAAAAAAATTCCGGTGCTCTGCACTCTTATTTAGTGACACTACTATCCTCACAGCATTCAGGAACGGGTGTGTGCATGTGTGTGTCTCAAGGCTGTGTCTTAAGCACCGAAATACAACAGTTCAATAAGTAAAGCCGAAAGGAAGAACGAAACAGAGTTTTTGGTTTTAAAGAAAGGGGGGTGCAAAACTGGGAACAGTTGGAGACAGATGAATGCATATGCCCAAAACAATGTAGTAGACACACCGACAATATGTTTTCTGCTATCTCGACATAGGCCTCTGTAGGGCCACTGACGCATTTGGTCATATTGGCGGAAGTCAGATGGGAGATAAAAGTGGCACGCCTTGAGGCTGCGCATAGGTGTCAGACATTGCCCCAACGCTTCTCTTTGTAGCCACTGCTGTAATGAAATTTGGGCAGAGGGGCTCCAGTCTATGATGTTTCGGAAGGACGCACCTGCTTATTGCAAAAAAATTCCGTTGTTCTGGGGTTGCGTTCCTCGTGGCCACCGGGCTACGCTTGCAGCGCGTAAGCCCGGGCGGCGACTTTTGTAATGGCGGCCGTGGCTAACGCCCTTCCGGACGATCAAAAAAACATGCCTTTCTGGCGTGTGCGCCTTTTCCTGCAGCCACGACGTCTTGGAGAGGAGAGGAACGTCGGAACTCCGCCTTGAAAGCAGCAAGTAAATACCAGGAGGAGTATTTAGCCTCTCGTTTTGACGGCCACGCGCCGTTTCTGGAAAGAGTATCCCAATCCTTCAAAAGGGAGTGAAATATGGGACAAAACTTGTTACTCCAAGAGTACCCAAACGGTTCAAAAGGGTGTGAAATATGGCACAAAAGTTTTAATCCTAGACACAGTGCCCAGCACTCCTCGACTTCTTAGATTGCGGCCTTATCAAAGGAGAAACAGCCTAGTTTTTAGAACTCAAATAGTGTTTAGCATGGTAACATTTTAGATTTAGCAAGAATACAAAACCATGCTTTGCAATTTTGTGGCTCAAAATGTCTCCATTCACCACCAAGACTTCACAGTAATGCCCATAAAATTACGCATTTGAAGTGCCTTAGCTGTAGGGTGCGCCAAGAAGGTGGGCGTTGCAAAACACGTTTGAACTGAAAACAGTAGCCTGAGGCTGTCGTCCACCGCATTGCTTATGTACAGCATCCACAAACTAGCCACATATTCTGTGCAAAATTCGTTAATACACTTCTTATTCCACAGGTACTTGTTTTTATGGTGTTCATCCACCGGCTTCTCCTCAGCCTCCCACCTTCAGGCTTCTGCTGCTTTATTACGGGCGTCCTATGCGTCTCCACCATCACCGACATCATAAATTGTCTGGCAAGAATGCAGAAGAAAGCGGTAAGCATTTCGTTGACGACGCGTTAAACAATACTGAACATAAATATCTTAACTGCTGCCACACGACAGAAACAGAAAATCGGTCTTGTAGCCCATATTAGGGTAGTTTGTTATTGATGCGCCATGCTATGTGTATTCACAACAGAGTATCCGCGAACCGTCGCGCAGAAGGTCTAGATATTACAATGCAGGCCATCTACCGTAGAAAAGACCATGACAACAGCTTATCCCTTCAGTGTCGCTTGAAACTGCGGCCCCCACCTTTTTATCCAGGTGTCAAATTTAGGTTCCAGAACACAACTCAACACCCCAAAACAAACCGGTGGAGACCACGGGATAATGATGCAAGGCCACCAAACGCAGGCGGCGGACTGCCTTTAGTAGGGAAGCGCCCCATTTTGCATAAACACCACGTAACCCCAATACTCAGTACTAATTGTTCGATTGACCTATTCACATCTACCGGCTGTGTAAACATGCCCCGGTTACTATGTACGGTGAGTAGCGTTAATAAAATATCGTGTTAGTACTTCCCGTTAAGTTCTCAGGGCTGCGGTAACAAAGCTAATGCTGATATTTTAATTATTATTTAGTAGAGGGGAGTGGTTAAAATTAAACCTAATATAGAGGGGAGTGGTCAAACACAGAAACAATACACGAGTGCGTTAAGCAATGCAAAAAAAACGATCCTTCTTTACAACATTTGCTGAAGTGTTTTTATTAGTGGGTGAGTTTCGATGGTGGCCGTACGTGCAGGAAGGAAGTTCCATTCAAATGATGTACAAGGCATGTACGTCTGTAAAAAGTCCGTCGTTCGACATGGCAGCCCTCCCACTTTGTGTACGCGATCTGAATCAGCTGATGTATCATGGGGATGCAAAATGAGCTCACCACACGTGAATGGATGGTGAAATGTTTTATAAAACATGCTGAGTGGCAAAATGTTGCATCACGATTCTAAAGATCGCCGGTTAAGACTAGATTTCCCGGATGTTATGCTGGATTTTTCGTTACAGTTAGTAAGTACAAAATGTAGATATTTGTTCTGGATAATTTCTAATAAATGTATTAGGTTATTTTGTTCTTCGTTCGAAACTATTGAAGAACGGCCAAGGGTGAGGTTGCGTTTACGCGTAAATAATACCGATTTTGTTTCGGATTAGTAATTATTAAGGAAATCATAATGTGAGTTTGCGTGAGTAGAACTTGGCTCGAGAACATTTTCAAGATTCGAAAAGAGGATATGTTCAAATATCTTTCATGGTATCTGGTAAAGGATACCTGTCGGTAATTAATAGGAGATTGCTTGTTACCTGAATAATTAAAAATCAAACCAACTCCCCTCCCAGCCGATGACGAAGTCGGCAACCCCTTTTTGCGCGACTGGGGGAAATTCACTGTAAGGTAATTCGATGATTAAACAGCAATACTTTTTAGTAACTTCGGAACAATGAAATCAGTACAGGGAGCCCGAAGACGATTTTAGTGAGATAACATGGCGGCTGCGCGACTTGGTTCAATTATCATTGGGGGCATGTTGGGGGTTCATTTGTTGTAGGTACGCACAGAGGTGCTTGAAAAAAGTGAAAAAAGTGCTCTAGAACCATTATTCAGTACGGTGTCCTAATATTATGGGTGAATTGTATTTGTAGAAATGTTGACAAGGGTTACGGCATCATCGCTTGGTTTGATAGTGCGCCAAATTTTTTTAACATTAGTTGAGTACACTGACGGCCGCGTATTGCGTAAAGGTTTCTTTGGCAGTCTTCATTGCTGTTATATATTCACTAGACGCCAATTTACAGGAAGCCAATCGATGAACGATTTCAAATTTGTTGAGCTGACTTGTATGAGCACTTTGTGTGTGAAGACTTTTGACATAAAAAGTCTCTTGCAAAGTCGGCGCACATGAAAAGTCCCCTGTGTAGAGACTGTTTATGTGCAGGGTGTACAATGGTGAATTGTAGTTAGCAATAACTGAGCGAACAGGAGCATTGTCAGGTAAATATATTGTGAACCGAAATAAGAAACATATCCCAGTTTGTCGGCACGCTGTGCTATCGATGCCTTATAAAAAACAATCACGGAATGAACGTATCTTGTTGTTAATTGCCGAGACATATGCCCCTTCGTAATCTCGAAAAGCTTTTCGTTTTTGAGAAGTTCTGAGCAGGATATGTTGACGCAGACAGATATGAACAAGTGGCCACTCTAACCGGACAAAAGATTCATTTCGGAAACTAGGTCAGGCCTAGTTGATTGTGGGAGACCTGAAGTATTTCCGGTAAATTATTTTAGTCTTTCCGGCACTGTATAATCTGGTAAGGCGAAAAAGCGTAACTGTTTATAAAGTTACTTACTTCCTCGGGTCGTAAGCGGATGTATAATTGAGGCGTGGTAGCCCGGTTTAGGATTAGAAATCTAGGATAAACTAGCCAAAGAACGACAATTTCGCATATATTGGAAAAACTACGTGTATTTGTGATCATGTTCGGTGACAAAATCTGAAGATTTACTATGAAGTAATAAGAAGCACAAAAATTTTTTGAATACCTAATTAGACAATAGCCCACGAAATATCGAGCGAACTGCTAACATGAATACAGTGAGATAAAAGTTGCGTGTTAATTGCCCAAATGACTCCGCCTCCTTTACAAGTAGTCCGGTTACATTGGTAAAATAAAAAATGGTGCACGTGTGACAGACTTTTAGGTTTATGTATTCAAGATTGCTGCCAAGCTTCAGTTAGTAATATATTATCAGCGTTGTACGTATCGACTAACGAAGTTAGGGAGCCATGTTTGTTCATCATACTTCCAGGGTGAGTGATAAGGAGAGGCACCTGGCATAAGGTTTAGTTGCTGCCTCTCACAGATTCCTACGTGGTGACACTTGCCCCAAAATCCTTCTGATTGTGATCCAACATCTGCTTAGTGTATTCTAATAGGCTGTCTCTTAGCGGAGTATACAGCCATTGTTTTTCTTATAAGGACAAGGTTTTATATACGGTAGTTTGAACTGGGTGCACAAGGTTGATTTTCTCTAAGTAAACAAGCTTTATGCGAGCATGATGTGTGGCGAGATAAAATCTTCAGCAACCAAAGTATTCTTTTCTAAAAAAAATGCATTTTGGTTACTAAAGTATTTTGTCTTCGACATGCAGAATTACGCAGAGTATGTGCCCATCTCTCTATCCAAGACGATGGAAGAAGGCTAGGGAAAACGATGAAGTACTCTCGTCAGTAAACCACTTAGAGCACAGTCGCACGGCAGTAAACCACCTCGATAAGAAATACCTTACATATTTGGTAAGATGGTGTGACGTGGAGCGGGTCGCTTCGGGCTTTGGTCGTTTGGTGTTGGAATTGATTTTAGAAAGCTTCGCGTGTCCCATCATCATTGTTTCGAAAAACGCGTAGCTGATTTTTATTGGGCGACTGTTATTTGCCACGTATGTCTCCAAGAGATCTGAACGTTAAAAACCATTGTCAATGAGTTCCGAATCAACCACACCTGTTAGGGTTTCTTTAATGCAGTCTTCAGGCTTCTGCCAAGTTTCTTGAGAGTCATGGTGTTAACTTCGTGCACCTCACTTAAAATAATAACACCGCCGGCAACTAGATATGTTTCGCAGAGATTTGGGTTGTTTACTTGTATGGTGTTTGTTGTCACGCCGGCCGAGCTAACTGGGTGCGAGGGTGTGAGGAGAAACAGCGAAAGCTTCTTTTTTGGTCGCCGAGCTATTGCGTTCACCCAACGAGCGGGCCCGGACAGGGCTTATACATATGCGTCCGTCACCCCAAAATAGTTGAAAGCGATGTTAGCTTTCAAAGGAGGATTTCCTTTTGTTTGTTTGGAAAACGGAAGGAGGGGGACCATTGACATTTTAATGACTGCGATTACCGCCATGAGAAAGCCCGAAGTGGATGGTAGATAAGGGTCAGTCAAGGGGTCAAACATAGGAAAAGGGCACCAGACGTTCTGACGTTCTGCCTACGACAGCTGCACTGCTCAGAGCTACTCTACGAAGTTTCCGTTCGTCAAGTCGTCTGACCCTGGCGACTCGGTGGCTAGGATGCGTCCATGGGTAGGTGACCAGTCTTTGTTACGCGCTCGACGTGTGTACAAAGAAAAGGAATTTTGGCGCCGCGGCACACAATAATAGGCGGCACGGTATGGACAATACTTTAGGACAAGCCGCCCAACAACTGATGGCCGGTGAAGGTTTGCTTTTCGTTGGTTGGTTTTTAGTTGCCCTATATTTGTGTTTTGCCGAATACCTCCGGGTTTCTGTATGAGGCTGGCCACGTGGCTATATTGTACCCACCCAGCTTTGTTTGTCACGGTGGCCAGTCAGCTGCCTAGTGTTGTTTATTCAATAAGCCGACCTCTCTCTCAAGTTGTGACACCGCTTTTATGGGTGTAGTTTTGGTGGTAAAACCGAAGAGTTGGATGTTTTGTGGGGACGCGAGACGACAGGTGAGCTCCGCTGGATGCGGGTATTTTCCGAACTCTTGGATACGATCATTAGCCCTGAGATTTGTAGATACGTAGTGTAATTAAAGTGTACATATTGTACCATTGCTTCGAGTATCTCATCGTTTGCCACGTGCCGTCAACCACGAGCCATCGTTTCATCGGATCATCGACTTCAGCGACCGATCTATCTGAGTGTCACATCCTTTGAGTTGAATTGATAAATACTCCGAAATGAAGTATTCAGGCGAAATTTGCCTTGTAGTTTATCGAAGCGGGACTGCATAGCGTCATGCTGAGGGGATAGGGCCACAATTGAGTCGTGCGCTTTCGTCGTGGTTTGATCAGTTGGTTTGTAGTGTTGCGATTTTCCTAAGGCACAAGCCTTGATTGAATGCTGCCAATTTTATTTTCAATTTAATATCTGTATGAGTAGCCTTAACATATGCAACGAGGTGATCATGACACTCAGGATATTCCACAGAACGTCATTGTGCATCTTTAGGAAGTTACAGAAAAGCATATATTATCTGGTGTGGTTCTTCGGACAAACGTTCACTTCTAATCAAGCTAAAGAATGGGTGTAGGCAACCTTGAATTTGTTTGAACGTCCCCGGAACACAGCAACACAAATCACGACGCAAGGACCTTTTCTGAAGAAATGAGGTTGTAAGCACGATTACAACAGCCACTTCGTGGCCTAGCAAATAAAACTGCCTCTTTTGCGTGGCATTGGCATCGAGCGCTCTCATTCGCAACAATTTTCATCCGCATGTCGGTGCAACGCAAAAACGTGATCTGGTCGCGCTGCCCTTATTACGGCTCAATCTAAACAGTTTTATTTTAGCATATATTTTGCTTCGCCTTCCTTTCTTTAGCATCTCTAATTATTCTCCTTTCCTTAAGTTGAAATTCAAATTATACTCGTAGAGCGGTACAATGGATGTACAGATGCCGACAGACCGAAAGAATTGGACTTGCACAGGCTGACCAAAAATTGGGCGGAGTTGCTGAAGAACACCAATCCTCTGACGCCTTTCTTGGAACTCTTTCACCATTTTTTTTCCAAAGACAGAAATGGTTCTAGAACGTAGTAACCAGCGCGTCCAGTAATTGCATTATGTGGCTACGCAGTACCTAAGCCATATATAACTGCCGCTAGGTTACCTTAAAAAATTGCTTAAAAGACCTAGTCTCTCTATCGTGGCTGCCGGCGTTGTTTGCTGGATGGGTTGTCGGTAGTAAAGCCATGTTGAGGCTACTGGTCGGATTTATTTCACTTAAAGTCGTAAATTATCATCATTGGCCACGTTAAAAAAACCCTGCAACACTCTTTGGGCAGTGCAAATAAACCTGCGCAACGTTTAGATTTCGGTTCCAGGAATACCTGTGCCCAATATTACGCGTGTGCGTGAAGCAGTGAGCACGAAAATTGCTGTGAAAGACGCGGAAAAAGCTACTGCGCTCTTTCCGATTTCCCTCATTATGCACCACTGGTGGCGCCAAAATGATGTCATTTGTTCGATGGCTTTCCTATTGGAGGTTGCTCGTCAAGTTCACGGCTTATTTATCGCATTTCTTATGGTGATCCGGAGTCTTCAGCGCTGTTCACAAATCTTATCTATGCCTGAACTTGTACGAACAGTTTTGGCGGTTCTTTTGTGCTTTGAGTGCTCGGGGTGTTTCAGTGACAAACTCAATACTTCCCTTGCATCCGGACCACTCGCCAACGAGCATTTATTGCGTCAAAAACACCCTATTAGCCAGAGCGCGCGCTTGCGAGCAGACAGCCATGCATGCTTGTTTGTTGCACCAGACCGAAAAAAGACCGCCCCATATTGCGGAGAAAAGAAGAAAACTCACCGGCGGGTGGTATATCGAATGCTACCTAAGAGAACGCCATGAGCCGCCCACCTCTCCGGGATGGAGCGCGCACCTTTCATTGTGTTGTACGTGGTCGAGTCGATACAAAACGATAAAGGACGGTTTCTCTTCGCGGGTAGTTTCGGTGGTACCGAACAGACTTTTGTAAATCTTGTGGGAGGAGATTGCTGGGACAATGGACGTTACCCCAACACATTTTCCGAGTAACCGACGGGAAGTGCTGCAGGGTCCCTTTAAGAAAAATCAGAACAAAAGCAAGGTAGACGCTAGAGCGGCCACCTGTTGGGACCATCAAACGGCATAGTCTACTTTAGGCTTGGATAAAATTTTTTTGTGAAGGAAGGAAAAAGTGAGAGCGTTTATTGGTAGTGTTGCAAGGGTCCTGTAAAACAACTGCACCACGCCGTTACCCCCGTCGAAAGTGTAATCCAATCTCCTACGTGGGACATTGGAATAAAATAGGTTGAAACTGCGGGAAACGTCGCTTTAATACTTCTCGAAGTACGTACGCATATATGGCATATACCGATGCTGGGTATTTTAAAGATGCACAAGACAGTTAAAGAGCCCTTCGAATAGACTAAACGTCTTCTAAAGACCATTGCCGGCTTATGGAAACATGGCTTCTACCCGCCGCGATGGCTCAGGAACTAAGGCGTGCTGCTGAACCCAGGGACGCGGGTTCGATTCACGGCCATGGCGGCCGCTTGTCTGATGGAGGCTAGAAGCAAGAACGCCTGTGTGTTCTAGACTTAGGCGCACGTTAAAGATCCCCAGGTGGACAAAAATAATCCAGAGCCCTCCACTGCTACGCGCCTCATCGACTGCGTTGCGTCGGTGCGTTAAATTTCATATTCAATCAATCAACATGGCCTCTAATCCAACAATGGATAAAGATTCTCGCATCAAGTTACGAATGCCGACGTGAATGCGGACCCCCCCTGCTTTGTAGGTCGTTCATTTGTGACTCTTACAGCACTGAATTGTGTTGATATCAGCTTTCCAGCGCGGTAAATAATAGGAACGCAGGAACTAAGTCGTTAGCAGTAAATACTTCCTCGAAAATTGATCTCTTTGGGGTTTTAATTCAAGCTCTTTTTTGGCATATTTCTAGGGCGACTACGAAACAAATGTGGAGATACAAAAGACAGAGATCATCATCTCCCTCGTGTTGGCCTTCTCAACTGCGGGAAACTTCCTGTTCGCCGGAGTCCGAGACACCATATTTCTTCATTCTAAAATATCTAAGGTAACACAGCAATGGTCGTTTTTTTTTAAAGGTTCCGCTAACGTTTGCAAGCAAGCGTTGTTCTTTAATTTCGTATTCTGCATTATACCGAGCGAACAATGCAGAAACTTGTGTCATTTTTATAAAAAAAATGTGATTGACTCCTGTGTCATAGAAAGCGGTAAAACACGAAAGTGAAATGTGCCGCGAAATCGGCAGGACAGCATGATTTGCGGGTCGGCGGCTGCCTTGTCGATGTGCTTTGCGAGCGACATTCTGCTGGCGGGTAACTTCGGCAAATGTATACTGGTGTCATGTCAGTGACGGATATGACGTCACTAAAACCTTTGTGCATCACGACATAAATGTTTTCGTGTTCAAATATGAAACCTAAAATCGAACAACCCTAACTGTAACGTACTATTTGGGTCGAAAGGATGTTTCCCCGCAAGAAGACCCTGTCCGGAGAGGTACACCCTTTACACGTCGCTTGCTTCGTTGCACTGGCGTAATTTCCGTGACAAATATGACGTCACTGAAATGTTTGTGTATCCCGGAATAAAACGCTGTCGTGTTAAAAACACGTTGTTATATTGTAAGCAGGGAAGTAAGAGGAAAAGAAAGGTTTTACAAAAACAGTAACAGCTAACAGCACAGATAATGATCTCAGCAGCGAAACTCCATTTTGGCCACAGTCGTTGTGCAAAGCAATGTCGCATCTCTTCAATAAACCGTGTGAGACTGGGAGAAATGAGCGGCGATTATAGCTATTAATAATGTTTGGTAGTTACAAGTTTGTAGAATGCAAAATTCTTGTGTGGTATTTTTTGCGGCATAGCCAGCGTTAGGAAGTTATATTTAACAAAGATTCAACTACATTGAGTGAAATTTAACTAGTGGCTTTATTGAAGCGTTTAACAAACAAAACATATATGTTTCGCGGAACTATAGTAACAGTTTACATGCAACTGCCCGCAGAAATGAAAATACCTTCCGCTGTCCAGAACCCAGTACTAACTGTGACTATGTCATCATATTTTGCAGTGTGTTTTTTTGTTACTCAATAGGCGCGCAAAACTGATTTCACCTGTTTTAGTAGTATTATATATTTTCTTTGTGTTCACGAGCAAATGGTACAAAATAAATGGGATAGCAGTTCTCATAATTTAGCACTAATTCTCACGTGTGTTTTTCTTGATATGGTCAGCAATTGAGCGGTAAGACAGTAGGGTGACACGGATCTTGATAACAAGGTTCACTGAATAAAATTGCTTTCTCTATCAGCAGGAACACTAGGGACGATTACAAACAGGGGAACAGCGCAACAAAGACCAAACACAAGAAGAAAGTGACAACCACGAGCGCCTGTGGTTGCCACTTTGCTCTTCTTGTATTTTGGTCTTTGTTGCGCTGTTCCCCTATTTGTAATCATGCTTCAACTCGCCCAAGCCTTAACCCTTACTAGGGAGGACGCCTACAAATTGAGAAATTTAAAGGTGGTTTGGACCATTTAGTAGTGAGTGGAACTCGATGATGATGATATCTGGATTTTATTGGCGCAAGGCCAGCTAAGGGCAAAGAGCACCAAACAAAAGTGATTTCATGACAGCGATGTGAAAGTAAAAGTAGAGGGTTTCAGTAAACATAGACAAACTAAAACAAGCTAATGAAGACGACTGGTGTAAAGGGCCAGGTTGTCATGATGCATGATAAGAGATGAGATGTGAAAAATTGACATCGGTGAGAAACTTAAAAACAAGCTTGGTGGGAAACATGGGCTCGTCTCCTAGAAAGTACAATGGGTGAAACGGAACGTGTTGTCTGTATAGTTGTGGGAAGTGTTTGCTTCGTGTTGTGTCAAGTGCCTTGCATTGGACGAGTACGTGGATTACGGATAAGCCCTCTCCACACCTGCTGCACATGGGTCTTGGAGATCCAGTGAGCAAGTGCGAGTGTGTTGCATGTGCGTGGCCTATCCGTAACCTTGCTAGGGTCACTTCGGTGTGTCTGTTGTGTGAGTCAGTTGCGTATCGTCCCAAGTGTGGCTTTATTACATGTAGCTTGTTGTCTGACTGTTCTCTCCAGTGTGTTTGCCATGTTTTACGTAGGTGTTGTCTGATGACTGGCTTCATGTCAGTGTACGGTACTGTTGCTATGTCTAGAGTGTTTCTCAGTGCAGAAGCAGTGGCCATTTCATCAGCAAACTCATTGCCCGCGATGCCAGCGTGGCCTGGAACCCAGCAGATGGTAACATTCAGACCTGACGCATACGCCAACATCAAAGATTTAAAAACCAGATTGACAATGTAATTTTTGGAAGACCTTTGGGATGATAATGTATGCACGACGTTTAGTGAATCCCTGAAAATGATTGAGTTTGCGATATTATGTTTGTAGAATCCTTTTGAGATCACAGCCGCATCGCCATCGACCGCCATCAACCTGCTGCAGCCAGCTAACCTAATCGACTTGATGGCCTCCGGCCAATCTTCCTTTGCTGTCATCATCATCATCAGGAATCACGCTTCACGAGCGCACGCATTGCTTCTTTCTCTTTCCGCTCGATGTTCCATTAAAGACAGACCTCCATGGTCGCTTCTCTCCCCCCTTGACGGTCGAGTCTCGTCCTTGGGGGTCGACGGATCCCACAACTTGGTGCCGAAACGACCCGGGACTCGTGTCTGCCAGGCCGACACCGACAAGCAGGACCGACAGCCTTTCTTCGACGGCTTCTGCTTGAGAGACCGGCGGACCTACCTCCAAGGACCAAGGATGACTTCGATCGAGCGGAAGCTGCTGCGACGAACCGCCCTTCGGGACAAGCTTTCAGCCGCCTTGTCCGAGATAGAAGACGGCCTCCGAAGTGGCACCCTGACCACGGCGATGGACGCAGCGGTATCCTTGGAGAGGATCGAGGCCATGTATCGACCCATCCTGAAGCTGGACGAGGACATTTTGGGGGACATCACGGACGAAATGGTCGCCGAAGAGACTTCCAACACGACTGCCTACAACGACAAGGTGGTGAAGATAAGAGCGGAGCTTCAACACAGATCTCGAGGCCAACAGGCTGGTGAGTCGCTCGTTTCAGCCTTCTTTAACGAGACCGCCGCCTAGCGAAACCGCAACCACTGGAACGAAGCTTCCGACAATAGAACTAACGAAGTTTGATGGAGACCGTCGAAACTGGATCAGATTTTGGAGTTTATTCGAATCCGCTGTACATAGCAACACAGAACTGCGGGCAACGGAGAAATTTTATTACTTGACCAGCCTTCTGACCAGCTCGGCCGCTGCATCAGTTTCTGGACTGCCCATGACCGAACAATGCTACAATGACGCGATAGAAATACTTCAGAAGCGGTTCGGTGACCAGACTCTCATTGCCCGAGACCACCTGCGGGCTCTCATTGACATACCACCTGTTTCCTCATCAACTGGCGCCACGGAACTACGAAAGCTATACGACGACGTGCAGATACACTGTAGAAGCTTGACTGCACTTGGTACGAGCCCAGAGACCTATTGTGCCATGCTACGTGAGATACTTCTTCGGGCACTTCCGCGAGACATGGTCCTCAGATACCACCGGCACTCGAAAGCGTTGCCTACTGCTTCAACGTCAACCGGAACAGACCACAAGAAACAGCTCGACGATTTAATTAACTTCTTTGGTGTCGAGCTTGAATGTCTGGAAGCAGTTATACTGAGCGGGCCTCCGAGAACGAAGGTCAAGGCGAATGATGAACCAAGGGAACAGCGTCAAACAGCAACGTTCAAACATCGACATTCTGCGGCAGCCCTGTATGCCGCAGCTAACGAGACGCGACAGTGCCTCTTCTGTTCCGGCCTGCACGATACGGGATCTTGCTCGGATAAGAAAACCACTATGGAGCAAAGGAAGTCTCTCCTCGCAAAACACGGACGTTGTTTCCGCTGCCTGACCCATGGACACATCGCTCGACAGTGTAAAAGGAAGATTGTCTGCCCATATTGTAAACGACGGCACGTTCCCTCAATGTGCAACGAAGACGTAGAAGAACCAAAGGAAAACATGTATTTTGCCGGCGCAAGTTACGAACTTGCTGTTCCCTCCAACCAGGCAGGTGACAATTCCGAAGGTGACCTAGGTGACAATTGCGAAGGAGCAGAGCGAAGAACCGGTCACTTGGCCAAGAACGGCGACCAGAACTTTTCCCTAGGAAGCGGTACCTCAGACGAGAACTTATCAAAGAAAACGGAAAGCCAGCCACTGATGCATTCGGCGTCGTGGGAAGGACCCTCAGGGATCTCTTCTAGGAGAAACTCACCCCACGAACCGAAGAATTTTCCTATGCAGCCACAGCAAATAACCGAGGAAACAAGTCCACAGACCTCTAAAATTAAGATATGTACCTCGAATTCGGCGGAGAATAACCCATTGGGCTGTCTACTACAAACCCACTCCATAGTTACACGATCGTGTCGATTTGTCTGCAACCTTCGGAACCGGAGACGAATCCGCGGGCTTCCCACGACTGCGCTTCCGACCACTGATACATTTTGGATAACAGAGGACTACGGAATCCACGGCTTGAAAGGACCACGTTTCCCCAAGACTGCTTCTTCAGGGAGCCGCGTCCACATCGACATTTTCTACGGTGCCAATACAAGGGCCATTCGTTTCGTACTGGACCCCGACAAGAGTGTGCGAAAACGACACCGCTTTGTATCGTACCGTCGGCTACGCCAGACTATACGCACAGACTGCGCAGGGACTTGCATCATGGCTGCCCTTTCAACGTATCTACCCTTTATAAGCACACTCGCTCCACGTCGTTGGGGGCCGGGAAGATGTAGAATCCTTTTGAGATCACAGCCGCATCGCCATCGACCGCCATCAACCTGCTGCAGCCAGCTAACCTAATCGACTTGATGGCCTCCGGCCAATCTTCCTTTGCTGTCATCATCATCATCAGGAATCACGCTTCACGAGCGCACGCATTGCTTCTTTCTCTTTCCGCTCGATGTTCCATTAAAGACAGACCTCCATGGTCGCTTCTCTCCCCCCTTGACGGTCGAGTCTCGTCCTTGGGGGTCGACGGATCCCACAATGTTCATTGATGTGATTTAAAACAAGGAGTATACCATATGCCTCCGCTGTAAAAATGCTAGAATTCACATTCATGGTTTTACAAGCACTGAAATTGGGTCCGTGTGTAGCACAAGACACGCAATGGATGTTTTTGAAGCTCAGTAAAAAATTTCTGTTGCCCCATATTTCGCCTGGAGATACATGAAATGCTGCAAAACGGAAGTTGTGGGCACCGTGTTTTCTTAAATTGATGAAACGACAAATCACACAATACAGGGCGAAGATGCCATGGGGCTATAGAATCAATGACAGATATTGTAAAAGTGTCTAAAAACGAGACAGATAGTTCAGAGGCTTTCTCCTTCGCCCTGAGCGAGAAAGGCGCAGAAATAGATTGACGATATAAAAACAGTTGGGATGTAGATGTATCGTTCATTATAGACTAAATGAGATGGTGAGACATTGATGAAACTTTAAAAGCATATAGCAAATCGACATACTCGCGCTGGTACCTAGGCACCATCTGTCCACACTCGACCGTACGGACTTTGCACGGGGCTAGTCCGGAAAGCACCAGACGCAAGGCGAAGGCCCAAGTGCTGAACTGGGTCGAGCATTTTCAAAGCAGTTCCCTTCCTGAACCATACAAAACACTCCATAGTCTAAGCTCGAGCCTACCAGACTGGAAACACTCGCAGCAGAGTTGTTTTGTCAGCACCGTACGAGTGATGTGACAAGACCTTTAGAATATTCAGTTTTTTATACATTTTTTGTTTTAGTTGTTGATATGAGGGATAAAGGAAAGTTTTCATCAAGGACTATACCTAGGAACTTGTGTTCTTTTTTGACCGGAATCGAGACACCATTCAGTTTGATGTCTGGATCTGACCTGATCCCACGCCTTTTGGAGAACACAACACAAGTGCTCTTAACTGGGTTTAGCTTAAAACCGTTCTGATCAGCCCAGCCAGCTAGCTTATTAACACCAAGCTGGACTTGGCGTTCGCAAATTGACATATTACACGACTTAAAAGATATTTGGACATCATCTACATACATTGTACAGTAAATGGTTCGTGGCAACGCCTTTCGAAGTGAGTTCATCTTGACTATGAACAACGTACAACTCAAAACGCCACCTTGAGGCACACCATTTTCCTGCACAAAAACATTTGAAAGGGCAGTACCAACTCTTACACGAAAGGTTCGTTCTGCCAGGTAGCTATAAATAGTCTTAAACAGATTGCCCAAAACACCGAATGATTTCAGGTCGCGGAGTAAACCGTATCGCCAAGCAGTGTCGTAGGCTTTCTCAAGATCAAAAAAGACCGTAGCACAAAACTGTTTGTGGACAAAGGCATCCTTTATATACGACTCAAGGGCGACGAGTTGGTCGTTCGTGGATCGCCCCACCCTGAAGCCGGCCTGGCAGCTCTCGAGAAGACCATTGTATTCTAAGAAGTACACCGAGTCTCCTGTTAATCATCTTCTCGAGAAGCTTGCACAGGCAGCTTGTGAGGGCGATGAGTCGGTAACTGGCGGGAGAAGACGGATCCTTACCCTCCTTCAGGAAGGCCACTACAATAGGCCTCCCTCCAAGACTTCGGAATGTGCCCCGAAAGCCATATGTTGTTGTATGAGTGTAGGAGTGTTTCTAGAGTATCTGGGTGTAGGTGTTGGATCATTGTGTATGTAATCTGATCTGCGCCTGGAGCTGAAGGTTTACATGTGCTCATGGCAGCCTTCAGCTCATAGAGAGTAAATTCAGAGTTGTAACCAGATTTTGACCTGTTATTATCATGTAAGGACTTCTTTTCACAAGCGGTTTTATGCCTCAGGAAAGTGTTTGTGTAGTGTGCAGAGCTGGAAACGTGTTGAAAGTGTTGTGCAAGTGTGTTAGCCGGGTCTTCCAGTGTGTCCCCTGTTGTACTAACCAGGGGCAGGCTGTGTGTCTGTTGTCTTTTTAGTTTTCGTATTCGTGTCCAGCCTTTGTGTGTGTCTGTGTATGAGTAATTAGATGTAAGGAAAGTGCGCCAACTCTCTCATTTTGGCCTCACGGCGCACACGTTTTCAAAAGCCTTGGACGTTTGAACAAATAAGATTGCCCGACGTGGGGTACCGTCGAAGGATACCCCACGCCTTGTTCTGGGCCTCTCGCGCCCGCCTACAGTCCTCATTCCACCACGGCCTCCTCTGGTTGCGCGGTACACCAGAGGCGTGTGGAATGGACTTTTCGGCGGCGTCGAGGTTGTGTGCCGTGAGGAGTTGGGGTTGCTTCTTCAACGTGTAGGTGTCGTATGGATGTGTGTGTTGTAGTTTCGATGTCTCTGTAAATGTGTTACAGTTAGTTCGTGCTTCATTGAACCTATTATGGGACGATGAACTGCTTCGGCCTTTACCTATATATGTTAGGAAGTGGGGACGTGGTCACTGCCATATGGTCAGTGCCCACTCCTCACTCAAGACATGGAAAGAGAATTGCCGAACCAATAGCCAAGTCAAGATTTTAGTATGTATTGTGTCCTATGTTATGGTATGTAGGCTGTTTCTTGTTAAAAAGGCATGCTCTAAAGCATGTTAAAAACTTCTCTATCAGGCGACCTCGGGCATCCGTGCGAGAAGAGCCCCAAAGAGAATTGTGTGCATTGAAGTCACCTGTTAAGATAATACGGTTCAGAAAACTGGTCGACCAGCGCCTCAAAGTCAGAGCTCAGAAGTGCAAGATCAGGAGGGATGTAGATGGAGCATACCGTTATTAACCTATTAAAAAATGATCGTGCGGACGGCTACAGCCTCAAGGACGGTTTCAAGGTGGACAGGGTGGCATGCTAAGGATTTGCGGGCGATTATGGCCACACCGCCAGAAGAGTGTGTGCAGCCATCCCTGTCTTTCCTGTATACCAGGTACCTATTCAAGAAATTTGTGTGTTTGGAATTCAGATGTGTTTCCTGGACACGCATTAAACTTGGCTGGTTGGCATGCAGAATCTCATTTACGGTGTCAAGATTATTCAGAAGGCCTCTGCAGTTCATTGAACTATGTTTTCTGTTTCCATTGTGATGTGTTAGAGTACTGGAGTGTGAATATTTATGTAGGGTCTTTCGGGGCTTGGACTCTTGGGAGGGGGCTTTCTGGCCTTCTCTACTGACCTGGACGTCGCAGCCCGTTCCTTCCGCTGCGATGAAAGCCGGAGGGGCTCGACGTCCATGTCATCATCTGATGGCAAGGGGGTGCCCAGCGGACTGGGCCCCCTTGATGTGGTACCCTTTCGGGTGTTCTTTGCCTGCGCTGCCAGTGCCGAAGGCGTGGGGAGCACCACAGATGGCACAGGCATTGAGGCGGGGGAGGGGGTCGCTGCGACTGCCTCCGTCTCCATCTCCGTGCCCTCGCGTGTGGTTTGGGGACGGTGGAGCGGAAGTGGAGGATGCAGCATCACTCCCACTGGACGTGGATGCCACCAACAGCCACTGCTGGCCCAGCGAGCGGTGCGGAGGCGGGCTGGCTGGCAAGAGGCAACCCAGGGGGGGGCGGCGGCGGGACCAAGTCCGACTCTCGGTACTGGGTCCCCGCCGAAACAAGACGCCGCTCCGCCCTCCGGCGAGCTCCGTCGGCTTACCTGCCCAGAGGGAAGGAGGCGAACCTCTTCCGCGCCTCTGAGAAGGTGATGTTTTCGGTTACCTTGATGTTTATGATTTTCTTTTCAATTTGAAATTTTTCACATTTCCTGGAGTAGGCCGCGTGTGGACCCTGGCAGTTTATGCAAAGAGACTGTTGCACGTTACAATTTTCGGACGCGTGGTCGTGCTGGGCGCATTTCGCGCAGGTAAGTCGGCCGCGACAGGAGTTCGTGCCGTGCCCGAACCGTTGGCACTTGAAACAGCGCCGCGGGTTCGGGATGTAAGCCTGGACTGGACATCGCACGAACCTGCATTGATATATTCCGGAAGGCTCGACCTGCCAAAGGTTAGATGAGGTGCGTTGTTGGTATGTGTTTATCATCTCTTCGTATAGTTATTCGCCTGACCGCTGTTACGCCCTGGCCACGAAGGCCCTCGAGCAAGTCGGCTTCAGTTTCATTCAGTAGGTCATAGTCGGAAATCACGCCCTGGGAGCTGTTTAGGCTGCGGTGGGCGTGACTCGGATTGGCAGATCGGCGATGCTGGGTTGCGCAAGAAGTTTTTTGGCCTGATCCTGGCTACTGACCTCGACAAGAATTTCACCGGTTCGATGTTTTTTGGCCTTATACGACCCTCCAACAATACCGTCTAGAAACTTTGAAATGAGAAATGCCGACTGTGAAGCAAGAGGTTTTGATTGTTCTACAGATTCCATCACGATGAAGCGAGGATAGTTGTTCGGTTTTCGGAAGGACTCAAGTCAGGAAGTGGTGGAAAGGAAACTTACGGTGGCCGCCCCTTTTCGGGGGCCGATCACGTCTGGGGGGGGGGGTTTGGAAAATGCCATATGATACATTTGAAAGCAGGGAGACTGGGGTACTTTCTCCTTTAACCTTACCCTGGTAGTCAAAGAGGTCCCGGAGCTCCCTGCCTGGGTAGACAGGCAGGGAGCCCATCAGCCGGAGCTTGACCAAGGCTCCGACGGCCACCGTTTACGGCTTCTACCCTTCACCTTTAAACACCTCGCCACGGTTGGACACAGCTTATGTTGGGAGCTCGGGGTCAGCGGTGTGGCTGCTCACTGTCACCATGAATACTCAAGGTGCCCCGTGCGGGGAGTGAGTGGAACTCACTTTTCTGTCCGTTGAGCCAGATTTCCGTGAAGACTGTGATTATAACACCTGAGCCCGGCAAACCAAGACGGCGTTGCGGAAGTCACAAGCTTCAAGAATTTTAACACTACTGTAGGCCGGCTCAAACTTTTACAAGAATTGCTGGGCTCTGGAACTCTTAAGATTACCCCAAGCAACTTGCCCTCTGTATTGTTTATTTATTGTAATAATTGCACCGTAGAAGTAGGGGGGAAAAAGCCGTAAGGAGAATTTTTTTCGCAGTGTAATTTCAAGACTCACCGGAGAAGCTACTGCTATTTTTATATGCTTGTGGTGCAACAATGTTGTAAATGAGTTTGGAACATTTAATAAATAAAACCTATTGTTTCAGGTATCCCGGCTAAGAAACGAAGACGACAGTTCAATCTTCGGAAAAATAACGTGTATTGGTCTCTTCCCGTGAGTGTTCACTAACAAAACAATTATTTTCTACCTTGTTTATGCGGAAAGATTCAGCATATAAAAGTAATTGTAGTCGTCGTTTTTATTGCCTTGATGTTATGATGGCGAGTTATGTGGCCTGATGGTCAGCGATTGCCGACTTCGTGCAACGCTGTTTTCATCACTCCTCCAGCATCGACACGTTTTTCGTCAATACATAACTTCTCGCTAAGAGTTCGCAGCTCCGAATAGTGCATACTGCCTTTTCAGACTTTTGCCAGCTTAGCGAAGTTCTTCATGTTTTTTTATATGCCGTATGAATGGGAGGCAACCGCGCCTGTGTTTAAAGAAAAACCTACCATTTGTGATTATCCGTTACTTACATAATTTTACCAGAAGTGATAAATTTTATTATCACGAATAAAATCGCCAAAATTCTTTTAATGAAATATATGTTCTCTAATTTCACTCCTCTAGTGTAACTCTAGTGCAAGGCAGTTCAAAATTGTTGTTATTGGAAACTTCAACGGAAAGATTGGTACGAAGAAAATGGGAGTACGGTCAGTGGGAAACCAAGGAATAGACAATAGCAACACTCGAGGAGATACACTGGTTGGATTTGCAAACAGGAAAAACATTAGGTTAAGTAACACATCATTCGCCAAACAAAAGAACAGGAAAGGAACATAAAAAAGCCGTGATTGTACAACAAAAAGCACAATTGACTTCATTCTAAGTGACAGCCCGGGTATCGTCTAGGAAGTAGAGGTGCTAAAAAAGGTTAGGAGCAGTGATCACAGGATGGGGAGATGCAAGCTAAGCTGAATCTTTGAAGAGAAAGAAAAAACACGTGAAAACTAAAAACCCAGCATGAAATCAATCGGAGCCAGATCGCATGACTTTAAAATAACTCTTCAAAACATATCCTAGCTTTCGAACTAGCATAACGACGCCAGTGTAGACAGGCTTAATGACAACCTAATATCGGCAGTCAGTGAATCAGCAGCAGCTGTGGGAGAAGCAAGATGTAGCTAAGAAAATAGAAAACTGACTAAGAAAACAAAGGACCGAATTGCTGCACGTACGAACATAAATTTTTCAAGTATGGTGGATCTTACTGAATCTGCCGAGCTGTCCAAAAGTGATTAACAAAAATAAAGCAAAAGACATTCGGGCATATAACATGGCAGCAATCAGGGAGAAGTGTGAAAGCCAGTAGGAGAAAGCTAGCCATCGGCAATGACAGGACGAACGCACTCATAGACGAGCAGGATAACGTAAGCACAACTTGGAGGGCATAATAAAGGTAGCAGAACGATTCCACACCAGGCTGTATGCCAGCGACGTTAGACCAGGGGAGACTACTGAGAACAGAAGCTCAACTTGCGATGTTCGACTACTAAGAGCATATAAAGTTGGAAATAATCTTAAATGCATAAAACTAGGAGGAGCTGCAGGTTACGACGGCATATTCGTAGCTCTTTTTAAGGAGGTTGGAAATACTGTGCCGGAAAAGCTTGCTGTACTTTTTTTGGAATGCTTTAAATTCCAAAAGTGCCCATAGCCTTAAAAAACACCAACATTTATATTGATTCATAAGAAGGAAATCTCAAGGACCTCGAGAATTACAGACACATCAGCCTACTCTCAGTTGTTTACAAGCTGTTTATCAAGGTTATAGTAGCCGCATAGGTGACAGCCTGGATTGCCATCAACCAAGAGAGCAGGCTTGTTTCAGGAAAGGGTCAACCATGGATCGTATCTATGTCTTCAACCAAGTGATAGAAAAATCCGCAGAGCCCACTAGGCCAATTTACATGACATTTACAGGTTACGACAAAGCATTTGGTTCTGTAGTCACTGCAGCCTTTTTAGAAGCACTAAAAGGCTAGGGAATAGAGTAAACCTACATAAGACTTCTAAAGGACATATATAATTTGAGCACGGGCAGAATAACGCTCCACCTACTGAGCCATAAATTTCCCATACCAAAAAGGACTAAGACTGGGAGAGTTCATCTGTCCAAAACTATTGACAACATGTCTAGTGGGGTTATTTAGGAAGCTGGACTGCGAAAACATGGAATGAAGGATAAACCGGAAATACCTCAGCCATTGGAGGCTTGCGGACGACAGTCTTGCTGAGAGAGACTGCAGAACACTTGCAAGCATTGCTTGATGAACTAGAATCAAAAAGCACTGTGGTTGGGCTAACAATATATATGAATAGATTTAAATAATGGGGAATACGCATGCCAATGACGTCTTCTTCAGCTTAGGAAAGAAACGCTAGAATTACCAGAATAGAACTACCCTGTACAGATGGTTAGTGATGACCTCACCCATGACACAAAAATCCGGTGCAGAATGTGTATGGGCTCGGCAGCACTCTGCAACCACTCCCGAATAACAAAGAGTGCTTCCTCTGTCACACAAGAAAAATCGACAACCAGTGCATAATGCCGGTGATGACAACGAAGCTGAAAATTAGCAGCTTGCTAAACAACTAGAAAGCAAACTGAGGTCTGGTCAGCGGCTCATGGACCGAATAATGTTAGGAATAATACTCAGGTACAATAAACGAGCTTCCTCGACCAGAGGACAAACTAGAGTTGATGATATCAGAGTTCAAATAAAAGGAAGTATTGTACTTAGGCTGTCCACGCAGTGAGAGCAACCGAAAACCGGTGCACAAGTAGGGTAACAAAGTTGCTACCAGGAAATGGGTCTATAAAAGTGGAATGCCAATACCATGATGGAAATACGAATTACGGAACGTCGGGGGTAAATTGTGGACTCGAGTATGGCAGTACAGTAGCGGCTTGAGGTCATTTGGAGAGGCCTTCGTCCTGTAGTGGACCTGTGCAGGCTGCTGCTGCTGATGATGATGATCAGTGTAACTCCCATCTGTGTGTGAATGCACTCGGCTGCCCAACAAAACTTGTTTGCTGCTAATTTACAAACTGTTGTTCCCATACCCATAACGTACCCATTCGCTCATCTGGTGGCAGGTGCATTGAGGAGAATCGAGAATATAGTTTTGTGGGATGGTTTGGCTTCAGCTCCAGGGGACTGGTGTGAGCCTCTTATCAGCTGCTCACTACGAAATATGTCTTTTTTTTAACTGAAATGAGTTCATTGTTTCCTGACTTGCGAAATCTCTTCGTTGCTAGTTAGAGTTCACCGTGTTTTTTCGTGCGTTTTTCTACAATTGCACGGACTCTTGAACCCCTCGTTAAGTGGCCACTTTGTAGCGTGTTTTTCCTTAGCTAGAGCGATTTATATAAACTTAAACTAAAACCAAAGGCGGTCGCAGGAGCCAATTTTTTCTCAGTGTTTCTGCAAGAAAACTGCCTGTCTTCCGCATTACTCCATGTATCCACCCTTAGATAAGCCATCTCCAGCTAACAGAAGAGCAGTATAGGGCCACTGGTGCAGTATTATACTAGCACAGTAAAATGATTTTCTGTATAAACCAAGAGCCATCAATCATTTAGGCTTCCGCTATTATTAATTCGTACTGTCTGTATCGTATTTCTCAGTTTTAGATACATCGCTCCATCTATGGCATCAGGTCACATATTCTTGTCGGCGTTACTTGAACCTGTTAGATGTAGCATATTTTCATTAAATAGGGTTACAAGCATGTATATGCAATACCTCTTAAATATTTTTTGTTGACAGGAAAATTTTATACACGAAGCCCTATTCCTTCAACGAAATGCGTGCTTTTAAAGGAGTCAGGAAGACAAAATACAAGTTGGGTTTATTTGAAAGACTGCTTAGTCCTGATAACAATGATACCAATATCATCGCTATCTTCGAACAAATAATGGAGATATAAAGAAAACGTTTGAAGCAGTGGCGACTCCCTAGCCAATTTCCCGCAACTTTTCTATGACGTTACAGAACCTTGTTTGTGCGATTGGCAGCCGGCTAACTGACCGGTCGCGAAGACACATGACTGGACCACTTTAATGGGGCATCTAGTTCCATTTCACCGCATCACTTGAATGCTAACGTCCAGTTAGCGCACTGAAATTTATGTTTTATTGTTGGCAAGTATGACGTCACTCTTGTCCATAAAACGTCACTGTGGCGCAAAATTTGAAAGTTTTTCAATACTTCTTGCATTTTTTCGTTAAAAAACATCTTTTGTGGCTGGAACAAAGCTGAGTGAGATACTGAATCCTAGTTCTTTAAAATAAATGAAGTTGTATTTTCTCTTCAATGCCCCTTTAAGGACATGATTTGCTTGTCATATCTTACTTGAGCTCGAGCGATAGAAACACAGGCGTAGTTGTCAGACACACAAGACCTCAAGACCTTGGGATTCAAGTAGAGAACGTGACTTCGACCTGTAGCCACGGAAACGAGTTCCGCTCAAGAAGTTTCCCACTCGGTATTTTTATCTTAAAATTTCCCATGAAGTGCTTGAAGAGTAATTTTAAATTTGTTTTTGTTTCTTCATCTGGGTTGCTTTCTAACCACTTTTTTATCGAATGCGTTTAGATTTATACTGTCGTACCTCAGCAACCAGTCATCCAGAACTAACATGAGTTCATTCAGCGATCTCAGCAGCAGTGATACCTCGCAAGCAATCGAGTGACAATTTCCGCTTTCAACGTTTCTGAATAGTGTTATTACTTCTCCTAATATATTTCGCATCGAAAATGCTCAGTAGGAGAATCTTGAATGCTAGGCGCAAAAATACAAAATCAATATTCCCATCATATCGCTTGGTGTATTAGATTCCTCTGCTGAACATACCAGGCTAAATGCGTCTACCAATTACTCGTAAACACTTTCGACTACAAGAAATTTTAGAGTGTACATATGTCCCCGATTTCTTAAAATCAATTTACGAAGAGGAAATATTGTTAAAAGTTGTGCATGGGTCAGCGGAATTTTCACACACAATGACATCGAAGGCTGCTTTCGCGTTCAACATAGAGTGCTTTGCTGCGCTTGTTGGTAGTCATTTTCTATGATGCCAAGCGCCAAAAACATTGATGGTGAACGACAAGTAGCGTAATAAAGAAATGATTCTAATGTGTACCACGAAAGTAAAAGCACCTACCAGGTCAACTCAAGGTTACTACCACGTTACTTGCAAAAAAAGGCGCCGATTTTCGAATAAAGCTTGCTTCCCAAGACCATCTTGCTGTTGTGAAAATTGTCCAAATAAAAAATGTATACTATACTACGTAGCAGGCTCGCAATGAATTTCAGAAAGTCGGGGTATAAAAGCTTGCAAAATGGTCTTCATTGTTTCCTATTTCAAATTGCGAATTTTAATATTTCTTGTTTGTTTTATAAAAACGCAGCCTTTTCCGCAAGATCTTAATCGGCAGTGAAGGCAAGGATTTCGCTCTACCAGTGCTTAGGCGGGGTATGAAATGCAGAAGCCTGGCCACACGCCTCAGCGTTTGGATAACCCGTGGGTGAGCCTACATGATTACTAGACAAGGCCTGTTAAGCCTAGAATGATTTTTAGGGCCTAATACTTCACAGCAGTTCATCAGAAACAAAGAGATTATTACATCCTGTGCACTTTTCTCGTCTGGATGGGTAGGGGGGTTGCCAGAATCACAGGCTCTACAACACCCAAACCATGTGAAAGAAAGAAACGGCTTTTGCAGCAAACTCTTGTTTTCATTGACTTGATTGTTAACATGATGAGTTGTGTAATACTGCACATTTATGAGTAACTATTTTGTCAACTACGTTTTGATTGGTTTCGAAATGAGGCTGCGTTTCATTCGGTCCAGTGTATATAATGAAATTTCGTTTTTCTTGTCTTTGTTGTTGGCAGAATAATATCTAGAAATCCAGGCACTCGTAATATTGTAGACTGGGCGGATACTTTTGCGTGCAATCGCCGAACCTGGCCTCTAATTAGACTACACTAATATTTTTTCTGTGTGCACACTCATCTTTGTGTATCTGTTATTGAGCGCCGACCTGCATTCGCTTCGCCAAGCGGCAAAACGCGAATCATCAGGAGCGTATTTTGCCACTCACTTAATTGGCAATTCGGTTTAAGCATTCATAAACTACTCATAATGACATTAGTGCATGTTCGTAAGACAGTGTTCAGTAAAGACCGCAATATTTGGGGTAAGCCAGCACGCTTTCGGCCAATGAATGAAGAGAAATCACCACTACAGCTTCCAAGGACACCCCAAATGTATTATTTGAGAAATCCTCTCTTTTCCCGTTTCCAAAAGAGTTACTGACTAAACTGCGCTTCTGAGTGTCTTTCATTGGTTTGGCGAACTAGAAACATAGCGTGCATATTTAGTAACACAGTGGTTTCAGAACTGCCATAAATACTTTAGGTTAAAAAGTTTGGCAGATTCGAAGATATCTAATCCTACATATCCAATCTGATATCCAATCCAATATATTCAATCTAATATACCCAAGATATCCAATCCAATCATATTCTACGATATCCAATCATATGGCTTGACTTAAAAGAACCGCACTTAACGGAATCCTCGCCTGGTTACCATGAATTTTGTCGTGCGATGGTGCATTGATCGTTTTTTGGGGCCGTCAAGTAACTTATTTTCTTCGTGCAACGCAGGAGGAAAGATGGGATCAACCAACGTGTCTTCATGAGGTCCATCATGCGCGTGCTTTGGCCGGACGTCGTACGAGTGGTTTCCTGCACGCTGGCGTACTATGGATGTTTGTTTGCTAAAGCCCCAACGCTGGAGTGAGCATTCGATAGCCTTTAATTACAGTTCCTTTATTCGTTTTCACTGCGACATTTTTATTACGGCCCGAAACAAGGTAACTAGGGGCCCTTCAAAACTCGGCCGTCCCCACAGGCCGGAAAAATTTGAGAAAAACATTGCCCTACATTTTTGCAAGTAGTAGGAAAGAAAGAAATTTTTGACACAGCAAAGCAAAAACTCCGAAGCGGGAGAAATAGGGCATACCGTAGAGGAATGCGAGTTGTCTGGGCACTATGGCAGTGTGCAGGGCGAAAAACGGTGAAATTGAAAGTTAACGTGCATAATAATAAGATCTGTAATTTTTTTCTGAACAACGGATGTGTTAGAGATCACATGCACTACTTGAAGTATCCCTGAATCAATTTATATTGGCACCCGCCGTGGTGGCTCAGTGGCTAAGGCGTTGCGCTGCTGAGCCCGAGGTCGCGGGTTCGATTCCCGGTCGCGGCTGCTGCTTTTTGATGGAGGCGAAAAGCAAAAAAGATCCTGTGTGCGAGATTTCGGCTCATGTAAAGATCTCCAGGTGGTAAAAAGTAATCTGGAGCCTTCCACTACAGCGCGCCTCATGGCCTGCGTTGTGTCTGGGGTTTAAACCTTAAAATCAATCGGTCAAATCATTTTATATTGGCATATTTCGCAGAGTAGGAAGGTGGTAAACAACCTTCTGCAGTGAAATTTGTTCGTGGGCGTTGTTGTCATTATGTAGCCTTATAGGTAGGATAATTTATTTAAACAGGAGAGAAGTATTCATAACATAACAATGTGTTTCAGTAGTACAGTATACGTGACACTTTGGCTGAAAGTAGTAAATGCCGAATTTCTAGTACACTTTTCAACGCAATAATGCGGTTAGAGAACAGTAATTTGCCATACAGGGAACACAAATCTTCTTTTTTTTCTTGAAATGAGTGACTCTTTGGTAAGAGGAGGTTTTGCTGTAGAGTAGGCCAGAGTAGTTAAAATGGTTTCAGTAATATCATCTGCGTAACTGAGTCTTTCAATGACTAATCCTTTTTTTACACAGTCAGAATGGGGGCCTTTTATGGTTAGTAGAAATGGTGGAAAATACGTTATGGCGTCTACTTTCCCCTGAACATCCTGTGGTATTTGCAAAAAGCCGTATGGACGTGAAGACTATGAATGAATATGGCGCGGAGGAGAAGTTGTTCCATAGAGGAGGGACTTGTTTGGTGAAAGATAGCTGCTTCCCTATCTTGCCGACAGGCGGTAACCAAAAGTCACGTGGTTTAATGAATGATTGATTGATTGATTGATTGTGGGGTTTAACGCGCCGACGCAACGCAGGCGATGAGGCGCGCCGTAGTGGAGGGCTCCGGATTAATTTTGACCACCTGGGGATCTTTATCGTGCGCCGAAATCTCGTACACACGGACGTTTTTGCTTTTCGCATCCATCAGAAAAGCGGCCGCCGCGGCCGGGAATCGAACCCGCGACCTCGTGCTCAGCAGCGCAACGCCTTAGCCACTGAGCCACCGCGGCGGGTGGTTTAATGAATGCTTTTATCGGTGAGCAGCACAAGAAGCACGTCGCGATACTGTTTCCCTTCTAGTTGCTGGCGTTTTTTTAGATGGCTGAAAATGCTGGAGTTCACATGCTCTTTGAATTGAATTGAATTGAAATGAATTGAATATAAGTTTTATTAAACAAACTTGATATGGGTACACAGTATATACAGGAGGAGGTCCCATGGTTATAAAAAAAACCGCAAGCGGGACCTCCTATAAAAATTAACAAAATGACTATAAAATTACAATGACAACACTAGTAAACATAATACAAAAGAGTAATGAACAAATATTCAAAAATCAGCTTTGACAATAGGAAAAAAACTACAATAAGACGCGTCACATCACTGTAATGAAGACAATAGGTAGAGTTTCAGTTTTTTTTGAAGGGTATGACAGAATGAGAAGATTTAATATCCTGGTTTAAGGTATTCCACAAGTGTAAGCAAGAGAACTAAAGTTTGTTTACCGAAGGTAGTTCTTACTTTGGGAAGTAGAAAGTTGTTGCGAGAGGAGAACCGAGTAGAGTTTGGGTTAGAGATAGTGCTAGGAGGGAAAACAGATATCAGGAGTCCACAACGCAATACTTTGAAGAATAAAGGGCCAATATTTAGCTGGTAAAGACATGGAAGGGGCAAAATCGCAAGTTCAATGAACAGAGGAGTAGAAGAAGATAGACGGGAAGAAAAAGTAATGATTCTTAAAGCTTGTTTTTGGAGTTTTTGAAGAGGCCAGAGATGATTACAATATGCGCTGCCCCAAGACGATATACAATAATTCAAATGGCTATGAATAAAAGCATAATACAAAGTTACTAATGTTTTTATATCAAAGTAGGATCGAGCCCTGAGCAGGACACGTATTCCATATGAAACCTTTGTACAAATTGCATTTACATGGTAATGCAATTTGAGATGGCTATCCACAATAATACCAAGAAAACACACGCGATCAGTCGACGGAATCCAATCTGCGTTGATGTATAAATTAGGGACTGGAAATGGGTGTTTTTGAGGGGAGTAAAACGGAACAAAAACAGTTTTGTTAACATTAATAATGAGCCGGTTACAAAAGCACCATTGTTGAATGGCTAACAGGTCATTCTGCAAATTGCACATCAAAGTATGCTGATTACGATGGGATGACACAATAGTGGTATCATCTGCATGGAGAAAGCAACTGGAGTGATGAAGGCAAGAAGGGAGATCATTAAAAAAACTAAGAATAACAAGGGGCCTAAGATGGAGCCTTGGGGTACACCTTTATTAACAATAAAAGGGTCAGAATTCGAGTCATTGACATATACGACTTGGGATCTATTACTCAAGAAACTCTTTAGGAGTGATAAAGGGGGTCCCGAAATACCATAAGATTCTAATTTCAAGAACAAAATGTTATGATCAATGGTGTCGAAGGCTTTGCTAAAGTCGATGAAAACAGCCCCAGCTATGTCCCCGCGATCGACCACAGACTTTACCATATCAGTGAAGCAAGCGATGGCAATGTCAGTAGACAGTCCTTGCCTGAAGCCAAATTGACAAGGGGACAAGATACTAAATTTGTTAAAAAAATTAGTCAGTCGAACTTCAATTATTTTTCTAAAATTTTATCAAAAAACGGTAGAATTGGGTGAAAAACTGTGTGAGGGCGGTACCGGCTATGGGTTTGCTACCAGGAAGTACTCTGTCCGTCCTGAGAAGGTATGCCGGCAGTGTTCTCTGTTTGTGGGGACCAGTAGCGTTAAACCGCGCCATGCGATTGCTTCGTTGTAGTCCTACCATATGGCAGGTGCGGGTCCGGACGGGCTAGGACGATGAACAGCTTCGTTGCTCTGCATTGCATACGTGGCCTAGTTTATTTTTCCGCACACGTGTTTCTGCACCCACTTCACCCACACAGTAATGGCCACCTCGTATCTACTTACACAATTTTTAAGCGTTCCTGTGAGGTTACTGGAAGACACTCTTAGGTGCAGCAGAGGACATGCATGGTCACTGCATGCCGAATAGTGAGATTAACAAACATTGCGCCTGTTTGCGGAAAATAAAGTGGCACCGGGCTTGAGCTCGACCACTCTCGTGTCCTAAATTATGCTCCCATAAAGTTCGTTTAATGTACCGATGCTGGGTACCGCATTTCCTTTAATAAGGGTTTGCTAATCAGCAATACTCGTCATTAGTTTCCCACAACTCAAAGCAGCGCACTCTACCATATTCAGGCACAAAACTTAGATATGTTCGTAAATACGACATTAGGAATCGTAGAACCCTGAAGCTTACTGGGCGACGACAGAATAAAGGGACAAACGAAAACGGTTGATGAGCCGTCTTCGTTTGTCCATTTACTAGGTGGTCGTCCTGTAAACTTCAGCGCTCTACGTTTTCTGATGTCTCTATACCAACTAGCCCAACACCAAACTTTACTGAAACGCAAATCCGAGCTGTCCTTCAATTCAGTCCTGAAATATATATTTCTTGCATGCGCAGGCTACTGATGGCGAGCACCAGCCGGGGCCACGCTACTTTGGGGGCTATTTTACTGCTGGCGGTAAGCACTGCCGAGTCACTGATCTCGTGCTACCACATGGACTTGCTCATTCAGTTCACCTGCAGGACGCGAGCGATGCTTCAGGGAGCCATTTTTATGAAGGTGGGTCTCGCACCCCAAGCCATATTTGGGCGTTTTTGCAGTAGTACTCACAACGTTACAGGGGTTATCATTTCACCACCGTCTGTTTTTATGTCCCTTGAGAGACCACAGCATAAGCGGGTGCTTAGCGACTACACAAAAACATATTGTAGCAGGAACAGCAAAAAAGTATAATATCCATACAGCAACATCCTCTAAAACACAGTTATATGAGCTGTTCATTGCCATAGTAGATTCTACATCTGGTCTGTTGCGGGGAGCAAGAGTTTTGAAGGAACTGCAGAATATTCTGTTTTCTGGTAATTTCGGATTGCTCATGACTACTGGAATTCCCGGAAATTAAGTTTTTGTATCAATTTGTGAACGGCAGCAGGGAAAGATGACAATGATATTCTGGTGTAGCCAAGGGATTTGGAAGCATCGGTCCCAATTTTTATTGAATACAGTGTGACCGACCAAGTGGAGATGTTGTAGATGAGGATATGCAAAGCATTGATGTCTGTTTCGAGCGTGTACGTTTGCCGGTCATTCTTCACTGCAGCCTTTCGGGCATCACGAAAGCGTGTGCACACCTTCAATGTGAGGGGTATTTATTTTTTTATTTTAAGGAGAGGTCTCTAAGTCCTTTTCTCATCTGTATTCTGGACGGAGAAAAATAGCACGTTAGAGCGGATAGGACCGTCCTTACAATATTCCAATTTTCAGTAGTTACGAAGCCAGCAGCACAAACACACAGGCAAAAGCAAGATTCGGCAGATAATACGTTGCTGTCACGTTGGAACACAGGAATAGAAGATAATACAGCGAAAAGGGTGGACCGAGACACAAAGAAAAAGCGAACAAGCAATTTACTTCACTTACAAAGTTACTCACCATCTCAATTATCTGTGTAACAGTTGTGCGCAATACACTCCTTTTTGTTTTCTTGTCGTTATTTGAATACCACTGCCTTTCATTGTTCATTTTCTCGTTTACTGCAGGCCACACAAATGACAGCCCCAATGAGGTCTGCCTACCCGACAGGATCTGTAATCTCAATGCTTGCTGTCGACTGTGGAGCTATAGCTCATTTTATGATGATTGCTCCAATGCCATTCGGAGGATTGGTTACGCTGCCATTTCTTCTCTGGCTGCTCGCACAAAGAGTAGGCGCTGCGCCCGTTCTTTTCTGCTGCCTCTGGATAGCACTGATGTTTGCGCTGCCATTCTGCGTTTGGAAGTTTCAAAAAATGTTCTGGGTAAGTGTATCTGCCATTGCAATGAAATACGACAACCATCTGGGATACAAAAATGTAAATCCTAAATAGGCCTGATGACGCTTTTATGACTCGTTTATTTGATGTCAATAAGCCTCTGCCACATATCTAAAATACTCCTAATAGGTTTTCATGTATGAGCTGTATGAGGACGAGATCCCAGCTTCAGGAGAAGTCAATGTAGGAGAACCATGTTGGGATAACGATGTGGAAAAGCCAATGTGGAACGCAGAAATTTCTGCCATTGCGCTGAAAACTACAATTGCGTGAAAATAATAACACAGCAAAACGTTCACCACTCTCATGCACTGAGAATGGCAATGTTAGTGAAAATAAACAGGAGTAATTGCCATGACGCTAACACGAATAATGGTTTTGGCTCCTTTGCAACCCAGCCGATTGCAATACTTAAAAACATAATTTTATCTGCGCATCTTATCTGTGTAAATAGCTACCTTACGCCTCCATTGGTTTTAAGCTCACTACTTACCATCCAGTAAAATCGATCGCCTCAGATCGTACAATGCAGCACACTGGTACGTTCAAAAATAGTGTCATTGCAAAATGATTTTTCACTCATTCCGGTTGTCCACATTCATCAAAGCTTGCCCCTGGTTGACCAGTTTTAAACATTGCGCCATGCATAACCACTAGCCACCGCCACTGCAAACACGGTCTGACAAATAGGAAACAACAGTATAATCGAACAGCATGTCGCATTTCAACCTGGCGGCGACGGAAACCCTCGAGTTCTTGGTACACGTGATCAATATCGGTGTGCTACTCTCATTAAAAGAAAAAAATTGATCGCTGCCATTCATCCTAGGGTAGTTAGAAGTGACAAAATTTCTTACTAGACAGCAGAAAGTTGCATCTTTATTCAAAACTACCTACAGTGGGAAAGGTGTAATTTCAAAAAATTGGGCCCATCTCTCCGCGAGGGGGACTCGAGTAAATGCGTCGCATAGGGGGTGGGGTGTATTGCGTTAACGTTTAGTGTTTGGGGAGTTGGTGGTAGTGAATGCGTTGTATCAGCAGCTTCTTGACGTAGTTTGAATGAGTCAAGGATATAAGGCGCGTTCGTAGCCTCCCATTCTGTGTCGGCTTTGTGGCGCAGTGGGTAGAGCACCATGTACATTGCGTTCTGCCCGTAGGGTCGAGGGATCAAAACCAGGCGCCGGATAGTATTTTTTTATATAGTGTAGGGGGCGGGTGCGGACAACGACGGTGCGGACTACGACGGACGTCAACGCGGGTGACATCTTGAGTTACTGAAATTCTCTGCATTTAAAACAAAAAACAGCCAAATTTGCAGATTAGACGACAAGAGGGAAGAAACGGCGGAAGTGGTGGTCTCCAATGCTTTATGTTTTTCCAATGGCTGCCAATCTTGTCGATAGATGGGACACTGGTACCGTTGAGCACACGCCGTCACTCCGAACCAGGAGAACACCTTTGCATGAAAGCTTACGTCATCACTAAGCGCAGGCAACCCACGAAGCAGCCAATCCGTATTTTTTTATTTTCTCAGCGAGTTGAAAAAGAGGTACAGTCGAGCCAGCTTATAGCGAACTTGAGTGTCACGCGGCCTCCATTTCTTATATACTGAAGTTCGTAGTAAATGGACCTCAGTAAAAAATCAGAAGTCAAAGCACAATTTATTTTTTCGCAAATACGTTCGTGATGACAGAGTATTTCTGCAATGAAGACTTGATGAGGGCGGTCTCCAGTTTATTTAGAGAAGCCATGTAGTCTTCGCCGAGTCCCTTGGCGTAAACCAGTATTAAGGTCCTCTATGGAGCCCATTCCAACAGGCGCGCTTATTGGCGCAGGCTCAGAAGTTTCTACGTCATCCGCGTCCGATTCCTCCACATCGCTCTTGTCCCGCACTTCAATAACGATGCCCTCACCCGTGCGCCGTTTCGCAGTGCAGAATTTTCATCGGCGCAAACGAAATCGCCCCAGCCGAAATCGCGGTCTTACGCCTGCCATGCCTCGGCATGTCACGGTCAAACTCGCTCCGCCACTCGGCGAAAAAATCACGCGTCATCCACCCCTTAGCGTTGTGCCTTTAGCGCATGGGCACATAGCTCCTAAAGGAACGCGGCATCTTCGATTTTCTGTTGACGAAGGCCACGCGCTCGTCGCTGCCATCCATGTCAGTGCACCGAAGTGCCTAGACGCGCACTTTGCTATGCTTCCCGGAAGCTCATGTATCGCCTTTCATGCTGTTCGTTTTTCCGCCTACATCTGGTAAAATATCGCAGTTTCATCCGCGTTATAGACGTCACGCCCTCGCTTAGCTTGAAATAACTTCTCCGTTAGCCCGGTTTGCCTGCGAGGAGGCTCGGGAAAGCGACTTGCGCCGCAGAGCTGGACAGAGGCCGTCATTTAAGCCCACATCGCGGCACCGCCGTACGCTGTAACCAATCGGCAGGGTTCAAAGACGTTCGTTGTACATGGAATTTTATGCCATTTAAATTAAGTATATTTTGAGGTCACGCGGGTTTTGTTCGTTATAAGCGAAAGTTCGTTTTAGGTGCGGCCGGTATAAGTGGGCACGACTGTATAATAACGGGGAGCTTGTAAAACCGAAAAGGTCAAACTGCCTGTAAAATTCCGCCGCAAATTTTCGGCAGAAGACTTAAGTAGGGCATTACAAAAATGATACCGCATGTACAACATATTTAGCAATGAACGTGCATGTACAAACACACTCTTGGTAGATATGTTTGTAGAGGACTATGAAAAAACACAGCGATTCAACTGTTATTCTTATTGACCACTGGCTTGAAAAGTGACGTCTCGTGCATGTTGGACTGCGAAAATGTCTCCCGAAATTGTTTATCAATGAATGCACAATAAATCAGCCAATCCTGGCCAGACACTGCTCTGCACTACACGTCTCTACAGAAATAAAGTAGCTAAGGCAGAATGCTGAAGAGTACATGTAGGTTTCAAATTTACATGCTGGTAAAAAGAAAAAATACATATAACCTTCCTTTTTTGATGTCTTTAACAGATAAAACAAATGGCGGCTCGTGAAGAGAGAATCAAGAGCCTTTCGGATCTACTAGCCTCGGTTCGCACGGTGAAGATGTATGCCTGGGAAGAGGTTTTTTTGGAGACGGTCCAAAGGTTACGTAACGTGGAGGTGTCTTGGCTTTACAAAGCAAACCTCCTAGATGGCGTCCTCGACTCCTTCTACACGGCTTCAAGCTCAGTGGTAAGCTGTAGTCGAAATTACGCTTACCGAAAGTGAATGGCTGGACGCACCCTTCAAGTTTATCCAAGCACTTCAGCTGGGTACTAATATTTTTTTAAATTTTCCAACGGTCGTCTTCAACATCAAACGGTATTGACTTCATTTGTGTTATATCTATGCCAACGTGGTTAAACAGTTTTTTGCTCGCCTAAGCAACGTCACTTTTCTTGGCTTGCTTGCGATGTGGTTTTTGCTATAATTCGTGTCGAGTCGGGGTCGTTCGAGTTCAACATACAATGAGACGTATCAGGCTAATGCCTTAATAAATTGACTTTTAAATTTTCGGCACACCAGAACTTCTGCCTAAGTGCAGTATAAAATTTGCCTTCTAACGTGGGTGTAAAAAAATTAAGCGATTTCATGTTTCATGATAATTCCATCTCTCGCCCTAGAAATCTGCGTCTTGTCAACAATGAGAAACAGCTTCCACAATTCAGACCTGTGAGTAGAAAAGACATTGCTCGAATCATCGTCCAACCAAAAGCTAAAAACACACCATAGGTTTTATTTTGGTTCCGGAAGCATAGGTCGTTTCTTCGATTTCCAAGTTCTGTAACAAGGCGTGAGGCGAAGTGCCTTAACACGGTTCAAAAATCTTGTTTTATTTTGCAGATGACACTGCTTCTGTTCTGTTCGTTCTACTTTTTCAAGCCTACCGTGGATCTGACGCCTGAATTATCGTTTTCCTGCATATACTTGCTGTATATGACCGACTTGACACTGAACTCAGCAGCGCTTGTATTCCGAACCGGACGTCAGGTACGCGCTGCTGACAGGAAATGTGAATTCCTTGATATGTCAACCCTTTTTTAGGACTACTGGGAATTTATTCGTCTCATCAGACTCTTGCGCACAAGCATGCTGTGTGCTAGCAAGGTACTGGTATTACTGACATTGTCCTTACTGAGTTCACGACCAAAATAAAAAGAACTGGCTGAGCCGAAATGCTCGTCCCTAAATTTATACCAGCACTATATCGCAACCAAAGTACGTATTTTAGGATTTTGAGGAAGGGAGATAATGATTTCGTTCGGAAGGCTGCTAAAGAGAGTGTAAAGTGAGAAATCAAGAAGTTGGCTAATACGGGTAGTTCCTTTCAGAAGCAGACCAAACTGGAAATATTTTTCTCCTAGGTATCTCTTGCGCTGATCCGCATTTCCAAATTTTGCACTGAAGCACATGAAGGAAAACAGAACGACGGAGTCACCCCTGATGCCGACCAAGAAAAAGGTATTTCGTTCCTCTAGAAGTAACTAGTTGTACGGCGAGCTTTGCGCAGCAAGGCTACATCCCGGCTGTGAGACGGTGCGTTGTAGAAAACTACAGATTGATTAAGCCAGTCAACCTGAGTATCTTTAACTTTACTCAAACTGTTCTCGAAAGCGCATTTACATTTGTCGCTTCTACTGGGGAAACAGTCTATGCCGCTATGATTGTACCTAGATTAGGGAACTAGTGTAAGTGAGGCAATTGAGTTTACCTTGCATATTTTAACATCCTTGTTTTGTGGAACTGAAACATGGAGACTTAACGAGGTTAAACAGAAAAATTAAGAGTAGTATTTACGCTCCCAGCCTCATAAACAACGTGTTCTAAAATGTGTTAAAGCTATTTAAACAATGGCTTTGTTAGAATGGGGACAAAACAAAGCAGAAGCTTAAGTAAATCACAGCCCCACATGATAGCCTATGTTGCAGTGGCCCTTGTTGGCGACGCTGGCAGATTTTCAACATACACTATTTATTATGGCACCTCTACGATGTAAGCACTTGCAACCAGAGCAATTTGCCCCGGCCATCCATGCAGTTCTTGTACGTTGAAAAACAGCTACAGCTGCCCCACGCGCATCTAGTAGCAGCGAGAGTGAATCTTGCCAGGTGACGTAACACCTTCGTCCATCGTTGGGCATTACTAAAGTCTTTCACAGAATAAGGCTGTCTCTGCAGCGTCAATTATCAACACCCCAAATTACACAACCTCAGTTTCGCTGACGGAATTTTTTTAAGTGACGCTTCACTGCTTTCGTCCAGCGGTTTCGTCGCGATTGCAGAAATTTACCTGTGGTCCTCATACACCCCCTGCGACATACCGCTTGAAGCGCATCGTGTGATTCGCCGGGCTCCTTTCGGCGCTGCGCACAAGGCCTCGTTTTCAGCCACCCTGCTGAACTGATCCGCTTAGCGGCGCGCGGTCGCGGTCGCTCAGCTGATGGGCAGCCGGCCAACCCCGCCGCCTTCCACGCATGCGCCGCTATGCCGTCTCGGGCTACGTGACCTATGTTGCGCCGGGTGAAGAGGAACACCGCGTTCGCTGCGAATGGAAGTGAGGGGGGCCTCTTTCTGTGAGCCTTGCTAGGGCCCGAAGGCCGTTGCGCCGTGTTCGCTAATGCAGCTACATAAGCCGTTAATCAATCGAAACCAAGATTCAAACAGGTGACGCCAATGTTTTGCTTTACATATCTAAGGTTAGCTAAGCTAATCCGGCATTTCTTTGCTTTCACGTAGGGTTTTAGGCCACCGTCCAAGTTCACAGAATTATTGCTGTACTGCTTTCATCTACCCACATGTTAGAGTGTTATTTTATAAGATTACTTCTGAAGGGGTTACATGGCACACCAGTAAAAGCGCTGTTTATAAAAAAATGCCCAATTATGTTTTGCCCTGTTTTTTTTCACCATCACAAAAATAGAACGAAAAAAGCACAGTGATAGAAACGAAACAAATTTTTGGCATACAAAAAAATTAGCAGCACTAACTGTTTTCTTTCAAGGGCGTGTCAAACTGGAAATGTGCACGTTTTCATGGAACCATCCGAAGGACCAGGCTCCACCACAGCTGGAAGGTCTAAGTTTGGACATCCTTCCTGGCTCTCTCGTGGGCGTTGTGGGTTTTGTGGGAAGCGGAAAGTCGTCGCTTCTCTCCGCCATCATGGGAGAAATGCGTTGCATCTCCGGAAAAGTCATCTGCAATGTGAGCACAAGTTCTAAGAACCAGTGATATCACTTTTTTTATTACTGGTTTATAGGAAGTAAAAAAGTGGGTGAGTGGACGATAGAAAAAGGAAGCAGGCACGTTTCGAAAAACTGAAATCAATGAGTCAGGTATTTATTTTAAAACTGCAAGTTCTCACGGCTGCCTACTCTCCACGATTGCAAACTTCTAAGCAGCTTTTCTGCTACGCTGTTGCATTTTGATGTAGAAACGTAAATCTGAACGAAATATGTCGTACTTTTTTGTTTCGGGCAGGGATGCTTGAAGAGCCTCCTTCTGTGCGACTGTTCCAGTGTTGTTATTCGCCTATTTTATTAGAAAATACTTTGGTGAAACGCGTGAAATTTTAATAGTATATTTATTCAAGAACCTAGGAATTTTCGACCGTCTGTGGATAGTGCTAGCCTACACTTTATGCGTGCTTAAAATGTTCGCAGCCTTCTAAAGCTGTAAATTTAGAATGCAGGTTGAATAATTTGCACATATTCACAAAAAGACGTCTTACAATCAAAAGAAAAAAAACGCCGGACACATGCCAGAAAAGCCTAACCTAAAGAAACAGTCACTTATTAACCCGCGAATTCCTTGCCTCAAGCAAATGTCGTTTGTGCTTCGTTCACTTTGTCGGCCAGATAATTTTGATATTTAATACCTGCCGGCGAGAACAACTTTTACATTTCGGAGTGCTGCACACATATCCACCGCTTTCAAATGAACCGCAACATTGATGTTAACAAACGTATGAGTAACTGGAGAGCGAATACGTTTTTGCTAGTCGGAGCCTTCGTTGTAAGTGCGCTTCCCTGCAAGTGGGTGTAGCACACGTTTTTACTATAATTGTTATGTATGAATATTATTTGGCTACTTCAGTCTTTACACGGCTCTAAAAAGATGTTGGAGGGGTTACATTTGTCAAAAATTTCAATGTGAGTGCGGCCGAAACAAATGCAGCAACTGCATTCCGTATGACCGCTCGCAGTATGACGTGCCTAATTGAGAACTACGGTTGAAAAATATTCTTAAGCGGCCAAAAAAGTGTTTTGGTATTATAGGGGTTGTTTTGTGCTCTCGCTGCGACTTCTCGAGTACGAAATGATGCTTCAACAAGTGTCGCATTAAGGCCTCGTTACCCGTGCTCAACTTCAACTTAGTAGAGATGGTAGTATGACGTTGATTTTATTGGTTGTACACTCGTCGCTATTGCTTTTGAATTCCCCATAGAAACCCGCTAAACATGGAGTGTTTCTAAGCAAACTCTCAGCAAACGATCGGTATTGGCAACCAGTTGCTTCTGTTGTCCGCCAGCATCATCCTTTCGTCGCCATAGTTTCCGTTTGAATCAGACACTTGCCAAGTAACATCCCAGCGCAGAGGAGGCCACACTGCCAAAGCCAGCTGCTCCTTCTTTCTCTGCTCTTGCGCTTTGTAGACAAAGCAAATGCGTCAATTCTTCCCGACACGTCCTATTTATTACTTACGCAATTATAATAGAAAAAAATTCACGCATCTCCACGAAGTGAATCGTGACGATTGGGCGAAGTTCTGGGGATCGTTCTTACGCTAAATCACCCGTGGCATTGCCCACTCTTGCATGTAATAGAGTGACAACGCGTGTGTACAGTATATACAATTCCAATCCAATCCAATCCGATGCAATTCAATTTAATCCAATCCAATCCAATGGAATGCTCCTCGCGCATGCGCAACACTGTGTACATGGACGCCAAAGGACAAGCCACGTAGAAAGCGGCGTCCTAAAGCAAACGGTGGTGCCTGAGACACAACACGGCTAATTAGAGGACTTCAGATCGCGTACCTTCGGCCTCGCGGGCTTTTGTGCACCTGTGACGAGACAAGCTTGCACATGGGTGGGGGGGGGGGGCGAGGCGGATGAGCCAAATAAGGGGTCAGTTCATTGCTGTACGGTACTAGGAGATGACCACGCGTGGAAAAATAATTGCTGTTCCTGGCCTGAAGACACAGATGACTGCACGGCACACCTTCATACCCGAGAGACTGAGTGCTCGCTTACTACGAAATGCGGTGGGTTAAAACATGTGCAATAGTGTGTTTTAACTTCGACATGATGCGGCAATCTTCTGCGAAGTTGTAAAAGACGTAGAAATGGCGTTCATCCTCAGTTTGTGCCGTCCGGAGATTTGAGTCCTCCTTAACTTCTTTTGTTCATGTGCATTGTGACAGGCGCATCAGCCACAAATTGCGCGCTAAAGTTAAAATTAAAGCCGTGTTTTTAGTTCCTTCCATCCAGCTTGATCTTTGTTTTGAACCTCCTCCAACTCTTTTATGCAATTGTTAACATGACTGCGATAGGTGGAAGGTACGATGTTACACATATTCTTGTTTGCAAAAAAACTTTTTGCGGTCAATTTTTGTAAAATTTTGCTGTGATTTGATGTATGCGGAGCGACCGTAACTAAATAAGCTACTGCTCTTTGGCGTTTGTAGGGTAGCATGGCCTACGTACCTCAACTTGCTCATCTGCACAATATGACCCTGAGGGACAATATTCTCTACGGAAAGCCAATGGACACGGAACACTACGAACATGCCATCACAGCGTGCTGTCTTTCGGACGACATTAAGAAGCTGCCATATGAAGATCTTAGTGAAGTTGGGGAAAAAGTGAGTGATCTCAAATTTCCTGAGGCACCTCTTCAGCTTGTGTGTTGCTGGAACAGAATTTAACCATTTTGAACTGGTCGCCGCATCTCCGTGCGCATGACAGGATTTCTCCCAAAAAGGATACTTCCAGAAAAAGATGCTTAATAAGGTCACTTACGCTTGAAAAGATCCGTTCGCAGGCAATGGTAAGGCAATAAAGTAACTTTGCGTTATGTGTTAAAGGAACACGTGCAGGCGAAATTGTTTTCTGTATATGGTGGAACTCTTTTTTGCCTGTTTGGCTTGAGTTCTCACTGCATATTTTCTTTTTCTTCACAAATGTCATTGTCGGCGATAGCTGTGGAACGTTAAACACATACATCTTTATCCGAACTAGGTTTTTATCTGAACTGATCAGTTTGAAGAAGTCCCCCATTTTTCGCATACGTACCGTTACCATAAACGGTACCACGTTCTTATACACTACAGTAGATGGTACATCGTCAAAAAGATATATTTACCATATTTGCCACATTCAAACAAGTTTGTTATACATCTTAATTTTTTGTGCTTATGAATGGTGTAATATTTTTCAAATATCTTGTGGTTTAACGAGCCGAGGCTGCACCTGGGTTATTAGGCCCATTGTTGTACAGCAAAGAAAAGTTTGGGGATTTCCCCTTGGGGATCGTTCCTAAATCTGGTCTCTTAACTGTTGTGGGAGCACAGCGGAGTAATTTTAAACACTAAGGATGTAAATTTGCGGCTAAATATTGACGCACGGGCATTGTCACTTGAAGGCAAAACTTTTTGCCTTCATCTGAAAAGCAAACACCGCTTCGGGGATCAAACCCACGTCTTTCAGCTCAGTACAATATTGCCTTAGCCATTGAGCCGCCATGGCGACTTCTGTAACTCTTCCAGTTATGTTTCTGATCATATCACCATTTGACTACTCTGTGAATCTGCTGGAAGCGTTTGGGGTTGATATTTTTCAGGGGTCAGTGAAAGTGCATTGCGCAAAATACACGTTTTTTAGTAGCACAAAAACACTATCACTAAGCGCATCTTTATCATCACAAACGAAGGAAACAATAAGGGAGCTACTCAGCCTTCCACGCATACGCCTGTCCTGCAAGCATTGTAGAAAGTGCTTACATCAGCAGCCCCCTTCTGGGCTTTCCCTACCCCTTGTAAGTTCCGCTTCCGTTTCTGTGGGTAACGCTCATTATTGCTTATTCGATGCAAACGTAAACTATGCCCAATCCCTATAGAGTAGCCAACCGATTTTTCACACTTTCAGCGGAAATAAATAGTCCGAATAAAAGAGCACTTCGAAAAATCCGCGAGTCGCAAAAACCAACATTATTTCGGGTAAATAGGACTAAAGAAGACACGCATGGTTCTTTGCCTTACCTTACTCCTTCGTCTGAAAACGTCTCCTCGCATCGCTGCAAGCGTCACGCTTTTCTTTCTTTCTGAACACTGGGCAATAGCGCCAAAGCGTTGGCATTGCGTTGGCGGTTGTGGTCGGTCGGAAGTGTTCTCGTCGAAGTCAGAGTCCCTGTGGGAGAGAGCGTTCACTTTGGGAACGTTCCTGTCGTCCGTTAGCTCCACGACAACGCTATATGTTGCTGTCCAGTGCAGCAAACTTTCGCAATGTCGTGACAGATGATAGGTTGTTCCACCGGCCGGGGTAAGCCAATCCGCGTCCAATCTGAAGCTAGACAGGTGGTTACGATTCAAAATGGTGTCGTCCTGGAGTGGCACCATGCCCATGTCGCGGAACATTTTGCAGCAAAATCAAACTTTAGGCTTTATTTTGTCCGAAATAACCGTAGTTCATATGAATTACTCCTATAAGACAACTGCCGGTTTCTGGGGAAGTTTCAAAATATCACGCAAGTCAGATTTGTTTAGGTCTGAAAAACGGTCGGCTACTGTATTTCATTCTAATCAAGAATCTGCTTGCAATTTCTGTCTGCTCTAACAACGTCAATAATTAAATCAAGGACATTTCTGATTGGGAAGCGCTAGCACAAATTAAGACGCGCAGCCATACCAAACTCTGTATCACATAATTCATACTCGGCACACTACACGCAAGACTTTGGCCTATTCATCGCTCAATCAGAATTCTGGCGTGGTGGCAGGCGGTAACGGGTATATTGAATCGTGGGTGCCTGCATAAAGCAGTGAAGTTGAAAAAGTTGTAATTTCAACCAAATATTTCCAAAACGCACTATATACCAATCGCGGGTGTTCCAGAGCTACTCGTGCAACAGCACGTTCTCCAGATATCTTCGTACCGATCGTCCCCACTTCAACGCTGAACGCCGCGGATCTTGCCCGGTGCCAATGTTCCACGAGTATTGTGTTAGCCAAAGGAAAATTACGGTGAAATGAAATTAGGTAATATTGAGATAATCGCGTGAACTGGGGTTGAAGTGCCTTACATTTGCAGGGAGTATCAGTTGGGGTAAAAATGCGTTGCTGGGGCGAGCGTGACACTTGTGTACAACCTTGATAAAACACGTTTCGCGAATTCAACGTAAGACACAAGCCATGTTGAGTTGAGAGTTTGACATACCACGGGCAATCCCGAGAACATTTGTGGTAAATACCAAATATTTCATGCGATAAGAATACCATTCGTATAGCAATGACAGCAAGAAGCGTTCGGACAATGACTTAGTCGAAAATGATGCCAAATATGCTGAACCACATTGCGCTGTTAATGTGTAGCCCAATGCCGTAATTTCAATCTAGGCTGTCACTGCAATCAGGGAGTCTGTGACATCAATTCTATGCATTCAGCAAAAGCCCTTAAACTACAGGCAATAGACAGAGCAAGTTATATAATAAACATTTCCGATTTATTGTCCTACAAATTTGGTTTACTTTGGAACAGGGTGGTAACCTGAGTGGTGGACAAAAACAGCGACTTTCTATTGCCAGAGCTGTGTTCAGCCGCAGTGACGTTTACTTGCTGGATGATCCACTCAGCGCTTTGGACCCTGTGGTTGGAAAAATGGTATTTCATGAAGTCATTGGTAACGCTGGCCTCCTCCAAAACAAGGTACGTTGACTAGTTGTTTTTGTATGTTGCCACCTACAGATAACGCTCATTCTTCTTATTTATCGCAAAAGTTAGGGTCTCCCGCTTCACAGTTTTGTAATAATCGGTACATTGTGCTCGAAATGGTCTACGCGTGCGGTCGAGCCTGATCTTTTATTGGCATTGCATAATTAATGAACGATGGAACAGTTGAAACTGAACGCGAAAAAAACAACAAAAATTACGGTTAAAATTATATTTAACCGGCTAGTATTAGACTGGTACCATGGAAGCTCGAGGCTGCAGTTACCCTGCCACTAGTTTGAGCCAATTATTACGTCTTTCTGTTAGCGTGTTTCTGAGTAATTATATTTATGTGACTTGTAGGCGTCACACCGTTCCAGTAGGCGTTGACAAAGCGCAGGCATGACGTACTCTTGACAGAGCTTTCAAGGTTCACGTCCACTTTTATTTAACACAGCAAGCCACTTTAAAACGCGCATTCACTTGCAATGTTAGGTGCGCCAACCAACAGTCCAAACCACGAGCACAAGGCAGACTCTACACTATTATATTAGAATAATTGGTTGACTGATACGCACAAGTATACTTCTATAACATAATCGCAAAACATGACACTTTGGTGAAGTCTCTTGGAGGCATTTTAACCTTCAAGGCCAATATGGGCATATTAAACCTGCACCTAACACCGCTCTCGTAACTAGCGATGTCTTGGTGGCTTTGTGAAACTACCTCTCACGCGAAAAAAATCTACGTAACTGTGTATAATTGAGAGACTGCGGGTTCGGCGGGATGTACAGCCAACACGACATCACTAACGGTTAATGCTTCTGGTACAAATGTATTAAAACCAATAAATTTAGTGAATTTACCAATGAAAACCTAAACATGGTTCATACACTTTGAAGAATTACAAGTAAGCTCTCGCAGTTTGTAATACTCTTGCTTCTCAGAAAGACGTGGCAAGATAGGTCAGCGTAAACCGGCAAATAGAAACTTTGATGCTTCGCACGAAGGGATGTACTTCAAAGCATCATGGACTCATCTGGCGTCGTGGTTGATATGGACTCGTGTTCATACTGAATCACAGCGCGAAGGACGGGACAGACAGAAGACTAACAACTGGACAGACGCTGTGATTAAGTATGAACACGTACCAACTCGCCCAACTTGCAACTGTGATATGGACTCGGTTACAACCACACCGCGCGGCCTCTCCAAAAGAGGAGTTTGGCTACTGGTTAAAAGCTGGAGAGACAACTTTCTCTCGATATCGGTTACTGGTATTCTCCCGTAGCTTTGAGGCCCATATGAATAAATATGCCTCAGTTACATGTTTTTGTGGGCCAAGAATGAGGATTTTGGTAAGAAATTTTGATCATCCCGCTGCGAGGCTATTGCAACTTGTTACGCTCTATCTCGGCAAAAGATCTATTGGCCACGAAAATGGAACAGCGATGTAACGGCAGTTGCGAGTCATAATGCGTCTACGTCTAGCGTAAATCTGACAGCGGAAGCCGCCTGTATTTCTCACCTCCCTCCTCATTGCCAGTCGCATTACCAATGACAAGCAACGCCAACTCAAGGTGATCAGCCCCACATAGACATAAGGTCTATGACATAAAAGGCCCTTATTTCATTTTAAGTTGCTCACATAAAGTTCAAAAGTGCAATGCACTGTGCTGAAGATGTTACATTTCCGTAGTTGTGCTGGCAGTAATATTTCATTCTGGAATTTGAAGTCAAAGCACCATTCGAAATGAGATTCAAATATGGACAACCGCTTAATTTTTTCGGAGAAAGCGTTCGACTAATGTTAGCGAGTTGAGTTGATATGATTACAGCCACGGTAGTGGCAGCATTTGCAAGTCAATTGCTTGCCGGTCGCTTTGCCTTTGAAAGAATGTCGAATTATACTACGATCTACACGTATTCCACCACGCCACTCGCCCTTTTTGTCTGTTTCATTTATTATTTATTTATTTATTGGTGGCGCTCTTCTTTCAATTCAGCAGCTATTTCTACATTTTTACGCCATCTCTCAACTAAAACGTTTAAGATTTTGCGCTATACTGTGCACATGCGGCTCGACCGCCACATTGTCGACCTTTTGGTTCTCCTGGTCGTTTTCTTCCTTTATGATTTAGAACTACTCCCTTCCCTTTGATAGTAAAGGGACGTCAAGTTGATGCACTTATAAAAGCTTAAAGTGTTCACGCCTCGCCGTCTGTAAATATTCTCTCCCGCAGTCTGATACAGGTTCGTGAAACCATCTGCGTTACATTGACGTCTACAATTCAAGAAGACCACTCCTGCAGAGACTAGGATATTTTGAGTCATCTTGAACTGCATCTGCCTTCAACTGCCCCTGCACTCTGGTGCCCTCGCACGCCGACGAACGCGTATCGCACATAGGGCAGACTTAAACCTCTCATTGCATCTCCCGCATGTACAGCATGTACTTCTCTCGGGACTCCTCACCCCCCTTTCCCGGCTTGGATGGAGGTCCAAACCATTAATCCCAACCAAGGGCAAAGCCCACGCAACCTTTCCCCCCATATCGGCAGGGTGAGTACTGGGCTATGGCGATGGGTAGATCAGATCCGCCGGTGCAAGAAGCCTTCATCGATAGGGCGGCAAACGTCACCGTGGACCTTCCTCCCGCGGTCACACCTCCTCCCATGAATTAGCCCTTGGGGCAATAAAAGTTATAAGTAAGATGGCCTCAGGTCTTCCTTCCTTTTTTTCCTTCCTTCCGTCCACTCTTCCTTTTTGTCCCTGTGATCCTTGCGCTGTTTTTCACCATGAATCTTAATAAAAGTTATGTTTCTCTCCCTCTCTTTCTCGTTCAGATGGTAATTCTCAAAATCATATACTGTCTCATCTTGTCCTCAAAACCATCCACATCTCTCTTGGGGTCTGTGTTGAGAGCCAGCGCGTAAGATAAACGCGGTGTCCAAACCACCTTTGACGTGTTCGTGAAGAGTATGTAGACTTGCGTTAGCTTGGTTTTAAACTGGCTCCCATTGAGGAAATCACAAAATGTGATAAGAGTCATTGATAAATTATTTGCAGCTGAACCATCTACTGTGGCGTGTCAGAGAAGCGGCAATTTGTTGAAACGAAGGGAGCGTTGCAAACCGTAAAACGCACATTGAAGCCTTTAGGAGTTCACAAAAAATAGAGCAACGTTTATCCCTTTGTCCTTCCCTTACAAGCTCTTCGCGACGATTATATGTCGTATGAGGTACGTTGGTTCAGTTTATACGCTAAATTATTTTGTTATGCCTTTGTTTGGTTCATCATTTCCAGACACGGATAGTTGTCTGCAACCAAGGCACTTACCTTCCTCACATGGACAAGCTGATCCTCGTACACGAGCGGGGTATCCGCGTATATAACGCACTCCACGAGCTGCTGGCGGATCCTAACTGTCCAGAGAGGCTTAGAGATGAGGCTGGCCACGACGACCTGTGCTCTTACGATGACGAGAGGTAAGCTGCTTAGTGAATCGAGAGGGCGTCCCACAAACTGCTGTTTCCAATACTTCTTGTTAATTTGGAAGCGGCGCACTTCAGAGATATAGATCCTCATATTGATGGCATTCTTCCACACCTTCTAAATTGCATTTGGAGTTGACGGCATTTACCTTTCAAAATACTTGAGAATAAGCCACTCGCACTACGTGGGCGACAGTTAAGACTGCTTTCGGATTCTAAAAACAAAGCAGCAACTTAGTCTTATTTATGTAAAACACGTTACAAAAAACTTTCGAAACCTCAGTTTAACTAACAAAGCTTTTGCTTGTTTGCCCGCATTAAACTCAACTGGCGTTAATAAATCCAAGAGGAAGTCTTTTCATTTTTAAAGCGACTTTTTTGTCTCACTAATGGCGATTGCACACAAAAATGCCCTGCAGGAAAACCAGCTTTACACAATAGGTGGGGAACTTTATCTTTACGTGTTTCTAGAAAGGCGCGTGAAGCGCTTCAAATAAAAAAAAAATAGACGGAAGCTCACACTGACGCGTAAACCTTGGAGGTGGCGAAGCTATACGCAACCTTCCCGACCATCACCACGGTTTAAGTCCACGATTGCAGCCAGTTTGCTTCTTCGTTGCAGCAACGACCTTACTACATCATTGTTGCTATAAGTGTGAGCTTCCCTCATTTCTTGGAAGTGATAATCATTGGACATCACGTTGGTAAGGTGTACGCTATTACGTGCCTTTTTGTTCCGAGCAAGTGTTGCCACGATTACTGCGAAAATTGGAGTTTTTTTTTGTCAATCTTTTCCAATTTCCCTGGGGGGTATGCTTGACTTGCAAACGTGCACCGATGACGTTGGACGATTGCCGCGAGTCAGGCACACACAAGCGTTAGGCATTTTCTTGGTTTTTTTTTTAAGTGCCGGGCGGTCACCGCAATCTTGGCCAATGCCCTAAGTTGGAATGCCTGGCTTGAAAAACGTGCACACTGGACGGTGGGCGCTCGTCGACAGGCACGCACGAACGAGCGCTCGGCATTTCTTGGTTTTGTTAACTGCCGGGCGGTCGCAGCAAGGTCCGTGTTCACATGCGCTCCCTCGGCAATTTCTTGCTAGTTTTAACTGCGGGCACGAAAAATGACGTTTTTCTCCCGAGCTTTGCTCTTTAAAAAAAAAGCCTTGCCGTGCTCGCACCTAAGCGACGCGGTCGCCGGTGCCGTCTGCCGGGAGCTCTTCGGGCAGCTGAAGGCGCCTCTCCGTCGCTGACGGCTTTAGTTTCCCTTTCCGCCGCAGCGCCAGCTGTGAGCATTCCGGCCATTTCGAGAAAGAAAGAGGGAGAGAGAGATGAGGAGGAGGAGGAGGACGTAGAGAAGGACGGGGAGGGGGCGGAGACGGAAAACTTTATTCAGCAGAAGAGCTGGTTATTGGCGGGGTCGTAAGGAGGCTTTTGTGGCATCTTGAGTATGCTCACCGGAGACCTGTTGACATCACCAGTCCGGTTTGCAAGAAGTGACCTCAGTTGCTATGCTCTGTATACCTCACATATTTCATGGCTGTGGTGTGGGTTCCTGCGGTTGGTACACTGCGAGGCCTCGAATCACGGCGTCACAAGAGAGCCTGCTAATTTTCCCTCAGCTATGGATATGCGAGAATTCCACAGATTTCTCCAGAAATGTGTGTACTAGTTTGCACAGGCGGACAGCTACCGCATGTGACTAGCTAAACCCGCCTGTTATTAAATCACGCTTGAGCATAGTTTGGAATCGGTTAGCGTAAAGAATGCCAGCAGTCATACATTTTCGTATCAGAGCAGAAGGGTTTGCTGAAGGGCCAGTTGGCACATTCTACTACGAAGAAAAACATCGAAAAAAAAAACAGGACGGAGTAAAGACTACAAGCCACAAGCACTGACAAGCTGAGCGCTTTATTACAACAGAAACTTTTATATATATAGGATAAGATCAAAAACGAAAAAAAAATGACGAAATGAACGCAATCAGATTTCGCAAAGAAATGTGATAGCCCGTGACAAAAACTTAATCCACCACGTGGATTTACGGCGTAAGGTGGTCATGACAAGTACACTATTCCCTCCTCCGGAGGTGCAACAGACGGCTCGCTCGCACATGCGTGTGTATTTGTTTTGATTTCAAAGGCTTGAAATATTTCCCGCTCCCTCTGTCCGGGATACCGTGCGAGGATCGCGCAGTCATGGAAGAGTTGAGTGCAGCCACAGGAAGCGCAGTGTTTTGCCAAGGCGCTACTTGTGGACGACCTTACAGTGCACGCATGCTCCCTCAGGCGATCATTTAGGCAGCAGCCTGCCTTCCCAGTCTACGTACGGCCACACGGCCACAATGGGAGTTCGTACACGGGTTTTTCAACCCAGTCGACATAGCGTGTCCTGTGCTTTTTTAGGCATGCGGTCACCATCGGAGCTTCAGCGTTGACACTGCTTGCACAATCGGCGGGTGTGCGGCTCGTAGTCTCCGCACCTAACGACTGTGCAAGCGTGTCAACGCTGAAGCTCCGAAGGTGAGCGCACGCCTCAAAAAGTGTAGCACACCCTATATCGACTGTGTTGAAAAAGCCGTATACGAAATCCCATTGTCGCCATGTGGCCGTACGTACAGTGCACAACACCTTTGTCTATAACACTGAGTTCAACTTCAACTCGTTACCTCTCAAAACTGCGGACTAAAACTTGTCAAAAAAACGTTGAGGTCAAAATATATGGTTAAGACTTCAGAATGACACAATAGTTTTCTTCAAATGCTTTTTGGCCGAGGCAAGATAAGGCTATAAGTACGAAACCTGTGTTATAGACAAGCGTGTTGCCCTCTGTACAACCACGATCAAAAGTTTACGACCATGAAAATGGCAATTTTAGGTTATTTCTGTTCCGTTAGCAGCCCGACAAACGATCCTGTGCGTGTGAGATGTCGTATAGTTACTGAAATAAGGGAAAATACGGAACATAGTACCCCGGACTGTCACGTGGCAGAGAAATAAAGCAAATTTGCTGCTTTCGTGGTACGTAAACTTTTTATTGTGGGTGTACATCGGGCAGACAGGCTCCTGCCTAAATTATTGCGTCAGGGAACATGCGTGCAATGTAAGGTCGTCCACAAGTAGCACCTTGGCAACACACTGCGCTTCCTGCGGCTCCACTCCACTCTTACATGACTGCGCGATCCTCGCACGGTATCCCGGTCAGAGGGAGCGGGAACTATTTGATGCCTTTGAAATCAAAACAAAAGGAAAAGCGTGTAAGAGCGAGCCGTCTGTTGCTCTTCTGGAGGAGGAATTAGTGTTCTTTTCATGACCATCTTACACCGTAAATCCACTTGGTAGATTATGTTTTTTCACTGTCTGTCATATTTTATTGCGATATCTCCTTTCGTTCTTTTTTTCGTTTTTTCGTTTTCCTATCTATTTTATTTATATTTTTTTGTTGCAACAAAGCGCTCAGTTGTTCTTCAGCGGCTGTGGTTTGTAGTCTTTACTTCGTCCTGTCTTTTGCGCTGTTGTTCTCGTAGCATATTAGAGCGTAAACCTAATGAAATGTTTGGACCAAATTCGCAACACAGCAGGCTTAACAGCCGTTTTACCAAACACCACGTGGCCGCTGAACGACTGCTGAAGCGGCGGCATTACGCAACTGTCTAAACCACGATAATTACTTTCTGACTGCATTCAACAAGATCAAATGCTTAGGTTTCCAGAATCATCTTTCCGGCCACTCGTACAAGTCAATATACGCGAGGTAGGACGTTAGTTGGAGCCGCTTTGCCGGTCGATGGTCCCCACTACTCCGAAGCCGTCACGAATGTGTGGCGCCCCGCCGAAAGTAGCGGCAACAATTGTATTCTCCGCTGTCACGTGCCCGCTCATTTCCGACGCGTGAATTACCACACCATTCTCCGATTCCCGCCTTACGAATCCACCGTGTATCCCATTGCGCCTTTCCAACACGGTAGAAGCGGTTTGGATATTTGATATTGGCTTTACGTCAGGCTGAATAGGAGAAAGCTTTGCCTTTAACCACCATTCTCTTAATACAGCACCTTTGCGCCTTTGTTTCTTTTTTACGCATTTTGTTTAGGCAAAAGTGTTGGAAGAAGCTGCATTTCGAGGCGCTGTAGTCATTTCCGCCTCGTATCGACTCGCTTCACATCCTATTCCCGCGTCGTGCTAATCAATGAAAGTCTGGCACAAGACACTAGGTATTGCGTTCAATAACGCCCTATAGTGCGAAATTTAGCCTGCTCGTCTGAACGTGTGCATGCGAAATCTCCCTCGCCGTGGTGGCGCTCCCTGAGGAAGGCTAGAAAAGAGAAAGCATTGGGTGACACAGACGAAGAAAATGGGTTGGCTTTCGACCGTTTCTTCCCCGCTAAAGTCCTTATGGTTGTCGAGAAGACCTCTCGACGGCCTGCGAACAAAGCACACGCTGTCTAATACTCCGACACTGTAGCTAACTCAGAGGCGATTGACGCTGACGCCAGTATTGCACGTTTACATTAGCCGCCATCCAAACTGCGGATTAAGCCCTACAGAAGTGGGCAGTCGCTCCGAGGAAATCCAGCGGCCTCCTGGGCGGGATACCACTAAAGCTCTACTAGAAACCTTCAGCTTTTTCTGATTGCATTCCACGAGATAAAATGTTTAGAGATTGCAGAATCCTCTTTCCGGGCACTCGTAGTAGTCCATATACGCGTGAGAGGACGTTAGTTAGAGCCGCATTCATGGTGGGTGATCCCAGCTATTCCCCGCTTCAGCTTTTGTGTGTTGAAAACATTTCCACTTGTTTTTCGGCTTACGCTGTTCGGCACGAAGGGTTTGGGGAGGAATGAGGGTTAGACGAGAGGGTGCGGAAGGCTGCGTTTCAAGGTTCATATCGTTCGGCCCTTCGGTATGAAAATTAGCGCAGCTTGCTTTAGTCGGGCAAGGCTGGAGAAACAGCAGAGCCGGTGGTCTTTTCCCCTTCGGCGGAGAACCAACTCTTAATGCTGCACGCACGGGATGGGATGATAGCTCGATCGGACAGGCTCCGGTTTCATAACGCGAGGGATTCTGGTTTGATTCCCACAACGGTACGCGTTTTTTTTTTCTTTCCAACTGGAGGATTATATTCGCATGAGACAGCTTACAGCCGGATTACACAGCTCCGCTGTTAAAAAGGGAGGTGAGGAATGAAGGCAGGTTTCCTTCCCGTGGCCAGGTGCACGTCCAGTTGTGAGAAATCGCGTCGCGTACCGTCAAAGCCTAAATGGTGCAAAAAAGCAATTATTTTGTATTAGAGTATATGCAATACATGGGGGATGGCATAAGTATTTTAATTTTTGAAGCTTCCTTGATTAATTTATTGGAATAGAATTTTTTTAACGGTACAGTCTGGGATACACGTCCCAGTGAATGAAGCAGGATCACCGGTTTACTACGATAGAAGGTACAAATTTGCCTCGGTAAGTATGGTTAGGATAACATACGCGCCTCAAATAGGTCTGCCTGCCGCGTTTGGACCAGGCACGAACATATGCAGCGATAAGTAGCTGGGTTATAAGCAGTCCATGACTACTGTGGAATGCTTAGTGGCCAAACCCAGCCTTGTGCAGCAACTAGTTAATATTAATGCGTTACCGGTAACTGCTTGGTGTATTCAGCAACTTGTGACAGTAATTAGCTACTTTTGGGTTAGGGGAAGTTGTAACTCCAGCGCGGTTACTTTTGACACAGTACCTTTAACAAGAAATGACGTTAGAGTTACTTCCTTTGTTATTAAGAAAATATCCGGCGGCAAGACTAATTGAACGGCGACGTACAGTGTGCCCTCTCCATTCTTTCGAACTTCTTTTTCACATCGCCTCCACCTTCCATCTTTTCACTATACAGCTTACCACGCAGTTTTGGAGAGTAGGTGTCTAAGGAAGATTGCATTTTTTCAGAAGACAGAGGTTGGGCGTCGGTCTTTAAGGGTATTTCTTGAAACGTTTCATTCATCTTGAGTCGAGTGTGGAAAGAAAAAAAAGAAACGGGTAATTATGCGTCCGTCGATGAGGAAGCTAGCCTAAACTTGTGAAGAAAGACCACCGCCAAGGGGCCCATGGAGAAAGGGCACTTATAATCACACCAAGGGCGTATCAACAAAAAGTTGATGCCACAAAATCAGGCGTGCACAATGATTGTTGGATTTGGCCTTGAGTGTGCCGCCCTTCTAGTTCCCTTCGTCCAGGGTTTTAACACGTGCAATGTTGACTTCTGGCATGCTTTCGTACGTTTCTGTAAATAAACCCTATGATTTATTTTGTAACCTTTTTCTTAGTTTTATACGTAACGGGAAACTAGCGACGTTACCTTTTGATAGTAACTTTCTTTGTAACAAGTTTCTTTTAGAAATTCGGTAGCTGTACCTGTAATACTGTTACTTTCTTGATGTTGATGATAAATTATTTTATTAGGAAGGCGGGTACCGAAGGTCACTGGTGCGGAAGAGGGGAAATAGGGAGGAAGGATAGACGCCCACTAAATCCCTCTCGGCAGGCTGCTGGCAATGTCGAACTGGGCGAAGGTCACCAGGTGTTGAGGATTCCCCGGGATGGGCCTATGGAATGGTTCTATATCTCAGTGTTGAAACACACTATAGGTTCAGTATATGAAGACCGAAAGAGGGAGCAGTGCAGAACAAGATGTTCCATGCTTGCTTCAGCCATGGTGTGACAAAAGGTACATGTGCAGGCGGCAGTGGTGTCAATGCCCTTCTTAAGCTCAGCAAGTGTCTGCAATTCATGGATAATATGAGCGCGAGTACAACGCTACCTCCAGTTTCTTCACCTCCAGAGATTCCAAAGTTCCCCTGCCCTCCCCCTCAGCCGATCTTCAAGAGATTATTTATCAACAAAGTACCTTTTTATGGATGCAGTAACTGGGTCACTGGTAGCTGTTACTGGTTACGCAATTTTCCAAATTGACTATCCAAAACCATTTGGATAATTAAGCGGGCCTCTAAAAGCGGTTATCTCTCTAATTGTCGTCGCAAAGGAGGTTAGCAGGTGCTTTTAGGAGTGGAAAAAACGAAAGCGACAAACGTGGTTCGTCCCTCCGCCCGCATCTGTTAGTCACGTGTTTGATACAGCCCTCAATAAAGACGCGTAGGCGCCCAGCGGTACCACGAAACTATAACTCGTTGTTTGTTTAAACCACGCGGAAGCGCTACTGCGGGTTGCGGGACTTGCGGAGGCGATGCTTTGTAACACGGGTTGCCATTTTTAACGCGGGTTGCCATATGTAACAAGCGGGTTGCCAGGAAAACGATTTCTCCTACATCACAAAAAACCACGCCCTTGCAAGGCAAAAATATCACGGAGGCTTAGTGCTGTTGAAACACTCAGTCAGCAGGCTTTTCAGGGGGAAGATCGTTTCCGAGCGATACGTCATCACGTAAAAACCACAGAAATAAACGCGAAGCTTTTTACAGCAGCAACGGTTATGCGTGTTGCTTCTATTCGACACTACCTTCGGCCCAAAGGGTGGGAATTGCGCTTCTTGCAACAAGTATATTTAACACATCTCCATAGCATTCACGAAAATCAAGTTCCTCTCGGTTAACTAATATTTTGAGCTTGAGGCCATAAACATATCCCACAACAGGTGGTTCGTTACAGTAAAGTGTTCCTTAGGCATTTGCCATTATATTTTCCTGGGGTACCAACATGATGAAATTCAGTAAAAGAGCGATAGTGAACAAATAGTTCACTATCGCTCTTTTACTGAATTTTGAGTACTATTTATAGTTCCCTTCACGTACGGTCGTTAAAAAAGTGCACCAAGTATCAAGTTAAGGAAAATTGCTGGAACGCCGCGGGGGAGAAGTGAGCATGTCTAAAAAGATTGTGGTCCTTATTTCAGGCTACACACAAAAGCCACTGAAGAAAAAGATGGCGGCAGACGCGTGGCTGGGGAAGAGGAGCAGAAGTCGAATGAGGTGAGTTCCTTACCACGTAGGCAAACATTTGGAATCGGAAGAATGTCCTTAAAAAATAAATCCCTTTCCACCGAGTGGAAAATCTGGCGGAACAGCATAGCTATGGTTCTCTTGTTTGGGCTCGAACGTCAAATTGCGCCACATCGAGCACGGTAACGCCATCGTCCCGCAAATTCTACGGTTCCTGCCAAGTAATCGGCAGCTAAACGTCAGCGGTCTCAGGACCCCTCCCGTCTGCTGCCCCTAGCGGAAGAGAGAAACCCGTTTCTAAGAGAACGCTGCGCCTTCTATCGGAGGGTATCGGAGCACGCTTCGGGGATGGCGCTCCTGCCGCTGCGTGACGCATGACCTACAGTAGAATTAAACACGGCTCTACTAGTGGTATGAAACTCTATGGCTATACCCACACTAGCTCTACTTATAAAAAAGTATTTAGTTTGGACTACCGAAAAAAACGGACAAGAACGCCTACTTTCGGATACATAGGGTGCAGAAAACCAAATATTGTAAAGAGAACAGCAAGAATTCTTCTGTCGCAACATTGGATGTGGTCAAAAATTATTCGTCCCGCATTTCATTAGACAGCACAATTTGGGTCTAGGGGTGGATATACCGTTCTAACAGCGCAGTGATTTGCTTTTCAGCAGCGGTGTTTTGCACCACCTGAAGTAATCTCGGCCTTCCAGTTGTCTGCTTTATTCATAGCAGCTTAGAAAATAGCGCAAGCTCCGTAGCGGATTCCCTCTTATATGTTGTAAAAATAAAAAAAAATTTACTAAAGCCGTTTACGGATTACTGCTAGCAAGCTTAAAAAATTCAACGATCCTTATCTTTGAGGCTTTTTTTGCGCACATTATCAGCTTTTGTGTTCATTCCAGGTTCGTATATAAGTTTGTATTGCTTTTTCAGCGTATTGGCATGGTCTGTCTCTAAAGGTGTTACGTATAGCCTACAAAGAACTAGCCAAATTTTAAGTTCAACAACACTGCTTTGCAGTAATGGACGAACTGGAAATCTCGCCGTACATAGCGTGTTGACATGGGCATTTTTGTGTGTCTACGCAGACAGCTTGCAGCATTCTGCGGGCACTCATCAGATATTCCGGGTGGCCCGGCATGGTGGCTCTCATCAGCTTCTTTTTGGGTGCCGTGGCCCTGACATTGGAGCAGCTGTGCATCAAGACGTGGACAGGACGTGTACTCGGGCAATACTGAAGGGCACAACGGTCAGCCAGGCTTACTGGGTGGATTTGCTGGTTTCCCTGTGCCTCGCTGATGGTAGGTATATCATCTCTGTGATTTAGATTGCAGGAACTGTTAAGCGCAAAAGCCAAAATGAAACGGGCGTTTAGGTCAACTTGGTGCACTAGGCATAAAACGAAGCAGCAAAACAGAACCAGTACGATCCAACTGCCCAGTATTTCCCTCTCTTGGTGTAGTATGTTCTTAATACAGCCTTACTTTTGCCAGAAAGTGCTTTCTGCGAGAAGAAAGGATGGACTGTTTATATTTTTTTTTAAACGTAGCACGCCCAATAATGTCTGGAATTATCCTAAATATATAAACCGATGTCTGGCAGCTCCAAGCATAAACCAGTATGCGTGGATTGTAAATTTATGAATTGTTCAAGATGAATTTTTCCATGACATCAACAGAAACGCGTTTAGCTAGATCTGCAGATGGTTGTTATATTTTTGGCGTACACTACCCCTTTACTTATGTGTAGTTGGATATTCTTGATTTTAACAATTATGTGCTTGGCGAAAGCTGTATGCCCGAAGTTTTTAGAGTAACAGCACCTTGAATGGAACATGATTTACACTAAATTAAGGATTTTGGTCGGCCCAAGTGTCAGGGCACTGATGAGTATATTTCCATATGTCGAAGCCTGCTTGCGTGTACCAGAATTCTACATTTCTTTGTCGAAGGACGGAGAAGCGCCAGAGTAAGCGGCCAAGGGCTGCAAACACTGAATGCTGCCAATGAGTAGAGTAAGGAAGTACATATTACTCTGGGTGGAGCCACTTTCTGGCGAAGGTCCTAGGAACGTTTCAAAGTGCCTGGCGAGAGTCTGTAAGCGACCAAATATGGGTTAGGGGATGGGTGTATATTGCGGGATAAGGGCATAGTTTGTGCTGAGGATGGTGTAGAGTTCTCCTTTTCTCATAAGGTAGCAAATTAGGCGAGTTGGAGTGCGTTCATGATGGTCAGCGCAGACGAAAGCGAGACAAAAAGAGTAAGGACGACACATTCGCTTGGGTCGTCCTTACTCTTGTCCGGTTTTCGTCTGCACGGGCTCCTTTTTAGTGGGAGCCAGCTTGGAGCGTCCATTGAATTTACTCATACTTGTGGTAGGCCACGAATATGCGGTCCAGCTGGTTGCTAGGGCAGGACTAGATGATATTCAGTGTTAAAACATAAAAGAGGCAGTCTCCTACTCTCACGGTCAGCTGGCAGAGGACAGGAAACACCTTTGTGCTCCATTCTACAAATGCTGCATTGCTCATGCCCGTCCTATCTTAAAGGCCTGATCAGTAGAAAGGGTTATTGTTCTTTCCATTCTTGCAGTCGACGACTTCCTGGAGGAAGGCTGAATTGTCAACGTGTTTTCAGCTATGGCTACAGAAACGCAAAGTAAAGGGTCCTTGTCAATCTAACTCAAATAGCAATTTTAAGGACATTAATTTCTTGTAGGTTGCATATTCTATAAACAGTTCTTACTTACACAGTTGCGAGAATTTGCTGGCAAGCAATTCATAAGTGTCATCACCTGTTTCGTCTGTAATCTTTTTACAGTGATTTTTCGCATCGCTGGGGGCGTGCTTGTAGCCATGAGCAGCAGGAGGCTTTCTCAGTCACTGCACGACGAAATGTTGGCTCACGTCTTGCGGAGCCCCGTGTCGCTTTTTGACGCCTCGCCACGAGGTCGCATCTTGAGCCGCTTCTCTGCTGATATGGACTTAGTCGACTCGCGCACCTTTCTGACGGGAAAGCAGAGTGTACAGAGCGTCCTGTACACCACCGCCAAGATTGCAGTCATCGCCACCTCAGTCACCGCAAGTGGTGGCAATAGCTGCTGGAGCAGCCGCTGTCATCGTCTTCGGTCTGGTAAGTGCCTAAGTAAGACCGCTTGTGCCACTCTAATTTTTGTAACCTACTTGAAACAATGTCTTGGTGGCTCTCGACAACCACACACATTTGGGGAGGGTGGTTTTGTAGGCCTCACAGTTTGAAGTAGAAAAACTCCCGGGCTATTGCCTTATAAACAGTGCGATGCCAATTAAAATCACAGGCACCCGATGTTAATCACAGAGCACGCCTTCTCGAGGGCGCTGCCCTGGTGGCCGGGCACTGAAAGTCGCTAAGCACTCTCTCCATTCTAACGAACGGTAGGAAGACGGTCAGTTATTCAGAGTAGGATTGTTTTTCGGCCTTTTACCATAATAGCCTCAAATCGCACAACGGGGCAATAACCACATACTATTTTTACTGCCGCAATGCTAACTCCGGTCCTTCATAGTACGCCCGCTGACGGTCATCGTGATTTCTTATCTCTGTGGTGTCCCTTCTAGCCAACAATATTTTTTTACAAAAAGCGCCCCAGTGCACCATTCTCGCTTCCAGACTGTCGGAATGAAGACAAAGACGAAGAACTTGACAACTGGGACAGAGCTAGCTGCTTTACCGAATATTTAGAAATCAATAGACAGTGGCTGTGTCTGTGACAATAATCATGATGATAAGGGCACATAGCGCCCAAACTTGTTTTATTGCAGTCGTAAATACTAGACCTACAACATAAACTTACCAATAAATCAAACGTTCCTTTGGTTAAGGATAACGCAAAACACGCGAGGTTTGACCGTAAACACACAATGCCCAGCGACAACTGTTGCTCAGCTGCGTCCAACGTACGTTATGAGTGCAGTGGGAACCCTGTTTTATGTCCTCAGGTTTTGCCTTAAATCGGGTAATACGACGGACTATTCAAGGCCCCGCAAAGTCCCCGAAGAAGCAACGCAATAAAAAGCTGTGTTTTCCGCCGCAATTTCATGCCTGAGCCACGTTATCCGACGAGTACGCGGATCGCGCGACCGACCAGAGTCCTGGCCTTCGAAACAGTTCCACACGTGTGTATGTCGTGATCGTGTGTGCCATGGTTAGCTCTGGATGGCTGGCAGCGCGACAGTGGACTGCGGTAGAATGTTCGGTTTAATACAGCGTGATTGGCACCTGCACTGCATATTGCTGCCGCATTTACTTTTTAGGTGATTTGGATTTCAAAGCCCTGCAAAGCATTATTTGGGAGTTCGTATTAAAGTTTTTTTTTTTTCAAGTCCGTCGTGTAAACTGTATGTAAGGAGTACATGTTTTCTCAGTTTACGACGCCAGCATTCTACAACAGTCCTGTGGAAGTCGTATAATCTAGGTTCTACTGTTCTTGTATACGCCTCGAGCTTCGCGATCGCTGCTCCGCCTGCCGCCGCTTCTCCACGGCGTTGACGGGATTTGCGCTGCGTGGCATATAGGGGTTCGTGCACTGTTTTGGTTCTGTTTTGCTTCTTTTCGCCTTTCCGCGCCTTAAGTAACTTATTATGGTGACGTCTATAAGCAAAGAGTACGTTTATGTCACTTAAAAAGCAGCTGATTCTTCGTAGAGTACGCGATCGCCTGCAAGAGCTACCCTGGAACGCGGTTCTGCGCGCTTCGCTGCCGCTCTTCCGGGCGTCGGCGACAGTAGCAGCATATCACCACTGCCACCTACAAATGCGTCAAACTCAAATGAATTCTACCTGATACTGGCACAGGAAGGTTGGCTTCATTTCGCAGCTTGGACAACGAATGCGGCTTCGTTTCGAATATATACGTCGCAGAAAAATATGTTTCGTGGATGTGATTACCCAATCCCAGACAATAGCTTATGCCTTTTATAAGAATATAAACCACGCGAAAATTTTAAGTATATTCCAAACATGTGCGTCGTTATATATTTGGCCCCACACGCCTTATAGCAAGAACCAATGCGAGTTAATGAAACCAGGGAAAAATAAATGCTCTGCAAGTGCGGAAGAAACATAATATATCAAACGGAAATGGAAAAAAAAACAGTGCAGCTTCTGACATGCTAAAGACATTCGTCGAAACTGAAGCCAGGTAGGGTTCACCGGACCAACTATACGCGAAATGCACTGCTATTTCGCGAGACATTGGTGGGGGGAAGGGAGGGGGACGCTGTGTAGAAATGCGAAGTGGAATCAAGCAATGAACGTTTTAGTAATCACACACACAAATGTCGCGTTCACTTTCCTTTTGTTTTTCGACTTCACCAAACAGCTGATCGTACGACACATTTTTGGAAGTATACAGGGTAGGCAGATCAACAAGCGATGAAAGCTGTCGTTGGAAGAGTGTGGCATGTGATAAGGCCCTCTGATTTCAGTTTCCGCTTTATTCTGCAGGCTCCCTGTGCCATATGACGATATTTCGAAAAAGCATTTAGTCGCGGACGCGCATTATATTCTAAGCCCGTCTCCGCGCTGCTCGAAGAGGACATAGAAGATTAATGCTTGCAGGCGCTCACCTCACCACAAGACGACTCTGGCGTCTGCTGAGCCCCGAGAATACTCATACATTGTCCATCGTACTTTTGTTGAATATTTCCGAAATTAACACAGACTGGCTTGTAAATGGTGGTGATCAATATCTGAGGTATGATATTGCAAACGTAACTGGCGTGCTGTCAGGTATAAGTGCTCCGGTGATTATGTAAGCGCACAAAACTGATATACATCGTAGTGTATAGCCGCAGCATGAACATCTGAGGAACCGGTGGTTACGGAGAAACTGTTAGTAAATTTTGGGGCAGTGTAACTACAATCGGCTCCATCATACGCCGGTTTCGTGACGCTGGCCTGTTACACACACCTGGCGCTTATGCAGACCGAATATGCCACACTAAATCGCGTCAAAAACATTTAAACTCCCGTAAACACACCCCATTTGCGAACAGAGTGACTGCTCCACATAAACATGGATTTCAAACACCCGCAAACGGTAAATCTCGGTCGTGAACGCACCGCAAAAGCAGCGGCGACAGTGGGGAGCGGGACGCGGACTCCCGCGGCTGCTTTCGAAACGGGCCGCTAGGAGGATTTCAGTGGCGCCCTACAGGCCGCGCTCGAGGCGTATAATTGTTGCTGCTTCTTGCGCGCGCCAGCATCATTGTGGTTTCCAAACTTCTTATGTACTGGACAATTATGCCTCGCAACTAATCGTCATCATCATCGCACATGCAAGGAGTTCACCATATTCTTCATCCCTTATGTTGTTGTCGTTGTTGATGTTCCTTCGCATGTTCATCGTCATCGTTTTCAAGCAGCAGTATATGGGCGAGGTTGCGTTTTCACTAAACAGGTACTCCAAGTCTCCGTAGTCTCAAGTGTCCAAGTCTGGCATGTCTATTTATATAAACTCGAGATGAGCAGGACACTCACGACCACGCTCACGCGCTTTCGCAGGCGTTTGTTCGTCCATGGCATGCCCTCATCCCTTGTTGGCGGCGACTGCCGCCTGACGGATCTGTGGCTAGGCATGACGCTCTCGAGCACGATCACATTTACGCTTACGAACGCGTGCCCGCACAATCGCCTACTATTTGGCTGAATGAGTCACCCGTGGACTACACATAGACCTGTGATTGTGAATTCTAGTCATCAAGATCATCAGAGTTTCTGAAGGTCGGCTTTACTAAGTAGCTGTTATCATACAGCTCCCTAGTCGAACGAATCACCCGTGGACTACACATAGACCTGTGATTGTGAATTCTAGTCATGATCATCAGAGTTTCCGAACGTCGGCTTTACTGAGTAGCTTTTAGCATACAGCTCCCTAGTCGAACGAATCACCCGTGGCCTGTCCATGCGACCGCGCTCAAGATTACGCTCACGAGTGCGTGCCCGCCTAACCAGCCCATCAATGGCGACGCAAATTCCTCATGGCCTGCGCCCATCACCCATAGAACTGCCCGCATAATCAAGCATGAACCTGTGAACGTAAATTCGATTATTATTACAATCACCATGACAGCTCCTTAAGGGGGGCTTACTGTATTCTTCTAGCATACACCCATTGCAGGCTCAACTCGGTTATTTCGAGCTCCGCTTGAAAATATATAAAGGCAGGTCAGCCTTTCCTAGAGATGACAGGCGCAAATATTGCTGCACGCCATCAATAGCACACACTCGCCAGTCGTAGAATGCAGAATTGCTGTGAGGGACACTTTTATGGTTTGAATAAATAGGCTTTGCGCTTTTACACATGCCTGTGCAGTTGCAAGTGGCCTGTGCAGCACAGAAAACTATTGTTTCAAGTGTTCCGCATTGGTTACAGAGTAGCACTTTGAACATTTCAGCCCTGAAGCCTTCTTTGGGGTGAGAGAAACAAAGAGGATGGCCTAAAAATGTTGTCTGCGTAGTATTATTAATGGAAAAGAATTTTATTCATTGCAGGTTGCTATTGAGATATCATTCATCGTCGCATTCGTGCACCTCGTGTAGGTACCAAACAGTAAGCACCACATACGGTGTATTCAAAACATTTGAGCCAAATACAACAGCAAAATGCCATGCTGCAATAGATGTCGGTAGAGTGCAATGCATGAGAGCGACTGGTGGACACAAGTTGGATTCATTCGCAGACAACAGCTGAAAACGAAGAACTGTTTAGGTTATTCTTACGCGTGAAGCAAGCCTGTAGGAACCGGTTGTGTAATTTGTTTCTACAAAATGGTAAGCGTAACACAAAAATACGAAGCCAGTGGTTAGGCCTGTGCGGTAAACTACTTCTCATAAGCCGTTGTCTTCCGATTATGACAATGAGTCGCCAGCAACATGCACTAGTTATAATAAGAGAGCTTTCTCAGCCTTAAACTTCCATGTAAGCATTGGTGTATTGCGCGCAGTATCGAACTGTAACACGGGTTCTGGCCCAACAACGCATTTACTCTAAAGCACAGAAAATGAGGTCGAAGGAATGCCGGTAATTGCGGAATAATGCGAACGACCATAACACAACCTAACTGAGGCACCTCTTCCGGCGTATCTAGCGCATCGGCGAAATTCAGAGTGTGATGAGCTCCAGGAAGGAAACCGGCGCAGAAAAGACAGTAGAGAAAGGAGATGAGGGCAATCACTCGCTAATGGGTATGCGCCTCCAGAGAAGAGGAAGAGGAGGACGAACGCGACCGGGCTCTTGGGCGGACGAGCGTTCGGGGTGCGCCTGCATCAGCTGCGAATACACCCATCGACGGCGCCCGTGTGACCACGCCGGGACATCGCCAGGTACCTCCTGGTCACCAGACGTATCCGTACTGCACCGGGCAACAGCGCCGGGATCCTTCTCCTGACGTTTTCTCTGCGCCTGGTGGCTTCGCTTCCGTTCCGGTCAGCGTGGAGCCCACGAGCCACTCGCGACCGTGTCATAACGGACTGCATCAGTGAGACTGTTGTGGTTTTCTTCACGCATGTGCTTTCTCTCACGAATCGCCAGCGAAGTGCGACAGGGAAGGACTTATTCACGCTTTCCTCTCCCTTTGTGTTTCATTCTTTTATTTCTCTATTTTGGTTTTTTTTTATCCCGTTCTGCGCATCACAGCTTTCCCGCTCTCTGCAATATATTGCATCTACGCTTCACCTTCGTGTTGTAGCCTCTGTCGTCATTGATCTTGCGTACACGTCTCGTGGTTCCCACCACCGAACCCCGAGTTCATCAGACAGAGTAAGATTGCCGGTGAGTAGGCCACTAGTTAAGGTGGTTTACCAGTTTTTTTGGGATTGAATAATATGGCTGCTCCAGAGGATTGTACTTCGCATTTCGGAATGTTTGTAAAACGAGTTTTTTTCCAAGGATGAGCTGTACCCACGTGAGCAGTTTTTTTGGGGCAGTGTAAACGTCATTCTATACCCAAAACATGCGTAAAAGTGCACTTTATCTCGCTACATAATCCCGGCGCTTCGCGTATATGAAATAAAGCAATGCATCGTAAAGTCGTGAGAGCAAACCCTCGTTTCTACAGCGTGTGGTCTGAGAAGCGTTTTTTTGGAAGAACCGAATGGTTTACATAACTATAACGCAGGGAAAAGTCAGCGTCTTGACGTTTCAGACAGCAGTAAAATTTATTGCAAAGCAGTTTGACCTAATTAGTAAGTTGTTGCGACGTCCGTGATAGGCTTATGACGTTATTGTAATGTGCCGCCTATTGAGCTAATTCAGCTAACGCTCTAAAGTACCGCGAAGTAGATGATAAATCCATTAAACACGGTGTGGTGGCTTCGAATCAGCCACCTGGATCCAGGCAGCTTCTCAGTGCCGTAATGATGTGTGCCGCCAGTTCCCAGTGCTTCTGGAGCACGGTGTAAGATATATTATTAGGTGAGGACACAGCTTACAAAACAAACGTGTGCTCTTCGTTTTGATAAAGTCGCCAAACTGGCGCCGCTGAGACCGTTGATTGAAGCGCCCTCCAGCGGCAGAGAAAAGAAGCTGCCAGAGCGCCGCCCACTCGGAGGTGTTCGGATCCCTTCGGCTCCTTGTCGGGCCTTCTCGGCAGCTTCCGTAACCGGTCGTCTGCTCGATTTCTGCTCGCCGCAGCTTGGCTGTATGAAACTCTATAGCTTGGCTGGCTTAGCCAGCCGGGGGTGCAGACGATAATTTGAAAAAAGCCGTGCGAAAGCCTTTGCGCTCGCCCAAGTGTTTCAACGTGTTCTAAGCATGTGTTTTAAGTCGGTGACAATCAAAAGAAGGTTTAAAACACTAAACCGAAGGGAATGTGTGCCGCGGTAGCCGTTGAGAGCTCACACAAATGCGATTTTATGCTGCGCTTTTTATGCTTGCGCACAGAAAAAAATGCGGTGCAAATGTTTTATTGAGTATGTACTGCAACTAAGGCAAGAAAACGTGACTGTAATTATCGTTACCTGCGATCCTAAACAAATGAGTGCGTGCTCTGCAGCCATCCCCAGCAGAAAATGATGCTACTTGCGGTCAGCATTTTTCTTGGAGTGCGGTTGCGCGAAAGCGTTCTTTTTCGTGCTTTGAGGGGATGTACTACTGAATATCGAAGAGGTGCGCGCAAGCAAACGATGCAGTGCAGTCGACTTTACCGTTGGCTACAGCCCCCCAAGCTACTCCGTACACGCAGCGGCAAAAGAAAGCGTCCGCTGCCGGAACAACGCCCCGACATACAAGTAAAGTAGGCAGTTTGTGAAATGGATTAAACTGGCGGCGAGTACGCTGATGTTTCTTCGTCGTAAATGACGTTGCACAACTGGGGTAAGTCCATGCACGAAGCAGCGGAGACGAATCGATGATGTCAAACTCACTGGCGGTGTCTATTGTACTGATGAGCGGCGCGCACGTCTGAATGAACTGTGGACGCCCGAAATCTCGCAGCTGTTTAAACAATGCAATAAATTACACGTTAAGATCGCGTTGTGTGAGCTCACACGGTGAGCAGGCACGCATGCCGCTGGTGCCTGCGAACCACCTGGCTTCGGACAGTCGTTGTTCAAGTCACTTGAAGCCTCGGTCGCTTCAAAGCTTAGTTAAGAGTTCTGCCACCAGATGTCCTTTCAATCAAAGGTCCACGCGCGGCGCCACGGCGCCACCAACTCTGACAGATTTTTGGGCTGCTGCGTCTACACCTAATAGTATATCTTACACCGTGTTCTGGAGACTCACAAAAAGGTTCGCCAGCTAGTCTACTAATCGAGAATGTCGGTTGAACTTCCCCTTGTAACCGCCATTAAGATACAATAAATCCCCTCCGACCCACGAGAGAAATGTTTGGCCCCGTATCTGCTCACTTCGTTGCAAATGTCGATCAAATACACTAGTTGTCTGGCGCCCCTGCCGAGTGCTGTTCCTCTGCCGTATGGCTCCTCGCAAGATAAACACGATAGATGTTTGATAAAGTCAATTTCTATTTACCGTGTTCCAATGCTCCACGCGGGAGCTTCGATGCCAGCACAGCCATAGGGTGGATACAAGCGTGAATCCAAGCACCCTACTCCACGTGGTCCCAAGTGGAACGTGGAACCAACTTGTTGAACCTTTCGTTACTGTTGCCGTTTTATTCCTTCAAATTACGGTCGGGAAACAGCGGTTTCCCACTTTTGTATTTTTATGGACGTATTAAATCAACCATCCATGCAATTTAATACACAAACTCTGCGAATATCACCTATGTATTAATATCTCGCCACAAATATGCGTGATATTTTGTTTCAGCTCTACAATGTCGAGAAATATGATATTGCCACCGGACGTAGATGTTTAGAGTTTGGCTGTGGGTATATAAACGTATTGTTCATAGTCTGTCTTAGCTTTGGCCGGTCGGCTGGATCAATGGACAGACAGACACACAGGCCAAATTATTTGTGTTCAAGTAGCCCAAGAAATGGTATCGTTTTAATGACGTTATTTAGGTTACTCTTTTTTTTCTTTTCAACCTTGCAGAGACTGGCCGTCCAAACGTCGTACAGGGCGCGCCAGTTTGAAAACACCGTGCTCTCCCGGCTTCTCGCGCATGTGACGGAGACGCTCGACTGCCTGGCCAGCATGCGTGTGTACGGCGTGGTACGACACGCATGCCACCGTTTCTGCCGCCTGGCGGACGAGAACACACGTGGGTTCTCGACCTTCTGCGCCACCTACAAGTTCACGCGCTTTCTATCTTCAGTGTGCGGCTTCGCCGTGGTGCTCTCGGCGCTCTTGCTCAACGTTGTCTTCGTCGATGAGTGGGACCCCAGCAGCGTTGGGTTGGCCATGAGCTCGGCGTCCGCTGTGAGTATTGATAAAGACAAAAGCCGCAGATGACAAATTTAGCCCTTAAAGTGAACTTCATCGTCCTTGGCGCAGACAAAAATGGTGCCATAATGGACAGATTTGCGGACAAAATATGTAGACCATTAGGGATCGTGTGTGATTTTTTAAAAATTGCGATAGCCTGCCCCTTGGCATAATTTACCGTCCTAACCAAACAAGTTCGCACCCGTCTCCCGGAGGAAGTCCACAATGGAGCGGTGGTGGAATTCCCACAGCCCTTGCAGGAGGTCGAGAGGTCTCCCCTGATGCTAGCCTGGGCCGGGAAGGTGTCGGGATCTCTCTGCAGCCAGGCCAGGGTTTGGCCATAAAAAGTGATTAGGGTCAGCGTCTTTGCTAGGTGCCGTCAAGTACAGGGAGTTGTCGGCAGACGGGGCGTGGTATCGTGCTGGCCACGCCTGTGTTACCTCAGGAGATAGGTAACTCCAGCCCAAAGTCTACGCAGCAACATCTCCTCCTACAGAACGAGCCCACTTGGGAGGTCTCTTCCACACGCTGGTATGGTAGCGCGGGGGGCGCGACGGGGGTCTTCCTTTTGTTGGGCGAATTGTTCATGTGGTCAGTTGTCTGCGAGGGCCCCGGTCCTGGAACAATTGAACAGGAGTAGCCAAAGCAGTAGCAAAGTGCGTTACCTCGGTGCTGCCAAACACTCTGCCAGAGGAGGAGCAAGAATTGGGCAGGCGTGTAGCTCGTAACAGGTGAGAATTACGAAACGTGACTAGAATAGGTTTATGCTGAGGTAAGCTCCGGCTGCAAGAAAGCTTCCATGGGTAGCGCCGCCGGTCTGGGTGTGGGAGTAAACTGGAGTTTACTCCGAATTGTTCCAAATTACTGAGCAATTCCGAGTAATCTTCCTTCCGGGGAACCAAACGCAATCGCGATGTAGCAGATAAGATTTTTTGTTAATCTCTAGTCGTGAGCTCCTAATGTAAGCACGCAAACCTATGCTTCGGAAGAATTTTTAATTTGTTTATTGGTACAAGAAGAATCCGTACACAAGGGTGTCACCAAAGACGTCCCTGAAATAGCAAAACATTTTATTTGTGCCAGTGATTCCTTAAGGCCGGCAATGTGTGGGTAATGCTTTTATCGCACATATGCGAGCAACTGTGAAATTAGCGTCAATGTAACATTAGTACGAGACGTAAAATAGCAAATGAGTGATAAGGGTCTACTAAGCGCAACGCGCAAGGATAAGGCTACCCCGCAGTTTGTACGCAGAGTGGATGACAATTCCGCGCAACGTTCCTGCGACTTGCGTAAAGTGATCTTCGGGCTTTCACTTCAAGGGAAGCATATGTAAACTCGACGTTTTTCCATGACCAATGCTGTGTAAGAAAGCAAACAATGCACGCCAACAAGGCTAGCCAAGAATGGCCGTGTTGTTGCTGGCTAGTCGGAAAAGCCAAGATTTCACCGTTGATGGCGAGTGTCGATATGGCTTCCGTTGGTTCCCCTATCACTTCCGCAACCTCATGAGGTAAACATGGCTTGCTCATTCTTAAGAACCAGTGTTTTACACAAGGACCAGGGCTTAAATTCGTTTGAGTGTTCTTAACCTGGCTGTCTCGCTGCGTTACAGGTTCCACTGGCCATGATGTACCTGTGTGTGCTGCTTTTCACCATACTACAGATGGTAGTGAGCTTTGAAAGGTGCCTCCAATATTCTAAGCTCCCTGCAGAGGTAAGACAACGTTTAAACACTGGAACCATTAGCAGACCAGCAAAGTAGTTGAGTACATGAAACTGCTCCTATTTTGATTTCCTTGAAGAATTTTGTTTCAGTTCATACCAGTCTTTACTAGGGGAGAAAATTTTTATTTTTAAAATAATTTTATTACAGCCGCTACCTATTTGAAGAATTCATAAAAAATTACATATTTTAGTCGCCTATGAAAACAAGACATTCAATCCATAAGACACACATAACCAAACTCACGCTGAAATTTAGTCAATGGGAGAGAGTTTATTGTAACTGCTCTGATTTCAGCTTTGCTAAAACGCTCTCTATAACTTGCCGTCTTCCCACCATGTGAATGTCAATTTGTTTGTCTCAAGCCGGCTACCAGTGTGTTGCGATATTGTGAAGCCTACTTCTGTTGTCTCGTGTGGCAGGCGGATTCAAATGCACCCCTGGTCGGAGATATGCAACGTCACCGTAACATCGGCACACAGTTTTAATGTGTAACACAGTGGTACAGTGCAACGCCGAAAGATGAACAGCTGTAGAACGACCCATCGGCGACATATCTCCTTTAAGTAGCGACGCTGGTATTTCAGGTGTAAGGGTATGGATACAGAGGGGCAGTAGATGGCTTCAGTTGAGCTGGTTAGACCCGAATACACCAAAAAACAGTCATTTCAGATAAACGCCGCCGTACACAATCAATCCCTCTCAGCCAACTTACCGTCTATGATGAATGGGGAGTTAAGGATACCCTAAAGTATGGAAGAAACTTTGCCCGTATCGGTAGAATAGAGGGTTGTACACACAAATGTACCACTCGCCGCAGAAGTAGTTGCTTAATAGCAACCAAAATGTGAAAAGCCATACAGGTCCCGCGGGCAGATGCCCGCATCACGATTCGAGACATCACAACTCAGATATCGTGGAATGGAATTAATGGAGCTGGTCCAAAAGTTAATTAAGAAACGAACGCCGAGACAGCAATGCTTACGTGTGACGTAAATGCATGCGGAAACTTTCGGGGAGCACGGCCTTCTTAAAAGAGCATAAAACTGAGACAGCAAAGGGCAAAAACTTAGGATGCATCCCCACAGACAGTAGGCTTTGTTAGGGCTTGAGCCAGCCAAAGGCCTTGGATGCGTCGATAAACATTTCTTTCGTCGATGGAACCTAACTAACAAGCTGAAGGGGTGCACATGTTGAACGGACAAATGCTACGTTACCATTCGTGCTTGCTCTGAATTGTCAAATCGCCTGGCTAAAAAGTGAGCCTTGGTCCGAGTGCTCAGCTTAAAGCAGCTTCACCTCTTGTGTTACCAGGACATCCCCCCAAAATTAACAACTGTTACTACGTGCCTTGTAGTTAGGCTAAATACGAGGTACACATTCACGGTGTACAGGGTTACGCGTCTCATCCAACCATTACGACGAGACAGTTATAACACTTCTATGAAGATTGGAATTGGCAATGGGTAATGCAAAGACACAGTATACCGTATTTATGGGAGAGTTCAATGCTAAAGAACACAAGAAGCAGGCTGGAGATAAGGCAGTTGGGAACTATCGTCTGGGTTGTAGAATTGCCTGGGTACCTATTAGTAGAGTCCGCAGAACAGAATAATCTCCGCATCATAAATACCTTCAAAGCAAATGGGAGAACCGGAAGTGGACGTGGAGGAGCCTGCCTTTTTTCTCCCGGCTCACGGCCGGGCTACAGCGGCGCTGTCCACCGCTCTAGCCCGGACGTTACCGGCGCTGCTGCTGCGTTCACGACGCCGCCCCGCGTATTCCAGGTAACGGCTGACAGAATCTCTGGTTTCACTCTTTGTAGAGCAACGTGTGAGAATTAAAGTGATGTCACGTGGGAAATTGTTGTGGGTGACGTTTAAAGCTTTGCTTTCCCACCACCTCCACAGCGTGCATTGGAGCCACTTTTTTCTTCATCCTTTAGCCCGATGTTACCGATGAAGAAAAGGAACAACGAAAGAAATTATCGAAGACTTTTCTGTTGGACTGGCCTTTCGAAGGCGGATTCCGCTTTGAAGACTATTCGGCTTCCTATCGACCCGGTGTTCTGCCAAACGTGCTCAACAATGTTACCTTCACAGTCCGACCTATGGAAAAGGTACAGTGAATTTACAGTTCCAACGAAGCGTTCTCTATCCCACTGTAATGGAGGCCCAAAATATCTTTAAAAAATGTGGCTTATTCCTCTTCCACGGGAGCAGATAAAACACGAAAGTGAAATGCGCCTTCAAAGGAGCAGTTGAATGTCTATTGTGCATTGATACGAACCTATTTATACTTCGTCGGTGTGACACCGTTAGACGCATCAATGTTATACACTGGATTGAATGTGTCGTACCCTTGCGTAAATCCCACTGAAAGCACAGGCACTCGGACACCCTGCGAATGAAACCGAGCGGGTCGTCAGCGAATTGTTTTGTGAGCACACGGTCCGCTGCAGCGAAGGGAGCATAATTTGCGGGTAGGCAGCAATCTTATGGGTGCGCTTTTCGAGCTACGTACTTCTGGCGGGTCGCTGCGGCAAAGGTGCCAACACTTTGGTTTCGCTCCTTCGCGTGTACGGCAGGCGGTTGCGTTACGATGAGCTCAGCTTGTGGAACGCGAGGGGCAGTGCAACGCTGCCTGTATAAGCGTACCTTGGGTCGTGAATACGTGAGTGCGTCCTGCTTCCCGCTGGCGTGTCTGCCATCGTACCAAAGCATTCATGAGCGCGACATTCGCCAGTCGGCGTCGTTGCCTTACAACGGCTCTTGAAGGGGCCATGCAGACAAACTACTAGGTTGTTTTATTTGAAAGATTTAGTGTTTTACAGTACCCTCCGCGCTTATCGGGCCGCAAACGATGCCGTATTAACTGAGAAATTATTGAACTTGGGTTTAAATTTTGATTTTCCCGCTTAAGTGTTTTAGTGACGTCTTCCATGAAGTCAAATGAGCGGGTGTCCAAATAAACTTTCAGTCCGTTATTAGGCTCTCCAGCCTTTCTTACCGTCATCCCCCCCCCCCCCAAATGGCGCTCTTATTTCCAGACGCGGACCGCTGTCCGAAGTTGCTTTGTGTTTGACCGCATTAGCACCTGGTTTGCTTTGGTACTTTAGGAAGTAATCGTTTTGTGTAGCATGTGGTATGCTGGACAAAGAAGGCCATTTAAGACGACGTCACTGACGCTTATCCGCTAGTATCGTGTCAGAAAACTCCTAAGCGGCGGACAGCTCCGCATATAAAACAATCATAGTCCGCGCAGTACCCACAGCAGTATTTTAGATGCGACCGCATCTCATTCACCCGCCTTGTCCCTGCATCCGGCGTCGTCGGTGTCCGCCCCTCCCCCATTCTCCTCGCCGCGCCAGCTGCGCTCTCCGCCGCTCACCCCCTCTCCTCTTCGATAGCGAACGCTCTCTCGCGAGGAGCATTGAATTGGATTCGATTGGATTGGTTTAGATTGGCTTGGCTTGGCTTGGATTGGATTGAATTAGATTGGATTTGGATTGGATTGGATTAACGTGGATTGTGTTGGATTGTGTTTCGTCATAGCCGCGGCAGACGCACTGGCGCCGCTATAAAACGCGGTGCCTGCACCGCTCCGCTCCATCGTTCCAGCGCCATTCCTCCGCTGTCCAACGCTGCAACGGGAACCCCCTGTGCGTCGCATCTACACAGGGGTTCCCGCGAGGGGAGGTGGGAGTTTTTTCGCAACTTACACTGTTTACCCCACCATTCTTATTCTTTAAAATCAATGCATTACATTTCGGAGCATATAGCTCGCTCGGCAAGCTGATAAGCCCTGCCTAATTTGAGTTTGCTTTTCCGCCCTCAGCAAATCGCAAAGCTGTGCATATGATATAAGTTCTGTTGCAGGAAATGAGCAATTGGGTAGCATGACCATTCCATTTTTTTCTAATCATATAGCTTCTTTAGGTGAAGTTTAGGGGTAAAGTGGTGTCAGTGTTATTCTAACGAGGCAATCTTTCGAATGAACAAACTTCTGTTTTTTCTGCATGGTCCGTTTAATGCAACAGTTTTGTTACATCAAACAGGAAGCAGTAGGCGGTGGAGTGGCATCTCAGCTTACGCTGCTAGGGGGACCTAATTCACGCGTGTCTCCCCTACACTTAGGAGCTGGTATCGAGGCGCCGACTGTCGGCGCTCATTAGCATCATGACGCACTACTTTGCTTTTTCTCTCCCAGACGGCATAACCATCTGAACGAAGAAGGTCGTAGGGAACGATATAAGGCGCGTTCATAAACCTATTTACGCGTGATTTCGTAGCAGCACTGACTGAATAACTTGAGGCCCTAAACTCCGGGGACCAGAAGAAACGCGTAGACATAGACGAGGCGCCTCATCTGTGTCTACGTGTTTCTTCTGCTCCCGGTAGTTTAGGACCTCAAGTTATTGAGTGTGTTGAACCAACTAGCACTGGTCAGGCTTTTGTTACTCATAGCAGGACGTTAAGGTGTACGGACCAATCTCGGTAACAAATGTTCATGAAAAAATTGTATGAAAGTTCTGGGTGAAAGGTTACGAGTGGTAGCCCATCAAATTGTTAGTGCATATCAGACGTGCGGTGTCAGGGGTCATAACTAATTTGCGAACATCCACAGGGGAAGTGCGTGCTGGAAGGTTTTGATGCAATGCACGCCGGTGTGGCTATTCTCCAGCTAGATCTGGAGAAAGCCTTTGACTGCTTATCCCAGATCTTGTTTTATGTTTTAAAGCACATAAACATTGGTTCTCTCATTAGACAGGGAGTGGTGCTGACGTACCGGAACTGCACTGCACGGTTGATAGTGAATAAGAAATTGGGACCGGTCACCGAGTTTCAGCGTTCGGTTCGCCAGGGCTGCCCCTTCAGCCCTTTTTTGTTTTCGGTATACATTGAAGCTCTGTGCGTCAGCACCGCTTATAATGAAAAAAATTAACGGATTTAAACAGCATGAGCTACAGGTAAAACTTCGCGCCTATGGAGGTGACATTTAAGTTGTTTGCTCGAACAAAGAAAGCCTGTTGTTGGGCGTGGAAACAGCGAAGCATTTTGGTGATGTCACAGGGAATCTGGTTAATTGGGGAAAGTGCCTGGGGTTTGGCACGGTGAATGGCGGTAAACGGCAGCAACGTTTTCTAATGTAACGTAGGTCACCACACCAGTAAAGTACTTGGGAACGCCACTGGAATATTATCGGTATAGTGAGCCGTACTGCCGGGGGCAAGTGCGAGCACTGGGGGAGGAAGAGAAAATTGAAAGCAACTGGTCTTTCAGTGCTCGTCAGAGCTTCGACTTGTAATATTTTCTTTGTGGCAAAACCTTGGTTTGTGATGCAAGTATTGCATTGCTCGCGTTTGTACGTCCAGTAGCTACATCGAGTACTTGATGTTGTTGGGTGGGGATATACTCGGGAGAGGAGCAGTAAGACGAATTTTTTCGGCGAATCCGGACGCACCTGTTTGTGCGGCAGCTCGTAAACCGATTTTTGTTTCTGTGCGATCTACAGGACCCTTTTCTGCGCACTGTAATGCAACTTCGGTTAATGCGTGTTTTGCCAGAATTTGTGGTTTCTTCAAGTTGCATGCAAGGTGTTGTGTATGGATATTGCAGCGAACCATGCATTGAGTTTATTTGAGTTTTGCTTTTACCGCCCGGCTGCGCCGGTCTGTGTTATCTCTGCGCCAAGGGAAGCGCGTGTTCCATTGTTTCTTTCTGTGCCGCATGTGTTATCTGTCATGATAGGGATAGCATTCCGATCTAACGTGAACAGCCCGGAATAATCTTCTTGGATGTACAATGTTCTCGATGGGAATCGACGGTGCGAGAACCACGCGCGCCAAAAGATAAAAAGCCTGCAGTGCAGACGCCGGGCTATTCGAATCTGCTACGCTCGCCGACGCACGTCACTTTGTTGACCACTGCCTCGCCGCCTCTGTATTCTTTTGAGTTGTTAGGGGAGCACAAGTTCTCTCCAATAAACCTGTTTGTTTTCCAAAACAACTGCGTCGTCCTTGGCTTCGTGAAAATATTGTAAAAACTTGGATTGTCATTCCGATATTTCGCAACCTGTATTTCGATGCAATATCTGGGAAATGTACCTTGGAAAAAATTTTACAAGGATGTAAGTGACGTTGCCTTCCCTGTGCCATTGCATACAGCTCTGTACAGGAATGGTTCAGTTCATGACGTGTTAAAACGAGTGAAGCGAATGGAGGTGTCACCTGGTGAAAATTCTTTCTTCTTTAAAGGGGTCGTGAAGAGATTTTCAAGAAAATTGTGTTGTGTGTGCGCTTATAACCGTGGAGCCTTAATAAACAAATATTGCATACCCGTTTCGTCGCCTGATGTCGGCTAATAGGAAAACAAATGCAGTTACGGTTTCTCCGAGGCTTTCCTCCTTAACTCGTGAAGTGACATTTGAGTAAGTCAGTAAGAAGCCAATCATAGTTCTCTCTCGTCTGCACATTATGTCGGCAAAGAGCAGGGTTGCAAAGGATCAGATAAAGCTACAACATCGGCGCCATGATGAAACTCGCCCTGAAACTGAACGGGAGACGTCTGATCTCTGATACGACTGATTAACATGGTCGAACTTTCAGTCAACAACGCGGGCGAGTGCACAGCAGAAGTAGTAACCACGTTTAATCTCAACTGGGTATTCGTAAACTGTTTACGCTGTTTCACACGAGTCTAAACTGTCGTTTTGCTAGCCGATATTCTTGCAGAAGTTTGCCGACGTCTGTCTCACTAGCTTGGGATGTCAGTTGCGCGAACGTGAAACTTCTGACATGACGAGATAAAAAACCGAAAGCTTAAAATGAGACTTTATTACATAAACACGTTTATCGAAGGAACTTCGAGTAGTCGGAACCTAAAACCCATCCATCATTTACTCATCAAGCGCAAAAATACCTAGCCAGAAGCAGCGATACTAGCGCCGAATTGCCGAGTCTCACAACCACGCAGTTGGACGATTGATTTCCTGTTTCCTGCAATAACCAATGCTGTTAACGCTGTTTCGTTGATTGTATACTCTTCGCTTTGGCGCACTGCACAAGCGTTCAACAGTAAGTTGGCGGTTAAAGCTGTGGGTTGATTAGAATTTATAAAAACACAAAAGTCTTTGGGTTACAAATGCGAAAAGGCTTTTATACAGCAGTTTTTCGCCGTGCGCGCTTGTCACTGGTTGTCACAAATGGAGGAGTTCACAAAAATGAAAATACAGGGTGTTGCGACGATAACTGGAACACTTTAAAAATTTTTCCTGAGCGATCCACCCCTCTGTTCGCGCTCAAACTTCACACAAAGGTCGCATTTTGTGGTCTATTTTGTTTGACACCGGGAACAACAACGGTACTTACCTGTTTATTCTGAAAATAAATAAAAACGATTTTCGCCTATGGGAAAATGGCCGCTGATTTGGACGTGCGAGCCAGCGCAAGTTGATGTTGGAACGACGGAACCACCTGCAGAGTGAAACGCATGTTTGGGATTCACGTACGAAGCCAAATGGTGCAGCAGACGATCAGAAAATGCACCTAGAAATGAGCTAACAGACGATCAGAAAACCCGGTTTTCGGGCTCGCACGTCCAAATCGCCGCCATTTTCCCATAGGCGAAAATCGTTTTTATTTATTTTCAGAATAAACAGGTAACTACCGTTGTTGTTCCCGGTGTCAAACAAAATAGACCACAAAATGCGACCTTTGTGTGAAGTTTGAGCGTGAACAGAGCGGCGGATCGCCCAGGAAAAAATTTTAAAGTGTTCCAGTTATCGTCGCAACACACTGTATTTTAGTAGTCAGCACTGTACCCTAGAGTGGAACCGTGATTTTATGTCTTAGTGTAACGGGTTTGTTTTGTTGTTGTGTATTATGTTTGTAACAGCGGTGTTTGTCTGAAAATAAAGAAAAAAAACGTCGATAGTGAACTCGATAGCGTGTCCGACAAGGCTGGCCGTAGCGTTGGACTGGCCCGGAGGCCGCAAGTTCGAATCGCGCACGGGGCACTTGTTTTCTTTTTTTTTATTGAGCGGTTTTGTGCCATTTCATCCAAAAAAGGTAAGAATCCGAAGAGAATTCGGCAAAAGAACGTGAAATTTAGCAGGGAAACTGGCTACGAGCCGTACAAACAGCCAGTAGGTCTGCGTTCTGCTGCAATGGTTGCCAGACAACTGAAACGGTCACGATACCGCTCACGTGGATAGAAAACTGTTTTTTTGTCAACGAATAAGGGATGAATTATACTTAAAATATCGGGTTTGCAGCTTTGCAGAACAATATACACAAAGAACGTTGAACGCGTTGAACTCTCGAATATACTTGACGTGACGTCACTCTAGTTGCGCTGCCAACCGACGACGCGCGCATGGTCGCTTGCGATGCGCCTCAAAATGAGAATATCAAAGGCGCCTCCTAAATTTCAGAAGCAATGAATTGTGAAAATATTTGGGATTTATGTTCTTAAAAGGTCGTTCAAGCAGGAAAAATTAACCAAAGACAAATGCATTTTCTCTTCACTACCCCTTTAAATTACACACCGGTACACTTTCAGTCGCCAATTGGATGAAAGAAAGGGGGCTGTCAGTGCCATGGCAATTGGACTACTCCATTTGTAAGGAACTCGAAACGCTGGAGCATTTCTTTATTCATTTTTGGGAAGCAGTTTTTCTTTGGGATGTCTTCCAAAGTACATTTCGGAAAGATTTTCTATTTCGCCCAAACGGCATACGCTTTTTGTGCAATGATAGAGAAGAAAGTGTGCCATTTGAGTCATGTTCTTGTGCCTGCACACTATTTGGAGTTCGCGTATGACCCGGCTTTATTCTGATGTAGACACATTTACAATGACACCGCATTTTCGGTAGAGTGGTTCACAGTTCCGGAGGGGCTGTGAAAAATTGAAACACTATCTGCGCTTAAAGAATTTTAACAGATAACGTGAGCCTTTTGTACTAAGGTGGCGTTACTGTTGATTTTTATTTTTTTTATTGCACCTGGGGCCTTGTGTTACTGTCGAAGACTGACAATAAAGGAAACAACGAGGGTATAGCGGAGTTGGCAGAGCGCTTCGTACCTCCTGTGGCGGCGAGAGAGTTTGTGGGCTCCAATCCGGGCGATACCACGTCAATGGAACATTTCTGGGGATGTTATTTCCTTGCCGGATGTGACCTCAGTGAGATCTTACTGTATCCCGGCATAAAACACTTTTGTTTTAAAAGAGTTCGCTTGAATTCGTTGTTTTACCACCAGAATTTCAGCAAGTGCTTTTTACTGTTTTGTGAATCCACAGGAAGACGAAGTATACTTTTTGACGGCATCTATGGACTAAGGGCTGCATGTTTGCCTGTGTTCTTAAGGAAAAACTTCACCGAATAATATCCGTCATGTATAACTATATATATCGGGAGCAATAAAACGTGGAAGATGGTAGAAAACACAAGAAAAGATAACTTGAAACAAGGTAGCGACCACGAGGGTTGCGAACGTTTCAGCAAAGAGGCTTGCCTTCGTCAGGGCAAATCCCTCGCCTGGCTGGCACGCTTTATATAGGGGTAGGCCCCCAGGTGAGAGGAGAGAAGGAAGTGGAATTGAGAAAGCGGATTGGTTTGGGAGTATGTAGGGGTAGATATTGAGGGGGAAAGAAGGTTGTATGGCTTGAGCCGCGAAGTCAGTAAGAGGGAAGTCAGCTGGGGTGATATTCCGCGAAGTTCTTGGAGAGAAAGAATGAGAGGGTGTTTGTTGCCCCGCCGCGTGGGCTACAGAAAGGTTCTCAGAAACGCCGGTAGCAGAACAGGTGTTGAGAGGAGTTCTTATCGTAATATATATATATATAATAATATTAAATATATTAATATATAATATATATATATATATATATATATATATATATATATATATATATATATATATATATATATATATATATATATATATATATGCACAAGTACTTTTGAGGACTCACAGTAGGGCGTGTCCAAAATTTGCGTACAGTTCAACACTACAATTAGGCAACTGAAAAGGGAGGAGGAAAACAAAGATAAGGTCAGCTAGCAACCATGTTTACAATGTAGTTGCGGGCAGCAATCCATGTACGTGGGCTTCTCTTCGAAGTAATCGCCTTCTGTGTGGAATAAAGAAAATTAACGCCGAATATTTAATCACTGATTAACTTTTTTTTACCAAGGTCGGTGTTGTCGGGAGGACAGGTGCCGGAAAGTCTTCGCTACTACTAGCCCTTCTCCGCGTCCTCAACGCTTCTCAAGGGCATATCTTCATTGATGGAGTTGACATCAGCCGTGTTCCATTGAAGAAACTTCGTCGTGCCATCACTGTGATTCCTCAGGTGAAGTGGTTTCTGTTTTATTTTTTCTTATTTCGCCGAACGTTTTTTGCGCACACATGCAACTGTCGTGTGTAGGAAGGCTATATAAAGAGTTCTATATTAGTGGAAATGTAGTTATTTTACTGCAAGTTAAACCAACTTGTCTTCGCGGTGCTTAACATGTTAAAATATAATGCAAAGTGTGGTGTATTTACTCTGAACGTTTTTTTATATCTCCACGTAGGGTAGTACGCTGACAGTGCACGATACGTGAGAAGTCTAGGCTTATAGGTTATCTAACTCTGATTACAGAACCAACCCCGCAGCGTTTAAGAGGGAATCATGCCACCACGTCAACTAGTGTCGTCCTAGAAGAGACATTAGTCCTGATCAATCAGCCACAACAGAGGGGCGGAGCAAGATAGTTGCATGGAGATTTTGAGCTCAGATCAAAAATTGAGAAATGTTGCTCTTACAGATAGCGGGCATTTCTCTCCGAGAGTACGGGCTCTCGTTATTTGCCAGAATTCATATCGATAACTCTTCAGTACAATACTAGTCTTTAGCGCTAGAGTTGGGAAAAAACACATTTGGTACGTATGTTTTAAAGGTGTACTGACAAAATTCTGAAGGCGACATTACATCAGAAATGGATTGGTGTGAGAACATATGCATCATCTGCAAAATTTCAGCGGCAAATGCAGCCTAAATCATATTGGAAAAATAAATGTTGTTGATGACTCTATCATAGGATCGATAAAGCACGACAGTGAAATGTGCAGCGAAATCTGCAGCGAAAGGAGCATGATTTGCGGGATGCGCTGTCTTGTCGTGGGCTTGGCGAGAAACATCCTGCTAGCGGGTCTCTTCAGGAAAGGTGCGACAACTTCGGTCACTCGTGGCGTACACGGCAGACGGTTGCGTTGCGACGAGCTCAGCTTGTGGAGCGCGAGATGTAGAATTTGTAGCTTGAACCGTGCACGCGGGAAAGCGCATCGCTACCCGCTGGCGTTTCTCTACTAATCAAATCAGTCGCTGCTCGCCCCATAGAGTTTCTTACAATATACACTAGAGAGGAATCTGGCGCTAGCGTCTATGCGGCTCACATCAAGGCCGTCTGTATCGTCATGGGCCGCCATTATACATCGCGCTCGCCTTAGTTTCATCATTGGGTTGGATTGAAACGTGTTAGTGACCGCAAATTTAATCAAAGTGCCACAAAATCGCGAAGAATAGTGTGCAATTATGTAAGCGGAAAATAAAAACAGGCTGTTTTAAAACTAAGGAAAAAGGATGTAAAGCAAATTCTTGCCGGAACGGTTGTGCCTGCTATTCCCAAGGCCAAGGTTGTAGTTACGAAGAAGGTTAATATCTGGGGGGGAAACTCATTAGAGGCTCTGATTTTATTAATTTAACCATTATTGCAAATAATAGGTTGCTTGAAGAGTTTGGAAAGTTTTTGAGCGTGCCTCTTAAAACGTTGCCTTCATGGTGAACCGGTGCACGGACCGCCAACTAGTTTAACTAGAAAAAAGAAAACGTGGCGTTAAACAAGATAGCAAGACACACGACGACACGATGACTAGATAGCACGCATACAAGAGCCCGTATCTGTCGTATCCCCGTGGTCGTATCTTCTTTTCGTCGAAGTACGTTTTATTTCTTCTTTTCGTCAGCTACAAATTTCGCGGCGGCATATTACCCGCTCAGTCATGCGTCCTTCAACTGCGGCATGAGCAACGTCAGGTGCGATCACGCACTGCCTGCTGTTTCCCCGAACACGGCTACCACAGAAGAGGGACGATTTCAGCTTCCTTGTAGCTCGTAAACGTGTTAATGCACAGTGAAGAAAGCAAACCCCGAAAACCGCTTAAGAATCCAATTGTGATGCCAAGCCCAAGCCAAAAAGAGGGGACTTCCCATGAACTCCCACGACGACATGGCTTACAAGGCGCAGTTTCCTCTCTAGTATGCTTACTAGGAAACTCTATGGTTCGCCCCATTCACCCTTCGGCGTCGCTACAACGCAGCTTACGCCAACTGTCGCCGTTTGTTAGCATCATGATGCACTGCTTCGCTTCATCTCTCCCAGACGGCAGCACCATCCGTGTCAATGAATTTTTTTTTTTTTGGCGTTTCTCCTGTCTTCATCTTCGTTGTTCTGGCGTCATTTCCGCGACTGATATGACGTCATCAAAATCTTGGTGTATCCGGGAATACAACAGTTTCGTGTTAAAATAATTTTAATGCTTGCGTAACGCAACCGAACAGACAGCGGATGTGCTAACAAGATAGACGTCTGCGTAGTTGTGAGCAAATAAACAACATGCAAGCACGTCACGAGTTTGTGTAGGCCGCTTCCGCACTGCTGGTGTTTCGCCTGTGCTCGCCGCTCCAATTGGAGGTCAAAATTCTTCTCTCCAGTATAAACGATCCGATCGTTGGCGGCGGAGGCGTCTGGATATCATTGGTGTATTGGGAAGCTGACCGCGACCTATGATCTACAGCGATTCGATGCAATCTATTTTTGTTTATTTTTATTACACTGCTCCTGAAAACGCGCCCAGCAAACGACAAACGCACTTAGAGGGCCACGTATGCCACCAGCACGGTCTCTGTCCGTGTGGAGGACGCCGCCACGGCCGCGAAGAGGCGTTGGTAGACGCAGGTATCCCGAGTGATAGCTTGATACCACTCCACTGAGTGGGGCAGAACGTGCAAACGAGGCTGTATTTACGAGAAAGGAGGTAAAGATGTGATGGTAAATTTCATTACAAATCATCACCTGCACCGCTTACGAGAGCGGCAATCGAATATAAGCCGCATTGTTAAGCCTGACTTATTTGGGCGAACCTGTAGCCAGACCGGTCGGATGTTCCCAGCACGTGCCTCCCCACCCACTGCCTCGAGCGTCGCGCATCGTTCTCTAGCCACGGCAGAAATTCGCACTCGCAGTGCCTGCATTGCGTCCACGGTCGCTTTTAAGTGAGGGGCACTTTAGGGCCGCGTCTTTTCGTCGCAGCTCGCTCGCTGAACTCAAGTAGAGACGGTGTTCCGTCGTAGCCGCTGTCGTCACGGCGTAACCCAGAGGCTTCGGAAGCTAGGAGGTTTATATATTCATAACCGTTCAAAACTCGTGAACCACTGGCGCTTGTCATACATCTACCCGTTGTTTTGCGCAAAAAAAAAAATGCAGGTATATTACAGGCAAAATATACGCAAGTCACCGGCAGCGCTCGCATTCATTTAGTTAGCAACACTCGTTGGATTTGTTTTACGATAGCAAGCGAGAAAAGGTGGCAGTGCAACGCCCGCGCGTGCGGGGGGAAACGCAAACACAAAAAGAATAGAACTCGGTTGGTGCAGTTTCAGGCAGGGGGCGCGCGCGCATTGAGAAGGCGGGAAATTTGGTTTGCATTTCGTGGTAGCACTGGGCGGATAACGGAGCTGCAGCCCATTATGGCGAATCACTGCACTGCACTTCCGACAGCTCTCACATCGAGTGAAACGACTTCAATTTTATTATTGAAGTGGCTGTGCAGATCAGTACATAGGGGCATTAGCGGAAACTGCCGAGAGATGCAGAATCGACAGTGGTACGGCAGCTCTGGTCTGTGATATCCGTGCAACAGTCTCGTGGACAGTTTTGTTTATAAAACACCATCCTTTTGCGGCACCCGCTGAAACCAAGGCTGCGACTGGCCGCATTAAAAACGTCTCTAATTAAATAACCATCGCACGCTGAAGCAAATGAGGTTTCCACACAGGATAAATACGTCATTAGCTATATACTAGTCGGAAAAAACGCGATGCATAATTTGTGTGCCAGTGTCCCTCACAGTTTGATAGGGTGAACTCAGGCAGAAAAACGATGCAGGTAGTGCAGTGGCAGCATTGCCAATCCTAAATGCATCACTACGTTTACGTTGAAAGGTTTCAGCTAAATGTCTTGAAGTAAGCACAAAAAAGTATTCTTTGGTGCTTGGTAATGCTACGTGTTTGTAAGAAGAGAATCTAAGTGTACCCTCTGACCAGCTTGGTAGGTGTGCGCTCTAGAATAAAAATATACCTATTGGATACTCATTTTAATAGGTGTACATTGCGAGCGACAAACTCGGCAGTGCGGATCACACGTAAGGAAACAGAGCGTGGTCAGCTCCCATGAAGAATAAAATCTCCCCTGACCGAAGCACAGTAGAATAGCATGGCTAACTGAAGCTTTTTATTTTACTTTGTGAAGGGATTCAGCGATACGGAAAGATCAGGTCACTTCATGGGGCGCCCACCTGCCATAAATTAACGTGCAGAAAGATGTAGACTTCTGCACGTATATTACACTGCTATGAATGCAACTACATTTCTCATGCCACTAGCATTCGCTTGTAAAGCAGCAATTGTGGAAATCGTAAAACCGCGGTACTACTGCCTTATAACTTTGTTTTGTGCCGTCGCCAATCCTATATGTTAAGCAGGGTTAGCCGAACCGGTTAAAACCAGTTTCCATAAACAGTATGGTAAACAGTGACATATCAAATAAAATTATGCAATCACCCTTGCTGGGTATATGCTTCTAAAGGCATAAATTTCTCTCTTGAACATAAGCACAACTGGTTGTAACATTTTCTTCCGTTCTAATTTCGCTCCAACGTTTTCATTACTTGCAAATACAATTGGAGGAATTATGCGGGTGAATGAGACAGATATTCCTTGTTTTGCTGTCAGTGTTCACTTGTATACACCTCAACCGGCCGTGAAGCTCATAGACCACTGGCGCGCAGGCTAAACTACATGCTGGCAAAACGGCGGCGTTCTGAAAAATCACTGGAAAATTTTTCTACTGCTTCTACTAAGCAGCACCGCTTCCTCTGCTCGAAATGTCTTGAAATCATTTGTGTGTGGTCCCGCTTGAAGATACGTACGCGATATGGTTGCGTAACGTTGTAGATGAACGGAAACGGTAGAGATAAGTGGCTGCTTCATTATTTTTTTTTTTAAAGAAGATACTGATTTCTGAAGAACAAACACCGAAAGCGACTAAAAAAATGTGTTCTTCGAAATAAAACAAACGGTCGTTTCTCGTTGGTCATCCTCTGTGCTATCCCGTATTTAGCACGTTGGGATCATCAAGGATGAAACCTCCCGCTCACTTAAAAGTTGTGTCACATTCGGATCTGGGAAAACTAAAACACTTTTTTAAATCGTCGTCGGGTTACTCGTAGAGTTTGCGTTCATTCTTCACCACCTCACCATTTATATATTGATTTCATCATTTGGCGGAGCATGGTTATAGCAGCGGCTTAATTAAGATTATGCTTTCAAGAGATACATTTTCTTCTCTCCTGCTTGGCAAGATAGGGGTTTTTACTAATATATCTATTCTATAACTACACCTAGGTGGCTTTGTACGGCCGTTACGGGTCTCAGCCGCGTAAAGAGGCTCCCCCTGCTTGCATAAAATTATGTTACCTAATGGCTACCCTAAAGCAGATTAGGATAACCTTTTAAAAGAAGCCTTCTTCTGCTGCTCAACTAGTGTTAGCACATAAAAATCAACTGTTTCGCACCCTATAGTGGGTAATCAGGCTTCGTGATGAAGAATGGTTAGCGGGGTCATATGTTTCTGTTAGTCAAGCCTCCTTCCATAAAGGAAGCTGAAAATAGCTGGGTCAAGTCTTCTGTTAGATATTTTCTAAACGCTAAACTGAGCGATTTAACAGTACTTCATTGCTTATATTTTTATGAAGCGCAAATCAGGTCTACTGCTCGGCAGCCCTTCTAGACAATGCAATGTTCACTACAGGAAACTCCTCCTTACACACTTACCAAATCTGTTTTCACAATGTTTTAGTGTCTATGCTGCACTGCGGCATAATAAATTTATTGGTTGTTATGAATTATTTACTGTTTTAGACGCCCATAACATCATAGCTAGGTTCACATCAATATAACCGTCCTTTGTTGTCACAGGACCCAACGCTTCTCAGAGGAACGCTGCGCATGAACCTGGACCCAACCAACAGCCATACGGATGAAGAATTATGGAATGCTCTCAGCCAGGCTAATTTATTACCTCTTGTGTCTGCACATCCCGATAAACTACTCCTGGAAACTGGAGATGGTGGCTCAAACCTAAGGTGGTCGAAATTTTTGTACCCCTCAATTTTGCGTTACTCTCACATCTGTAAGTTTTAAGCTGAAGATAACAATATTTTATGATATATTCATGTCCTACTTCCACCGATATATTTTATGAAACTTCACAAATTTAATGACTGGTAGAATAGGCACGGCAAACCTTTCTGATTCCTCGGTTTGGGCATACATTCTCATGACTACAGATCAACGGGTATGAATAGAGATAAACCAGTATTTTACTCATCCTGCGAGAGCTGTCAGAGCATATAATGAAGCATAATTCTCTAGGGAACGTACGTTTACAAAACCTTCAGTGAAAGGTAAATAAGGTGGAAAGAAATTATAACACGGGGGTAGTTGTATAATGCCGATTATTAGCAGTTAGATGCAAGAAAATACGACAAAGCTGTAACTTGATTGTATATTTGAAGAGATATGTACTGCACAGAAAAACCCAGAGTTATGCGATCAGCATTACAAAATTAGAGTACTGCCGATATTCTACGACCATATGTTTACTCGAGTGTAGTGTGAAATGGAAAGGGATGGTGACAGCAAACAGCGACAATTAAGAAAATTCTGGTTGCTAGTAGTTCCAAGGGGTTATGCGTGAAAATGATATAACTTTAGAGTAATAAATGTGGTATTTAGTATTCCGAGGTTTTTATTGGTGTGGTACGAAGTGGCCCTTATTTGGCATCCAGCAGAATTTGTTATTACTTCATAGAAAAGAAGAATATAATAATTATATACACACATATATATATATAGTAAAAGGGGCGCAATAAAAAACATAACAAGTTTACTTCGAAAACATAACTTTACATCGACGTTTCGGACGAGGACCATACTTTATCAATAGTAATATCTTACAGAATGGAAGTGATTTATATACAGTTCAAACACTTGAGGTTCTGGGGGCACTGACATACGTTTAAGATTGGAAGCGAGGAGGAAGAAAGAAAAGCGCATTGAAACATGAGAGAAAAAGACAGCAATAAGGAAGCACAAACTAGAAAAGCATAAATATCTGAGAGAGCGGGATGGAAAGGCCGCGGTGGGGACATAAAGCTAAAGGGCTATAATATAAAATAAAAGCCCAACCCGTACCACATACGTATCACGGGTGACGCCAATTAAAAATAAACAAACTAGACCGAGGTCAACTAGAGTTTTTAAGAGAAGGAAATACCCACCGAAGTGGAAAATAAAAAGAAAAAATGCTACACAGCGACACCACAGCCAGGAGAGCGGGCCCCCTGATCTCCCCTGGGACGGTAGCAGAAAAGGTTGGGATGAGGGATGCGGATGGTGGTAATAAGGAATGGGTTATGGGAAAGTGGGTGGGAATGGGGACAGCGAGGTTTTTGTTCTAATCCTTAGATGTCTGACTCCTAAATAGGCCTGAAAACTCAGGATGGGCGCCAGACGGTTCCAATTGGAATTCAGCGGACCCCACTATAGGTTCCAACCATCTGAGCTCCGACATCGAAGAACAGGGAGAACCTGCGATGGAGTGACGACACCTAATCTCTGGACCCCTTTCACAACCAGCCCCCGGCTAACACCCACCAGATCCCCCGAGTACTCAAGAGAGACCTGCCCAGCCTACATAGGTACAAAATCCCCCTCGTCTCGACGGTTTCGGATACTGGTAAAGCTAACTGTCTGACAGATGGGGTAACTGTACCCTGTATGCATCCGTCGATCCCTATGTGCACCTGAATCACCTATCTCCATAAGAAAGCCTATGTGACTTATAGGGTTTCGGTAGACCTCTAATGTGCTCCTATGCCAACCACTCACCCACCAGGGAACCCTCCCCATACGGGAAGCAGTCATCAGGTGGAAGGAGTAATCCTTATAGAGTACGACCAGCCCTACTCCCGATACTTAGGACAAGAAGCTTCCCTAAGAAGTGAGCCAATCCCTCTTTCCTCGGTCCTAGCAAGTGCGCGCCTCCTAGACTGGTCGCTACTAAAGGCCAGAGACATTGGCCATCATGAGCACCTATCGCAGGCCCTGGATCATGTTGTCCAGGAACCTTCGTGTCGGCAGCGAGCAGTCGTGCCCGCGTGGGGTGACTGCGGCGGACCCTTAATAAGAGATCCTTTTTCACCGCTTTTATGCCAGAATCCCAGAATCCCAGAATCCACCTCGGTAGCCACCCAGGCTGTCCGGGCCTGCCTCCGCGTCCAGCATCGGCTCTGGTGCAAGGAACTGGCCCATACAGTTCCAGGGAGTCGCTGCCACTCCCTTGGGGTTTTGCATCCCCGGGTGAGTCCTGGCGCTCACCCACCGCTGCCGTTAGCAAGCGACCAAAGCTAGGCAGCCGAAACCGCCTTTACCCAGCCAGCTGGCAGGGGGGACCACGAGCTGGTGGCAGTCAGATTTTCCCCCCAGCGGTGGGGACAGGCAAACTAAAAAGAACCGAGAGGACACGACAAACAGAAGCTTAGGAGTGATGGGGGACACATAATTGCGTGGTTGACAGGGATGGCGGACAGGGGCGGCGAGTTGTACCTGCACGCGGTCATCGCCGGCGAACAATATGCAAGGTGTGTCGTACGTGCGCGCGCTTCCGAGACTCCCGTGCGGGGAGCGCGTGTTTTTCGTCGGCCTTCAAAGACGCACCGCCACCCAATTCACACGCGCTCCCCGCACATCCACTTCACACGCGCCATCCAAAAACACGCGCTCCCCGCACGGGAGTCTTGGAAGCGCGCGCACGTACGACACACTTTGCATATTATTCGCCGGCGATGACCGCGGGCAGGTACAACTCGCCGCCCCTGTCCGCCATCCCTGTCGACCACGCAATTATGTGTCCCCCATCACTCCTAAGCTTCTGTTTGTCGTGTCCTCTCGGTTCTTTTCAGTTTGCCAGTCCCCACCGCTGCCTTTCCATCCCCCTCTCATATATTATTACTTTTCAAGTTAGTGCTTCCTTATTGCTGGCTTTTTCTCTCATGTTTCAATGCGCTTTGCTCTCTTCCTCCTCGCATCCAATCTTAAACGTATGTCACCGCCCCCGGAAACTGAAGTGCTTGAACTGTATATAAACCACTTCCGTTCTGTAAGATTTTACTCTTGATAAAGGACGGTCCCCGTCCGAAACGTCGATGTAAAGTTATGTTTTCGAAGTAAACTTGTTATGTTTTTTATTGCGCCCCTTTTTACTATTTAACCTTCACTAGCCTAACAGGTTATCTTATATATATATATATATCAGAATGGGAAATGAGGGCCTGAGTAATTAGGACAGCAACAAGGGTTGACAGTCAAGAATTCCAAGGAAGGCAAGGGGAGAATGCGGTAGGTCATTTATTATCGTTGAAAGAGATAAAGAATTTAGAAGGACAGGAATCAAGTGGTAAAAAAATGCCCGCCAGGTGTGATCTGAGCCCACGACCTCCGGAATACACGTCTTGTGCGATGACCACTACGCTGCAGGCGGAGTTATTTTCCCGTCCCATTTCTCGGGTATTTGTGTTACGGCATTTGTTTCCTGTGCTTGGTGGTGGTAGCCAGCGCCACTCAGACTAATCGGGGAGAAGGGTGCCTATTTTTATTTCCCGGGCCGTGACTCCAGCGTCTACGACATGTCGAGAGTGGTCTACTAGCGTTATTAATGGATCACGAACATGGGGTACCTCCGTATTTGTTTGAGCCTATCGCTTCCCGTATATAGCTCAGAGTGTGATGACAAGGCCGCCCCGACTATTTGTGAAGGAAATGTAGTAGCCACGGCCGCTCTGGCAGGAAATCTCTGGTATGTAGTCGCTTTGGGAATCTCTAAAAACACAGTATCATTACGTTTAAGAATCGACGCGGAAGCAACTCTAGACAATAAATATTAATAAAGTGCAGATTACACGCCCGCCTAATTCGGAACTTTGCCCAGAAAACTGGGACACAGCGAAGCGGCGGCGCACATCGTTTACCGTCTTCCGAATATAACGCTACTGCCGCCTCACGGTTTCTCGCTCTTCCGGCGATGCGGGAGGGAGCAGTGGGCGGGGCGCAGGGTCTACTTTATCGACGAATACCGCGGTCCCCAAGCTGAAAATGCCGAAAAACGATTTGCTGGCATAATTTGACCAGTGTAATAATTGTAAAAAGTAGAATTTTACCCGGTTTTAAAAGCTCTTCTTTAGCCCTTTAGGGCAGAAGGTCACCGACCTCAACCGTGTAATCAAAAAGCACTGCACTTCACGCTGCCGACAACAGTGGACAGCGATCTACAATGCAGCTGAGGGTCAACTGCATGTGGGCAAAAGGTAGACGTTACTGAGTCACCTGCTAGACGAGACCAAAACCAAGTCTCGCCATCGTGACAACTATGCAAAGTGCTGAACAAAGCAATTAGATAGCTAGGATAGGAAGATATGTACAAGGAGATTTGTAATAAATATCTACTGGCCAACCCAGAGGAAAGCCACCCCGACTACTGGGGACCGGCAATCGACAAGCTATACAGGGACATTGAAGTTTTTGAAGTTCGCACGGCGGTTCAGGAATTGATCGGCAGCTCAGCAGCCTGCCCGGACCGGGCAACAAACAAGGCGCTCAAACACCTCAATGAACCGGTGATAGCCAGCCTTACGGCCCTGTTCAACAGGTGCTGGAAAGAAGGCAAACTACCAAGAAAATAGAAAACAGCAAAGACCATTCTAATCCCAAAGCCAGGCAAGCCACTCGGCATCGAGAACTTACGCCCAATCTCCCTGACATCATGCGTGGGGAAGCTGCTGGAGCACGTCCTCATAAACCGATGGCAAGTGTTCCTAGATGCGAACGACCTATATCCGGACTCTATGATCCCTTTGAGAACCAAATCGAGTACTGAAGACGCTATGATACAAATCAAGGCGGAAATCATTGACAACAAGACCGAGGACAACCAGGCCATACTTGGACTGGATTTGCAAAGTGCCCTCGACAAAGTGAAACACTGTGCCATCCTTTCCCAGATATGCGCCCTGCGGATGGGAGCACGGACGTACAACTACGCATGCGACTTTCTCTCGGAGCGCACGCACAGATACAAGCAGGTGACCACACACTCGAAGAAGGAAGCTAGGAAGTGTAGGAACTCCCCAAAAGTCGGCGCTTTCACCGTTACTCTCCAACCTTGTAATATATCGCATCGCAAAATGACTGGAATCAGTACCAGAGGTGAGACATACGATATACGAGGATGGCATTACAGTATGGGTGCCAGGCGGATGCGACGGATGCATTCAACTCTCCCTGCAACAAGCGGTAGCATCCGTAACAGATCCGTGGCAAGGCACGCGCCTGGTCTGCTTCCCGAGTAAATCAGAAGTACTGCTTATTCCACCGACAACAGGGCTCAAGCAAGAGAGCAATATCAAGCTACGAACTAACAATGGGCAAACGATACCTGAGGTCACAAAGATCAGAGTGCTGGGCTTCCTGATTCAGAGGAACAGTAGAAACAAGGAGACATTCACCCGACTTATTGTTAAAGCCGCGGCAGATAGGCACCTCATTAAGCGAGTGGGAAAAAGAAGACCCGGTATGCGAGCGAATAACCTGCTAGAGCTCATCCAATCCTTCGCAATCAGCCACTTTGCTTACGCCGCGGCTTTCAACGAATGGCTACTACATGAACGTAACCGTCTGAACGCTGACACACGAAAGACATACAAATCAGCTATCGGTGTCCTCGATATGGCAAACACATAGAAGCTCCTACAGCTCTGTATCCACAACACGCTCGAAGAAATCAGTGAAGCCCAGAGAGTAGCACAAATCGACCGCCTCAAGGAATCCAAGACTGGCAGATCCATCCTTGCCAAACTAGGAGTGCAAACGGTACGAAACACTCGGCACCTCGACAAGCAAGAAGCTATTCCGGCTGACATCAGGAATGTAACTAGGGTCCATCCTATACCCCGCAACATGGGCCCTTCTCACAACAGGGAAAGGAGAGTGGCTAGAGCAAAAGTCATGCTAGAACAACATTCGAACGGGCCCGGCATCCTATTTGTGGACGCAGCCGAGTACAATGACCGTAGATGTATCACGGCTGTGATCATTGATGCAAAGACAGGGGAAACAATAACAGCAGCCAGCATTGCAACACGCGAAGCACAGAATTCCGAGGAGCAGATTATCGCCATGGCCATCGCCGACCCGGTAACAACAGTGCTGTGTGACTCAATGGGTGCGGTGCGTAACTTTGCCAAAGGCCGAATGTGCAGTGAGCAGTGCGTGTGTACACTGCGGTGAAAATTAACAAACGAAGGATAACAGTGAAGTGGTTCCCCGCCCATGCAGGGAACGATGTGTCAGAGACAATGGCCAACCACCACCATACTGCTAATACTGTAGCGCGAGTATTAGCAGGCCGCGCGACAGTAATGGATTCGTCTGCAGAGTCGTACATGTATACCAAAGATAGGTTCGACACCTGTCAAGGTGTTACCAAGTATTACAGAAACAATAGAATGGTGATGGCACCGCCACACCCCTAGCTAACTAGGGAGCAAGCATCAATATTCAGACAACCGCAGACCAATTCATTACGGACCCCGGTCATAATGCTGCAAATATCACCAGAACTGTACCTAGACGATATGTGTGTATTGTGCAACCATGCCCGAGCGACTGCTGGTCATTTATTGTGGGACTGTGAGGTGAGACCAGTAGAGGTTCCTAACAGGACAAATCTCCCGCAGTGGTGTTAAGACGCCACGCCAAGTTACAATAAGGAGGACCAACTTTCAGCTGTCCCGCAGATCCGGTCGGCTCTCCAACGGCAGCACCGGAGTGAAAGGTGCGGGGCGTCATCCTCCCTCCGTAGAACAGGGCCACCACCACCGCCTTGAGTAGCGACGGTGGCCGTCTAGTAGAGTGGCCAAAGGACCGACGAGTGGCTACGACCGGGCGTAGTGGCAACACTACGTCTATAGCAGGCGTTTATTAAAGTCCTTTTCACTCACTCACTCGCATTTTCAGTCGTGTATAGTAGTGGACACCGTTCTTTTTTCCAGCAATGTGAAGACCCGTTTCTGCTTTATCCTGTTCAATAGTGTGGCTGTCAGGTATTTGACTGCCGTTTGGAGGGCTGACTGTTTTGCTTTTGGGATATACAACACAAAACGAGGCGACATTAGCTACGCAATTTTTCCTGCAGTGTAGAATCTGTTCACTATATTTCTTTAACGCCGCCAGGCAACTTCCATGCTACATTTTTGTTCTCCAAAATGTGCGCATGTCACGCTAAACGTATTGGCTGTCAGAACGGCTTCGATTAAAACAATGTGCCCAGCTTAGTGTGCCTGTTTTATAGGCAAACTGGGAAGTCAAAACGCCTACACCATTTCCATTTTTTACAGCGTTGGTCAGAGGCAACTCGTGTGTCTGGCCAGAGCACTTTTGCGCAGCACTCGGATCCTGTTGTTGGATGAGGCTACTTCGCAAATGGACAGTGACACGGACAAGTTCATACAGGCTACACTTAGAGACAGCTGCAAGAACTCAACGCTTCTTACCATTGCCCATCGCCTACACACTGTGATTGACTATGACAAGTGAGTGATTTGCTTTAAAAAATGGGTGTTAAGGAGAAGTAGAGCTCCGATAGGAGGCTAAGTGCGTCAGCGCTCCTTACTAGCTGGGGTGCTCTTTAGGGTGAATCAAGTTTAAAAAATTCGACCTAGAAGTTCTAGAATGAAGCGCAAACACGTACACAGACGCACCGACGATGACGCTCAACATACCACTCAGTCTGCTTTGGACATACCTTCTATCTCCAAAGCCAGAAAAAAACATTACGGACTCGTTTTATGCTCGAATACAGAATATCTCCAATGCTAAAATGATAAATAACCCTAAAAACTGGACCACTGTTTTGTACGTTCACGCAACAGACTAAGCGAGTTTCGTGTCCCAAACTAGCTCATACGGGAATGCTGGGAAGGGCCTATAGGCTCGTTTTATACTCAAACTACTCCAGAACGTTGACTCTTAATAAAATAGGCATAAGTATGTTTAACTGCACTAAGTGCAAATCTGCACCGCTATCTTTGGATAAAGCGTACGAGGACTTTGTGCCAAAGACTGCCCCTTTTGTGATGTCCGGTGATGGTCGAAGTTTAACCACCGAGTGCATTTCAGAAAATATAAAATAGAAGGGAAACCAAGCCAATTACTTTTCTTCTTTATACATAGCTACAAGAAAGTTTAAGGGGCTGCATGCAGCCGCGCATTGTAAGTTTGTACTTTAGCAAATTTGCTCCTTCCACGTAAGCTTAACAAATTCACCTCCACTTCTTTGCCTCAGGTGCATATATAACATCGGAAATGGCTAGCTGCATTAACATATCCATGAATTTAATATATGCATACAAACCTTATGATTTTGATACCACAGTTTCCAACATAGGTATTGCATTCGACCAGCTTCCAATGCAAGCTATGCAGAGCGATAAAATCTGGCAACACTGCCTGATTAGCAGTGTGTTCATAAATTATTCCAAACTTTATCGGCCGTACTATACCATTTACACCATGCAGCGACGAATACAGTGATTTGTTTCACAATATTACAAATTCTGACCCTCCACTGCTTCGCTAGCCGTTCCAGTTTAAAATACCAAAATGGAAAAATCTCAGGACGTGTTTTCTAGATTACTAAAAGCATTTTTGTTTACGGATAATTCAAAAGCACGTGCACGCAAGGTATACCCTCCTTTTAGACGAAATAACCACCCTTGATAACTCTCTCTACTGTGACACTTATGGAGGTTGTTGGCACCTAAAAAACGACGTTATTGACATAGCCAAACTGCACTTTCCCACTGTACATGGGCAGCGACCTCTATCGTGAAATATCATTGCATATAATCAGGTTGCGAACGCCGGGCTAGAAGTTAAGCAGGGAAACCGAATAGAGCCATATGCACAACTATCCTAGAGTCCGATTCACTTTCGATTTTGTTGCTTTTATTCCCAGCCAAATACTTTTTGTGACCTAACACGGACTCGGTGAGGAAGTGAGAGCCAAACGAGTTGTAGCTGCAATCATAATTGGCTGCGGACCTTCTACCATATTTGTTTTGAATGGGCAAGACCTGAATTTTTCCTTCATGATTCGTATCACCACTGGGGGTCAGCTGTTGGCCGTGTAACGCGAAATAACACCAATTGGGCCCCTAAGATTGTGTTTACTGATGCTACCGCGTTTTCACTTCTGCACACTCAAAGTGTCCATTAATTGTTTCCTTCCCAACAGGATCCTCGTTATGGATGGCGGCAGAGTACGAGAATTTGGCGCCGTGTCCGACCTGCTAGGAAACCAGAGCTCTGTGTTTTATGGCATGGCCAAGGAGGCAGGCATCATCGTCGAAGAGAACCACGGGTTTAGTACTGATCTTTAACTTGAATGCGCCAAGTGCATAGCTGCTGAAGTGACAGCACAAGAACACCAAAGAAGCTTCCATTCATAATGATTAAGATTGGGCTCAAGGAGCACACCCGAACTTAGATTTTGTGCGCGTGTGTTGACCACGTCATCAGTCAGCCCGATATCTGGTGAGGACGAAAAACGTGAAGTGAACTGGTTTACGCACTTCGATTCACAGACAGCAGGATAGACAGCTTGACGTGAGCATGCGAACTGTGTTCGTCAAGAGTTTTCGTCTTAATCCGTGCCTATAAACTTATATTTTGAGTACATGTTCTCTAGGTGCTATGCGGTCAGGTTGTTCTTGTTTTGCTATTTTATCTTTCGTGAGCGAATTGTAGGTCAGATATTTTTCTAATTAACTACAGCAGCCAGGCCAGCAGGAGTCGGCCTTTGCTAATATTATTGCTACTTTTAAAACAACGATGACGGCTTATACAGCAGTGTTGTGGCTGTATAAACTATCACTATTGGAACAATGCACATGCCACAAGCACGGAAAGGAACCCTTTATTGAAGCCACCAACTAGTGCAAGCCACACAAAACAAAAGATAACAGGGAATTTACACAGGAAATAATAAGGGTAAATGAGAGCAGCTTTGCAAATACGTACTAGAAAAGAACTACTGTATTTGTTCGCACAAAATTACCTAGAATGTGTCCAGGCATCATTTTAATGTTTGGACTTCAAAGTAGCCTAGACTGTGGCAGGCGTCGAATTGAATTAAGGCTTTGGATAAGTTGATATATCCTGCAGCCACCTACTTAATTGCCTACTTCGTAGTGTAATGCTGATGCATCCTGTCGATTTACTTCGAGCATCGCCACACGTCAGAAGGCTTGGAAGTGCTCAATGCTCTCTGCTTACACCCAGCTAATTCTTCTATAAAAAATGGCCGCGTATCTGCCCCTTTCGTTTCAAATTTCCGTGAAAGACGATAGTCGACTGGCGCTCCCGCCAAGTAAATACCTCCCTTCTATTTCCCGCTCACCACTCGTGGAGTTCCTCTCCCGTCTTGTTCCTCCCAATGAAACTCCAGAGGTTTTCTCAAGTCAATTTCAATTTACCGCGTTACACTGCTCTAAGATGGTTGCCTCGATGCGCCCTGAATCCAGGCGCCGTACTTCAACCTTTATAGAATCACGTTTCCCTACTGAACGTGCGTTCCAAACAGAGCGTGTAATCTGTCTAGTATAACCTTTCGTAACTGTTGGCGCTTGATTTCTTAAAAGGCCGCCAGGAGCTATAGTAGTGCTCCCAACTGCAGGCAATGGTTTTCTGCAGTTGATGTAGTATTTTATTTGCTATCGCCAAAACCAATTATCCATAAATATTTAATAAAGAAACAATGCAAATATCGTTTATGTATTCATTTCCTGCCTTATACTTGCGTGATATCTTGTTCTTATTCAACAATGTTGACAAGTATGAACATTGCCACCGGACTTAGACGTTTACATTTGGCTGTGGGAATACACGATTATTGCGCAGCTTTTGCTTAACTTTGGAAGGGTGGCTCAATCGGTTCCCAAACATACATAGCCAAACGTTTCTGCGTTTTGGTTCCTTATCTTATATTCGCCAAATGAGCCAGCTATACTTTGCAGCGCTCATCAATAAATTGGCTTACATGGTTGCGCTATGACTTGCAACACAAATTTGCGTAGAAGCTAAAGATAAATTATTTCCCAATCGAAAACAAAGAAGTATATTGGGTCAGTTTTACTTTCTTCATGTTATGCAGCTGATACCCTCGAATTTAACAAAAAATTTAAAATCCTTTTGTTGTTTTGTTACTGTAGCTGCGCTCTACTTGAAGCCTAACAGAGGCATTCTATGGAGGTGAAATAATACACGTTGACGTTAGGGAAAGTGTCGCGTTTATGACTGACGGCATGCAGAGCAGAAAAAAAGTTTAAATGGAGAGAAAAAGGGTGCAGCGCTGACACCAGTAACGAAGTCCCGTGGAACAAATCGATATTTTGATACGTTTCTAGCAGCTCATCTGTCTCATTTTAAGAGAAAAATCAAACCAACATTTACTTTGTGCGAAACACTTCATAGACCCCAGCAAAACTTTAGCTTGATCTAATAGTACGTTGAAGAATAATCACGGCAAAAAATATTGCCGTGTACGTGCTCACTTCGCTGCAAATATCGTCGAAAGAAGATATTCACTGTCACGGCTGCAAGGTAGATGCCTCCCTTCTCTGCCTCGCCCATCTTTCGTACTCTCCCCCCCCCCCCTTTCGACCCTCCCAGGATAAATGCCGACAAGTTTCGGAAAGTAAACTCAATATTTACGCGTTTCACTTTTTGCTACATCTACTGGAGCCTCCCATTATTGTTCAACCCTGTGAACACTGCCACGAAGACCTGACTAGCGCATGCCATTTTAGTATTTTTGGCTGAAAATAGTGTCCTCAAGGCCCATTTTTATTTGCTATCACACCTATCAAGCACATATTTAGTTTCGTAGATCCCTACTACTACCAGTTGTGCTATGATGTTTCGAATCAAATATGCGTGACTTCTTTTTGCTCACCACCGCTGATATGTACGAAGGATATTTCCAGATTTTTGGTTCCAAAACGTTTAGTCTATATAAACCTGTGTGAGCGTGAATAAGAGCTTAGTGTGAATTAACGATCGACTTTGTAGAGCGATTGGGTACGCTAGGGGGCGTCCTTATATATTCTTGATTTTCAGTCCCTACGCCGTAGCTAACGCCACTTTCCTGCTACGCTTGCTTCCATAGGTACACCCGACAATCGGGCAAGGAAAACGTTAGAGGAAAGCAAATCGAAGCCTGGATTTGCCGCATTACTTTATTGAATAAATAAGATATAAAAATTCCGACCGGCCGACATAAACGGACGTACGCCAGCACACAACTCAAAAAATAAGAAGCACGCTATTTAGGAGTACGTGGCCGAGTAGTAAATAGAGCGTCGCTGAAAATGAGCTAACTGTATTACGAAATCGAGATAGTAAATTAAATATTTATTTAATGAAAAACTTTGCTCTATGTTTCTGCAGAAACTTGAGAAAAGAGAGAAAGCTTTCAGGCATCAAAACTGCATGAAGAGTGCGTCAAAACCTTCGCTCAACCTCAGTCGGACCTTGGCTAATAGTACGTCCAATCGATCATCAAACCTCGTCCAATCGATCGCCAATCGATCGTCAAGACAAAAATCACAAAGAAAGAACGCACCTATTTTGCGCACTAAACAAAAATATCTACGATCTTCATGTACACCGATACGTGGTTTATGAGCTAACGAAATGCTATTGTACTTTTTCTAGATGATCGATGGGTCGTTGTCTTATCTAGAATCATACTGTTTTCGTGATTTTCGAGTGACTGTTTGTACACAATGGAAGCCCGGTTTCACGAACTCGCGGTGTCTCCAGAAATCACAGCTTTTCCATCGACCAACCTACTATATGGGGAAATAGATTACTGTTTTCATACTGCGCCATCGGTTCCACTACGAAACATTTTGCTTTAATATAATCTCTATGACAAGAGGTGGTGCTGTTAGGGCACCCGACAGGTGGAGGGTATCCTCAGTCCGGGATCCCCGGTTTTAGCTGGCTACGCAGGCCCTGCTCACCTGGCCAAGCCGGATCCTATAGGGTCCTCGCTCGTCAACCCTCCGTCCACTGGTGAATGGCGGGTTTCGGAATGGGTTGTAGACGCGGCGTTTGCTATCGCTCACATTAAGAGTCTGATTTACAGAAATGTCAAAACCAGCACCAGCTCAATCAGCAACCATGCCGGGGATAAAAGTAGGGGAACCGTATCAATATGCACCAGCGGATTCGCCATCGGTTGGTGCACGTCTGAACGAACACTGAGCCTCTCTTCACAGTGAAAACTGACCTCTGCTCCTCACGGGCTTTTTTTGAGAAGTATATCAACCACATAATAAGAGTAACTTACAAATTCCGTAACTCAACAATCATTCTTATAACCTAAGTTTGTCGCGCATCTGCCCCTGTACACGTCCTGAATTATGACCTGCTATGTAACGCCAATTACATCAAATTCATCTCCTGGCATCGATTCGTGCAATGGCGTTATGACTTTAGGGCCTCCGAAAGCCTCCGAAAATGATGATTATTCATCATCGCCATCATCATCATCATCACCACCACCACCAGCAGCCTATCTACGCCCACTGCAGGGCAAAGGCCTCTCCCATTAATCTCCAAATATCTGGGTCCTGTGCTAACTGCAACCAATTTATCCCTGCAAACTTCTTGATCTCATCTGCCCATCTAACTTTCTGCCGCCCCCTGCCACGCTTGCCTTTAATCACCAACGGTTATCTTGCCTTCGCATTACATGCCCTGCCCACGTCCATTTCTCGTTCTTAATTTCTACTAATATGTCCTGAACACGCGTTCGTTCTCTGATTCACTCCGCTCTCTTCTTGTCCCTTAATGTTACACCTATCATCTTCCGTTCCATTGCTCGCTGAGTCATAATCACTCTGTCCCTATTGCATTGGCCTACCCCGGTCCTCGGCGCTGACGTGTCGCACCCTTGCATGGCCGCGACTCGGTTGTAGCCGTTGTCGTCTGTTGTTTTATGCGGGCGTTCGATCCGTGCGGTCGTAACTTGGATGGTGTGGCTCACGCAGTCCATACGTGTCCCTCGTGGCTACCCTCTGCTAGCCGCTGCCGCTGGAGGTCCTTGATGACGGTGCTCGATGGGCGCGGTCTTTCCTTGGACGGCGTATTTCCTCAGTGGCTACCCCCTGGTAGCCGCGGCGGCTGGAGGTCCCAGGTAGGTCTCGGAACGAACGTAACCTTTCGAAGCCGTAGAAGGGAAGGTGGACGGGGCGTAGACGCTGAAGAGCTGTTGCCCGACCGACGCCGCTGGGGCAACCAAGACACAGGATGGTGGAGAGCCTAGAAGGCTGCAGACGATGCTAGGTCAGTCCGCTCATGCCAGGCTCGAATGGCACGGCGATGGCCTCAGCGCGTTTCCCCTGCATCGTTCCTCAGCGCGCTTCTTCCGCCTCCGCGGTTCCGTTTCCTCCTTCCTTCTCCTTGTGCGTCCCGCTTTTAGCCCCTCTGGGCATGATCGCGGCACAGTCTGATTGGCTGCTGGCCTTTTCGTGTCCATATATGGTCGTCACGCCACTTGTCTCCTGCGCGGCGTTCTGTGATTGGCTGACCAGTGCGCGGCCATATTTGGCCATCATGCCCCTTCAATTCGCTCCTGATTTGAGGGCGGCGTTCGTTCATTGGTTCGGTCCTGGCGCGCCGTTCAAATTGCCGTGTTTTGTTTTTCTCCTTTTGTGGAGTTTGATGCATCCCCTCTCAGAGGGTGCCCTGACACAGGACACCCGATTGCTTTGAGACATAGCCTCCAGCCCATGTTTTGGGCATCCGACACCTTCCTGCGATCAACATGGCACAAGAGAAGAAAGTTTTGCAGCGCTAAATACATGTACTTCGTCGAGGAGACAGCTGGTAGGTTGACGGCACTCTTCCATTCGCAAGTTCACCGAAGGTCGTATGAAATGGAATTGGAAGCGAGAGCTTCCTGTTTAAACTAATATTCTTGGTGGGAAAGACGTTTCGGCAATCGCAGAGGCGGAGCAGGAGGAAGAGACTTTTGTTAAACAGCAAGGTGCTGGTGTCAGGGGCACCCGCCCGGTGAGAGGAGGTCCTCAGTCCAGGACCCCTTGGAGTCTACCGGCCCTTCTTCGCTAATCTCGACCAACAGTTGCTGGTTGGAGCAGGTCAGAACTGGTCAGCATCTCACCATTGCTGAAAGGAGGATTGGGGATTTGGTGTGAGTTGAGGCGTGTGGGAGCACTCCCAACGATGTGGTACAGGGGTGCCTGTCTGCGGGCAGTATTTGCCGATGGCAGTGTATTGTGTCTGGTACATGGCGTGAAGTATGCTGTTGGGAGGATAAGTGGTTGTTTGGAGTCTTCGTAGCGTGGTAGCGTCTTCTATGGCTAGTCGCTTGTCCGGCGCTGGATATTTGCGACAAGCCTGTTTGTAGCGCGACAATATTTTTGCGTCATGTGTGAACGAGGCATTGACTTTGCGTATGAATCTCTCTGAACCAAAAAAATAATAATCCAATGGGCCACTATCGTGCGTATAAATAACCGAGTCTGGCGGACCGGGCAGGCTCATCTGCAGCGGTGTGCCACGCTTTTGCGATCATGTGGCACTTATGCGAACGTGCACTTTCATCGAACCCTGATGGTCTGCGTCGACCTTACGAATACGTGTGCTACGCTGGCTTGCCTTTTTCCTATATCGTGGCCCATTGACAAAACGCAGCGATCGTCAGAAGCGTGAAATCTGCATGATTCCAAAAGTGCGGGACACAGAACAAAGTGGTCGGGAGATTTGAGTGGACGATGTGTTTCCTTGTTTTCCCTCACTTTATGTAATTACGCTCTTTCCTCATGTATTCCAAGTTCTCACATAAAGGCCAACTACACTCACAATTTCCACCTCTTGATGAATGTTCCCTATAGTATGCCTAAAAAAAAGCAAGGTGAAAAATTCAACAGCTGAATGCGGCGCATGGACGGCGCAAGTGCCAGCAGAAATCGGCAATTTCTAACCAAATGGAGGTGAGCGCGGCCGACTGCAGTGACGCTGCAGCCATCCAGTGAGCGGCCAGACGTTTAGCACCTCGGGAGCTAGCCTGCGCGCAACCTCTAGGCGCGCACGGGGCAGCAAATGGGTTAACGGTTCGCAGCAGAGCTCGACCAGTTTTCCAGCTGCGTAGCTGGCCGAAGGAAGAGCCGCGGACGGCCAGGAGCGTTAGATGCGTGTCATGGGCTTGTTTTACGCGACCCGCCCGCAGGGGCAGCGTGGTCTGCGGCCGTAGCTTTTTTAAAACGCTTGTGACTGAATAACTAGGCGTTTCACGGGGCCACCACTCGTGTACCAGCTATTTGGAGGTACGTGCTACACATTAAAAATAAATTTTGTCGAGCTCAAATTTGTGTGCAGTTGGCCTTAATAGACTAGAATAAGGTTCGGAAACGTTTTGAGGTGGAGGGCCGGGTTGCATCAGGCCGACACCGCGGAGGGCAGGACGCAAATAGGGTTTGAGGTGGAGGGGGGCTTTTAAGGCAAAGAAAAAAGTTTCAGCGAATTTGCCAATAATACTTGACGATAATTGAGAATCTGGCTTAGTCTGAAGATTGAGGATTATGCCACTTAAACGGGTCAATTATTCTTGGATCTTGTCTAACCCCATTTCAGGCGTGTCGGTCTTGAAATAGGTAGAAACAGGGGGAGGATGAGGCTTTTGATGACTTGCTGGGGGCCGAAAAAAATCTCTCCCGCTGGCTGCATGTGACCCGCATGTCGTGGGTTGTTGACCTATGCACTAGAAGATAATGGTCAGCACAGTCAGTGACCATTATATTTAAATATTTGGGCCCCACAACCTCCATGCGGGTTTCCTGCGCTATGTAAACCTAGAAGTACTTGCAAAGCATATTGTTGGGCTAGTTGGTTCACATTCATACCTAAAACTGCGCATTCTGACGGGACAAGGAAACGAACACACAGGGCGGGCGCAGACTCACAACTAGTTATTTAAAAATGGAGCATGCTAATATACCCACACCAGCACATGCGCACACATGTCACCACCTTTATCACATGATATAACGGTTTAGACATTCATATTCATTCCAGTACAAAGGTATGGATGGTTCACTACACACTGTTCACCATGCTTTCGAATGAAAAAGGCCTCGATTAATTCCCTTGCCACCTGTTCTCTACTTTTGCTCAGCACCTTTGTCTGAGTCACAACTGGCTCGCATGGCTTCTTTTCCTTGTCCCGTCCGAATGCGCAGTTTTAAGTATGAACTAGAAGTATTAATCTAACATGTCAACGGACGTTCGACTCAGTGCTTATTTCGCGTCCTGTAATTGCGGTAAAATTTGTTTATTTGATAATATTACGCTTACCTTCTACTCGTATACATACTACCATGCCCTACGTACATAGTGCTGCATTAAAATGTTGCGTGAAAGATTATTTGGATTGCGAAAATTATAACACGAAATGTCCCCTCGCTCTAAAGGCTGTGGCGAGCTTGTGGTGTCAGCTTGAGCCGGATGCCCCCTGTTTGCTTCCGCTGAAGCAATCTTTCGAACTTACCTTGTGTTAAAGGGATCATCGTTCTTTGTTCTATGCTACTTACGAACTGTTTGTTTGTTGACCGTACGCAAAAGAAAAGAACGGTATCTATCGTCAAGTAGACCACCCGACCTGGCGATACTGACGCACCTCCGACGATCATGGTAGCTCGCTCAAAAGAAAGCCATAATTGGCTTTCTGTAGCGGGTATTACTTTGTTAGCCTCTGCAACTACTTGAAGGGCTATATTACTCAGTATTCCGTCATCTAAACACACCGAAACGCGAATAAATTAAGAACAACAAAGTTTTTTGTAGCTTGTAATTAAAAACCAATCGAGGGTGGCGCGGGTCGTTTGCTTTTGTACTACCCAAATACGGTGGGCATAGGGGCGCTGCATGTTGCCAAACTTTCAGCGCAAAAGACCTGTAAAGACAAGCGGCCGACTGACTGACTGACTGACTGACGGACTGACTGACTGACTGACTGACTGACTGACTGACTGACTGACTGACTGACTAATTCACTGATTTATCAGCGCGCGGCCAAAAGTGCTACAACTGGAGACTTGCACTGTTGGGAGTACATTCGTGTCATGACGAAGGGGCTCACTAATGCGGGAGTTTTCAAAATTGGGCTCCTAAACGAGGAAAATGGGGTAACTTAGGTTTTCCTAATTTCCTGATTACTTTGCCCATCCACTCATACATGGAAGCTTTTTTTGCTGATATATCTAGCACTAAGATTATATAAAATGTAGTTTTATGTTTTTGCCCTAGCCAGCCCTATATGGGCGACTTTGCATTTCTGAACAAAAGGGGTGTTTTTAAAGACCCTCCAATAAACGTTTCACGGGTTCATTTATGAAATTGCATTGGATAATAAATGTTACTCATGAAAACGTACAAAACCAATTTTGGCATTTCGGCTTGCTACACCCGTAAAAGCGGGAAAATAGTTGTTTTTTTTATATGACACTCCCGACGAGCCGAAAAGGACTAACAGTGATGAGAACTCCTAGCCAAACTGCTGGTTCAAACGGCTTCCTACTTCACGAGCACCTTGTAATTATGTTGTATAGCTGAAATTTTTACAAACTCTAATAGAGAGAGATAGAAAAGTGGTAAAACAATTTCTCATGTAATTATTCTTTTATGGCATGCCAGTGCAGATATTGAACTGCATTTTGTTGGTATAGGTAACTTTTCTACTAGGTATCTTAACACTGTTACAGAAGATTTTTTCATAACACTCACGTGATATGGACAATCAGTATTTAGGAAAAACTCTGTTTTTACAGATTCCTCAAAAGCTATGCAGCCCGTTGATATATCAACTTCCTTTTTTTTTCTTGGAAATGTTGCGCCTACAGTTTTCCAAAACCAATTTCAGGGTTTTCTCCTAACACGCGTGCAAACGGGCGAGCGGAATTTTTTATGTTACATCTCTCTGGACGTGATATTCCCTTCAAATTTTCAGCGTTCGCATAGCGGTCGCCATCTGCTTTGAGTTTCTGTAACTACTTACCGCCCTCCACCAGCCCGTGCTATTTAAAGGGACACTGAAGTGAATTTGTCAAGCTCCCGTTTTTGCTTGCACTGTGTAGACTGGCTCAAATTAGCACACTTTTCATCGTTTATCCGGTTGAAAAATAGGTAATTATTTTACAAAGCGCGAAAGAAGAAAAACTACCATGCGTGGTTTGCGGCGGCCGCACAAAATAAGCTGTGACGTTGGGAGGAGGGGGCGCCGTGATTGGACGATGCCCAAGGTTAGCAATCAAACAAGTTTCGGTTTCGGTTTCGGTCTGTAAAACAACATGTTTGACATTCGATGGCGTCGTTGGATGGGCATTCTCAATATCCCAGTTATCGTAGTACCGCACTTCTGCCATGTTGTCGGCTGTAAAATGCATAAGATAAGCCTCCCAGGACGGCTTGGAATCGTAGCATTCACTATCTGAGGCCTACGCAGTGCATGAACGCCCTCCGCGTCCCCGCAGACGCTCAAATGCATGCGCTTTTCTTCCATATTTGGAGCTTGCCTCGCTCATGCCTGTATCGTAAAAAGCGTGTTCGCACCAGGCCAAGGGTCTGTTGATTCTGGCCTGTGCCCACTGCCCGCAAGCAGTCGGTGCTTATGGCAACAGCACGCCAACGAGAACTCGCTAGCGCGGCAGTGCCAGCCTGCGCGAGTTCTGTGGACTAGTTCGTGGAGCAATGAACGTTGCGGCCCAAAAAAAGGTGAACTCAGTATAGAAAACATCGGCGAAAAACAAAAAAGTTAACTGATAAAAAAAAGCATGTACCCGCGGCGATTCGAACTTGTGACTGGCAAAAACACTTGCGATGACATACCTAGCAGCCCAGACGACTAGACCACAGGGGGCCGCTGGGGGCGATGGAAAAGATAAGGTATATAATGTATACCCAGTTTACACTTTTATTTAATTTTGGCATTTCAAGCAGCTTAGGTGACTATTTGTTGTATTAGCGCTCGTGCAGTAAGCGTCCCCCGAGTTTCCACAATAGCTCACGTCTAGCAATTGCATTTCGTAGAAGGGAAAGCGTTCGCAGATGCGTAGTCGTTACTGCTGACCGCTCTGCTTGTTCGCCCAGCGCAAAAAAGTGCTTCCCGCACCCTAGTTTTACGCTGTACGGTAAAAATATCAGTTGATTTTATTTCGTTAGTACCTATATTGACTTCGCTAACTCTTTACCCCCTTCAAGAGGCCTTATAATTTCCTACTGGCGTACCAGTCAGCGGAGCGTCGCATGTGCGCTTGTGCAGCGCTTGTGTGAAGCGACCTTGACTTGAGCTAGATACACTGTACAAACTACAAAGTAAAATAACGCGCATTCTTCATTCCCAAACGTGTTGTGGCTTAGTTTCAACTGATCGAGCGAATTGCGCGACCCGTTGGCGGCCGGCGGACTAAACGGTGGGCCGACTGACTCGGTCACGGAAGGTCGGCGAGCCGTGCAGCAGCGCAGCCAGTTGTCAGCTCCTCTCCTGCTGACGTCACACGAAAACGCCACAGAAAATGGGCGAGCGTAAAGATTGGAAGGACAGCATTTTCGAATTGAATTTTTCTACTAAATAAATTCGCGTAAACGCGCACAGAGTGGTCGAAACAGGGCCCAGGGACTCCGGACTACAGTTTGCGCTCGTAATCCCGCATTGTTTACAAATCACTTCAGTGTCCCTTTAATATAAAACTGTGACTGATGAGTATCCTTCATAACTACTTAAGTTACACTTTCTATGGGTAAGTAGTAGTTTGAGTGCACCATCTAGCTACAATTTGTATCGGGAGCATTCTGATAAAAATGCGGTTGTTCCCTCTTCCATTGGAACCGGTAAACATGAAAGTGAAATGTGCCTCACAGGAGCAGTTTGCAACGTTATTGTGCATCGATATTGTCGCTGGAAAAATGAAATGGGAGAGTTTAATGGCGTAGATACACCGGAAGGAATCACACTAGGCAGCGATGCAAGCGCTGGCAAACAGGCAGAACGCGTTACGATCCTCATCCTTGTCTTCTTTCCCATCCTTTTCTTACAGGCGCTGTGGCGCATACCCAGATGGGGGATTTTAACAGGGAAGCCGCGGTGAGACTTACACTAATGGGCTCGCACGATGACAGCACTGCGTCATTGCCCCCTATGGCATTGCCCCATACGGCATTGCCCCCTCCCCTTAAAGCAATCGTCCCGATGCTTTACCAGTAGGTCATCTAGACGGAAAAACAAGAGAAATGACAGTTTTACGCCACACCACAGTTGTCCGAGGTTGAGTTCAATGACCGTGATAAGGCTTCATCCGTGCAACATGGACAACCTCAGCTCACACAGGGGCCCGCGGGGAACGCACTGTTCCTTCAGGAATACCCTCATAAATCACGTCACTGATCCGGTGCAAGACTGTGTAAGGTTCGAGGTAGCATCCGAGTAACTTCTCGGAGTGGCCTCGTGGACGAACGGGGGTCCACACCCACACTTGTTCTCCTAGCCGGTAAGTGACTTCTTTGTGCCGGAGGTGTTACCGCCGCGCATCACTGGTTTGTTGGTGTCCAATGCGCTGACGTGCTTGCTGGCGTGAGGCTTCTGCGCGCTGAACGATTTCTTCAGTACCATATGTGCCATTGGCGCACCCTTCAGGAAGAAGCATGGAGTCGAGCATTGTGATGACATCCCCACCATATACTAAATGGAAAGGGGAGAAGGGCGTAGTTTCTTGTGCCGCCGTATTGTAGTAGTACATTGAAAGCATATCTGCTATTGTCTTGTTCAACCATTGTGTAAGTCCATTAGACTAAGGATGATACGCGGTTGTTTTACGGTGGCTGGTGCAGCTAAGCTTCAGGACATCGTCAAGCAGTTGCGCAGTGAAAGCAGTTCCTCTGTCTGTTATGATTTGCGTCGGGGCACCATGACGAACTACTATGTTTTCAACGGAGAACTTCGCAACCTCCGTGGCAGTGCCCCGGGAAATAGCTTTGGTGTCACAATGACGAGTCAAGTAATCAGTAGCAACAATGATCCACTTGTTGCCAGACAAGGACAGAGGAAAAGAACCCGAAAGGTTCATCCCCACTTGTTGAAAGGGTACTTCTGGGGTAACTATGGGCTGCAGAAATCCCGCTGGCTTTGTCGGTGGCGTCTTGCGCCTCTGGCCGTCACGACAGATTCTAACATACCGTTTCACGCTCTCACTCATCTTTAGCCAGTAATACGGCGTATGCTCGCCCTAGGTGCGGGAGAAGCCGAGATGACCGGAGGACGGCTCGTTGTGACAGGCTCCGAGGATCTCCTCGCGGAGTCTTTCGGGTGCGACGAGTAGGTACGCCTTTTCCGTGGGACCGAAATTCTTCTTCTACAGGACGTTTTTGAGGAGACGAAACGATGTATGGCTGCATGCAAAAATTGGAGATAACGGACAGGTTTGGCCTTCGAGGTAATGAATTAGGGGACTGAGCTCTGAATCATCCCGTCGTTCTTGAGCTAGAGCCATTGGGGTTATGCCACCGAGGAAACCGCCACCATCTTCTGCATCAGTTGAGCCCTTAGCAACAGGGGCACGTGACAAGCAGTCTGCGTCGGTGTGCTTGCGGCCCGACTTGTGCACTATCTGGCGTAGAACGCCTGTAATCGGAAGCCCCAGCGGGCCAGACGACATGAGGGATCTTTCAGGTTTGCCAGCCAACAGAAGGTGTGATGATCCGTCGCCACTTTAAAAGGTCGCCCGTACAATAAATGGCTGGAATTTTATGACCACCCACACGACTACCAAGCATTCTTTTTCTGTTGTGGAGTAGTTCGGCTGGCGTATATTATTACACGCTCGACACCACCTTGCCACTGCAGAAGAACCGCTCCTAGGATGATAATGCTGGCATCTGTGTGTATTTCGGTTTCTGCGTCTTCATCAAAGTGGCCAAGGACAGGTGTGTGCTGTAACCGATTTTTGAGTTCGTCAAATGCTCCAGACTCATCGGGGCGCCAACTGAAGGGAACGTCGTTTCTCGTCAAACGGGTTAAAGGCTCCGCTATTATAGAAAAATTCCGCACAAAGCGTCGATAGTATGCACACAGGCCCAGAAAGCGGCGGACAGCCATTTGTCATTTCGAATTGGAAATGCGGCTACGGCAGCTGTTCTCTCTGGATCGGGCCGGATGCCTTCTCCACTGACATGGCGTAAATATTTCAGTTCCTTGTACCCGAAGTGGCACTTTCTGGTTTGAGAGAACATTGCGCAGAACGAATGGCTTCCAGAACTGAACGGAATCGCACGAAGTGTTCCTAGTGTGTTTCAGAAAATACCACGACGTCTTCTAGATAGACAAGGCATGCCTGCCATTTTAGGCCGGATTAAACAGCGTCCATCATTCTTTGGAACGTGGCCGGAGCGGTGCACAATCTGAATAGGATCACTTTAAATTCATAGCGCCCGTCTGGAGTAATAAATGCGGTTTTTTTCGTGGTCTCGTTTGTTGACCTTGATTTGCCAATATCCACTGCGTAAGTCAATCGATGAGAGGAACGTAGCATGGCGGAGGCGACCTAAAGAGTCGTGAATACGCGGGAGGGGATACACATCTTTTTTTTGTCACCTTGTTCAGTTTCCTGTAATCCACACAGACACGGAGAGTACCATCTTTCTTTTCTGCGAGGACGACAGGTGATGCACACGGACTCGTGGACGGTTGTATGACGTCGTCGGCTAGCATTTCTTTTACCTGCAGGCGAATAGCATCCTGTTAATTTGCCGAAACTCGGTAAGGGCGCTGGTGTATGGGTCACTCGTTTTCGTCGGTTACGTACGATATATTGTTATGGTGGTCTGCCGTACTTTTGATGACGTAGAAACGCAATCGCTAAACGAGACTATAATCTCGAGAAGCTGCCGCTGTTGTTGTGCTGTCAGTTTGGGGTTCACGTCAACCTTTGTAGTTCTTGCGACATGAGCTGAGGTGAACGACTCCGCTATACTGTGTAGCTTGGGACCGTCACTGACTTCTTCGAAGTAGGCGACGGCTGTATGGGATGGCAGACGCTGGTGTTCTGCACTAAAATTCGTCAAGAGAATTCCAGTTCGTCCCTTAATAAGGTCAACTAGGCCAAGGGTAGCGCAAACTTGCCGAGCGAGGAGAAGCGAAACGTTTTGCTCCACGATGCCACAATTTGCCTGGGCTCGCTGGCATTCAACGGTGACAAACATGCTGGCTTGAGGCGGCAGCGTCACGTTGTCTTCGCAGATGCAGAGTTCCACTATAAGCTGAGCCTTCTCGTCGTACAGTGTTTGTGGGGAGGAAAATGTGACAACCAGCTTTTGTAGGTTTATAATTGCGCCGTACTCGCGAAGGACGTCCGGGCCAATATAAGCTGCTATTGAGCAGTCTTGCAGCACAACTAAACAACCGGGAAAGGTCACACCGCGAATTTCCATCCTCTTGGCACAAATGCCAATGGGCACCACGAGGTGACCGCCCGCTGTACGGATGACCGAGCCATTCCAGCGTGTTGTAGTAACATTCCGAAGCTTTGCTGCGAAGGAGCCATTTATAACGAAATTATCGGCGCCAGTATCGACTAGAGCGGTTACTGCATGATTATCGATGAATACTGGAATGTCGGCGGAAATTATTTCGTTTTCTTTAAAGTTTGTTATCTGGGTCGGGTGAACTGGCGGAGTTCGTCGGGTCGATAGAGGCTCTGGACCTTGATACGCAGCGGCCTTCCCCCGGGAGGTCGCCGGATTCAGTTTCCCCGACGTGGGCTCGGGGACCTGTTCCCAGTCTGGTCAGAACAGATCGGACGGCTAGGGGACAGTAGCGTCGGGGTGAGACAGACTTTGATTGGTGCACTACTCGGGGAGTTGACGGTAGCTCGTTGGCGGCCAGGTACTCCTGAGTTTGCCGTGGTCGTTCCCAATAGCGCGCTCGCGGCGCATCCGGCGAAAATCCATGGAGCCCCATTCGGCGATAAGGGTAGTGGCGGGTTACATGAGCGTCTTCTCCACAATGGTAGCAGAGGAGCCGGTTGTCCAAAGTGCGCCACAAGGCTGCTTTACGTTCCAGGCGTCATGGTTCGTAGCGGGTTCCAGGGTTCAAGACGCGCTGAAATGGCTGTTGGGCACCAGGCCGATACACGGGCTCTACAGGAGCAGGAGTGCGGACCACATCAGTATAAGCTGTTACTGGGCGTTTCACGGGAGCTGCGGTGCGCAGCACATCCTTGTAGGTTGGAACTCGCCGTTCAACTTCAGATGTTGGTGGTTTCACTGCAGGGCGGACTTCTGCACGGATAACATCGGCGATGGCGATGGTTCGCTGGTTCTCTCCTCCTTGTAGTAGCTGCAGTTCTTCGTGCAGAACGCTACGCACAAGTTCCCGGAGGGCTCTCATGTCATCAAAGCGTGATCCGCAAATGGCAATACTCACTTGACGTCTGTACTGCGTGGCGCGTTGCTGCAGCGAGCGTTCCATTGCGGACGCCTCTCGTACGAATTCGGCTACTGTCGTAGGAGGGCTTCGAGCAAGCCCAGCAAAAAGCTGTTCCTTGACACCACGCATGAGGTGGCGCACCTTCACAGCTCACTCATTTCGGGGTCAGCAGGCCTGAACAAGGACGACATGTTTTCCACAAACATGGCCACGCCCTCATTCTGCTCCTGAGCCCAGGACTGAAGAGCCCGCCCTGCCTTCTCTTTCCGCTCGTCGCTGGCGTAGGTCTTCAGCAACCTACGCCGCAACTCTGGCCCGCTGGTCATCTTGCGCTCATGATTTACAAACCATGTTCCAGCGGACTCTTCCAGCGAAAAGTAAACGTTGCGGAGCTTGTGCCTGTCGTCCTACATGATTTAAATCGTCCAGCCATTCCTACATGTTGTATCCGCCGCCCACCGATTCATCACACGTGGCAGAGAGACGCAGACGCTACCTCGTACCCACGGAAAAGAGCCTTTATTCTTGTTACACGATATTTATAACCGGGCTTGCGGTTGCTGATGATGATGCTGGAAATTGGCCACCTTAGCATTCTGCACAACACAAGATCCCCTTGTGTTGTGCGACGGTGTGCTGCCCCTTTTTGGGAGGAGGGGATGTTGTGTGTGTAATGTAGTTCTGTTCATGCCACCAGGTGGCGCACAATGCTAAGGTGGCCAATTTCCAGCAACATCATCAGCAACCGCGAGCCCGGTTATAAATCTCGTGTAACAAGAATAAAGGCTCTCTTTTCCGTGGGTACGAGGTAGCGTCTGCGTCTCTCTGCCACGTATGGTAACTCGGTGGGCGGCGGATACAACACTACACATCCGCAAAGTGTCTCTGTGAAATGGCGGGGTGTGCGTGGTGCGTGAAAAACAAGCGGCGAGGTGGAACCGCTGCACTGGGTGGTTTGGCCGGCGGTGCTGGTTATGACGGCCCTTGTTGGAGTTGTAAGACGGCCGAACTCAGGTTCAAGTCCTCGCAGGTGGCGGCTGACCTGTTGTGCCATTCCGGATGGTTTGAAGGCGACAGTTTCTTCGGGGTCGAAGTGCATGGGCTGGTACCCCGCAGGTGCACCAAAAATGTCACGGAAAAAAATGAAATAGGGGAGTTTAATGGCGCAGATACACCTAGAGAAAACACACAAGGCGCGATGCAGTAGCGCTGGCAAACAGGCAGAACCCGTCGCAATCCTCGTCCTTGTTTTCTTTTCCGTCCTTTTCTTACAGGCGCTGTGGCACATACCCAGATGGGGAATTGTAACAGGGAAGCCGCCGTGAGACATACGCTAATGGCCTCGCACGATGACAGCACTGCGGCAATATGAAACTTGCACATCGCTATTTATATTTCGTCGGTCCGGCACCATTATACACATCAACTTGAGACACTGGATTGCACACGCCGGAGCATCGCTTAAATCCGAGCGAAACCACAGGCGCTCGCAAACCATCCGTGCGAACCAAACCCAACGTGTTGTCAGCACATCGTTTGGTAAACACATGGTCCGCTGCAGCGAAAGGAGCAGCGGACGGTGTCACGGGCGCGACATTAGCAAGTCGGCGTTGTTGCCTTACAGTCTCCGGCGACCGCTACACACTGTGAGATCCCCGTACATGTAGGCGCTGGCATCGAGGCGCCAAATGTCGGCCCTCTATGGCGTCATCATGAACTACTTCACTTCGCCTTTCTTATAAAGCAGCACCATCTCAAGGGATGGATATAAGGCGCGTTCATCGTCGTATTTACTTTTTTTTTAATTGCGACAGTATGCCCTTTGGCATAAGTTCCTACAGGTATAAGTGTGCACCCGTTTCCCGGATGAAGTCCAGAAGACAGCGGTGGTGGGGCCCCCACAGCCATCGCTGAAGATCGGGGGGTCTCCCCGGATGCAGGCCTGTGCTGCGAAGGTGTCGGGATCACGCTGCACTCAGTGAAGGACACGTCCATAGCAGGTGGTTGGTGTCGGCGTCTTCGGCAGGAGGCGTGCAGAAGGGGCAGGTCGTGGAAAACGGAGCATGGTATCGCGGTGGCCACGCCCGGGTTACCGCAGGAGAGAGGGCCACCCCAACTCGTGGTCTACGTAGCAGGACCTCCTCCCAGCGAGCGAGCCCACTGGGAAGGTCTGTTCCACACGGTGGGATGAGAGCACGTGTGGCGCGGCCAAGGAGGTTAAAAAAAATTGCTGGAGTGGAAGGGGCGCCCGTAAAGCGAAGCCGCCGCAACGCCATCTTGCTAGGGGAGAAGACGCGTAGTTGTTGCAGCGCGCGTTCCTTGCGTGCACGAAAAAGTGTTGTTGATTCGTGTGCGTGCCATGTAACGAGATAAAAACAAGTATGGTTGGTTCGTATGTGGCTTACGGTTGTACAAACAGTGTGAACCCGGCCCCGGGAGTCGCATTGCGCACGTAACTTGCACGCGTGCAAGTTGATTCCAAACTGCGGTCATGCTCGTTGCATTGTGTCGCGTAGTATGCGCCTTCAATGTTTAATTTCTTTGCTGCTAGGCTTCCGAAACATGTTGAGTCACTGTCCTGTGTCAGTGTCTTTTGTTTGCCATTTGATAGTATGTTCTAGCAGTTTAATTGACGTCTGGTATCATAAGTCTGTCTTCTTTCAAAAAATAAACACTTTGTTTCCAAAAATACAAATTGGTTCATCTTTTTTCGGTAGTTCATGTCACCGGTAATGTAACCTCATGGTGTGATTTACCAGAAAGATTGTTGGTCCTTTTTTGCAGTTTATTTGTGTGTTAAGTTGGTGTCGGGCGCTTCGACGCACCAACTGGCGCGGGCCGGCGGACGCGCAGCGCACAAATGAAACGCACGTGTCGCGCGGCGCCTTGAAACGCCGTGCATTCCGAGGAAGGTCGCGTCTGCTCACACCGGATGCGCTAATGGCCACCACATGGGGTTGGACCCCGACGAAGGACTCGCTTTTCCCTCTTCCCTGGCCCCCAGCGGCAGGGTGCAGAAAGGATGAAGACAGAGAGACGCGGTCCGGGCGCGGGAGAGCTCGGCCCGCCGTCTTCGAGCTCCGCGCGAGTCCTGTTTTTTAGTCGCCCGCCGGGCTGTAAATAAATGTACAGTTTTGTATCGGAGGCTGAGTTTGTCGGTTGAGGATACCCGGGGTCAGATCCTCAGCGCTACTGCGGCTTGGAGGAGAAGCCCCGGGGAAAAGAACATCACGAAGATAACTGGCGCGTCGGCAGGATCTTCAACAGCGACGACTCAGCTGGCCGGCGGGCGAGACGGGCCCCTCGACGGACGGTGCTCGTGGAGAAATCGCGCTCTGCTGAACGAGATCGCCGGGAGCAGCGAGCTCGCCAGCTAGTTGGAGAAGCGGCTCGACCGGCGCTCTGCGAACTTCTCATCGAGACCGAGGCAGTGTCTGCGGCCTGCTGAGCGGCGGAGAAGCAGCTTGACCAGCGGTCAGCGGAGGCATCAGCAGCCCACTGAACGAGGAGCGGCAGGAGCAGCGAGTTGTCGGCAGACGAGAAGTCAGCGGGCGATTGTTTGGTGGACACCTCGGCGGAGAGAGCGGCGCACAAATGGATACCCCATCTGCACCGGTGCGGCATCTCTACAGGCGCCGAGCTATGCAGGTCAGTGCCTCGTTTGATGCTGGGTCTGCGGTTCACCATGACATCTGGCGGCTAATCTAGGTGTAGCCGCGAGATAATGATGAGGATTAGGAAGCGTGCATGAACGTTGCAGGGACAGCAAGCATTGCAATGTCGTTCGCTGAGCAGAAGGCGCTATTGCAGGCGAAATTGAGAATCGCTGAGGCAGAGTTAGCAGCGGAACGTTCGAAGAGTGAACGTTTCAAGAGAGCTAACAATGTTCCTGCCTCACCGATTGCTCAACGAGTAATGTTCGGCACTGAGGGAGAGAGTGGACTGGGGTGCGCCAGTACGCCGAAAGATGTGCTGGGTGGAACCCATTCACTGGGCGCGCGTAGTCCTCCTGTTTCGCGGGATCCGCCACAATCAGAGTCACTCGGGACAGGCGAAGAGAGGATAGTGGCGCGCGTTCCTTCGTGGGCGCTCAGATTTCCTGCAACCGGGGAGCAGGCATAGTGAGGCATCCCGCGTAGAAGGCTTCACCGAAATGAAGATGGTGGTGAAGGAAAATGTTACGCGCGAGGCTGCATTGGGAAATGACAGGCGGTCAAAGGTGAATGAGAGTGTGCGCATGCCCGTGGAGAAGTTGATAGCAAGAGAGACAGGATCCGCTGCGTCGCATGTTCGCGTTCAGGTGGCCGATGAGCCCCTCTCTGCTCCTTGCGTCACGGCAACGGTGTGTGGTAGAGAACGGCGCTTCGCGCGCACGCGGTGATACAGTGGCGGCCGAACGCGAGGGTTCGCACATTAAGGAGCGGAAGAACTATGAGGTTCTTAATTCAGCCGTTCTGAAGGGCCAGAGGCTGGCTTCAGGTGAGCGTGAGCCCGTCGTCGCAGCGTGCGGAAACGCAGAACATTCCGGGAGCATTGGCGAGCGGCCAGTTGCTTTTCAGGATGCAGCAGCACGAGAATCGCGCGAGGATGCAGTTGGTTTCACGCACACTGCATTTTGTGTTTCTGGAGATCCCCAAATGTCGAGTCACGAAAATGTGATTGTCATGGGAGCTCCAGCGAACTGAGAGAGGAAAATGTAAATCCGGGTACGGCTGCTCATGTAATGCTACCCAAGGCAGTTACAGGTAGGTCTGTAGGAGTGGCTGAAGAGATAGCCTCTCCAGCATTTCATGTCAGCGTTGACGTAGCCGCTAAGCAGCACTTTCCTGCTTACGCTGACCAGCGGTACGTAGTGGAGCACGTCGCTCCGAGCGCAGAAGCGGCCGAACCCGAGGGTTCGCCTAGAAAGAGGCGAAAGCGTCAGTCAGCTTCACCTCAGTGCAGAGTGGCTTCAACGCATGGTGACGAGCCAGCAGTGGTCCCTTCCCGAGCGAGAAGCGGGGAGGAGAGGGGCCCCTGATACTGTTGTGTGAGGGTGTGCGGCGCATGGCCAGGGCGTTTTCGGACGACGACGGCCGGTGCGTACCGCCTTCTAAAGGCCGCTCGCTCTGAATGAGCTATGTGAGGATCGTGGCTACTTTGTCATGGTGATCTGCAGCCAGGGTCAAGGGGCACTGGCCGTGCTATTATTGGGTCGCCAATTGAAGGGACGATGGAGCACGCGCGAAAAGTGTGTGTGGTGTGTGTGTGTTTCGTGTGTGAAACATTCCTGAAGTTATGTTTCACAGTGGCGGTGGAGGTGTTGGGCGCTTCGACGCACCAACTGGCGCGGGCCGGCGGACGCGCAGCGCACAAATGAAACGCACGTGTCGCGCGGCGCCTTGAAACGCCGTGCATTCCGAGGAAGGTCGCGTCTGCTCACACCGGATGCGCTAATGGCCACCACATGGGGTTGGACCCCGACGAAGGACTCGCTTTTCCCTCTTCCCTGGCCCCCAGCGGCAGGGTGCAGAAAGGATGAAGACAGAGAGACGCGGTCTGGGCGTGGGAGAGCTCGGCCCGCCGTCTTCGAGCTCCGCGCGAGTCCTGTTTTTTAGTCGCCCGCCGGGCTGTAAATAAATGTGCAGTTTTGTATCGGAGGCTGAGTTTGTCGGTTGAGGATACCCGGGGTCAGATCCTCAGCGCTACTGCGGCTTGGAGGAGAAGCCCCGGGGAAAAGAACATCACGAAGATAACTGTTGGGCACCAATGCAATGAACGTAATAGCATTGGTAGCTATCATACACTCATGAAAGTTTTCTGTATCGGTTTTTGTCGCTCCGTCATGTCTATTATCGCAATAATTCTGGGTGTTTCCTGTTGTTTTTCGGAAAATGCTGCATTTTCTGTTCATGACTGCTGTTTTTAACATCACAGTTGTAACTCTATTGCTTTTTGTTTTTTTTTGTTCTTAGAACTTTAACGATCAATTTCTGCATTTGAACAGTTTAGAATAAAGAAGATAAACGAGTTCTTATGTATTTTTTACTTTGTGGCAGCTGCACATCCGAGCCATAAGGTGAAAAAAACAATGTGCCTGTACTCGGACATCTGACTTTTAACAAAATTTCTGTGGTAGAAATCAATACGGAGACGTCGGACATGGCTCGCAGTGTTGAATTAGAGCATGAGAATTTGTTACGTAATTTAAAACCGCTGGGAAAGTCTGAAATATTGCTGGCAAAGCAATCAGCATCTGGTTTTCTTTCCCCGAGCAAGATGGCCGCCGGCGGCTTCAGCCGAGCCCATTGGTTGGTATAGGCAACTTCCACTCCAGCATTTTTTTAACCTCCTTGGGCGCGACGCAGATCTTCCTTTAGTTGGACAAATTGGTCATGTGGGTCAGTTGTCAGCAAGGGCAGGGGCCGTGGAACCGACGTAAACGTGACAGAAACTATCCGCCGCATTATGAGCGGTGATAGTTACTACGCCGTATCTACGGACAGTCGGAGAGGGCAGGGCCCACGTGTCCAGCAGGTCATGAATGTCTCTTGAGACAGATGAGTTGGAGGCTACACGTCGCAAATGCCGTATGGCCGCCGTTGAGTCCCGTGTAAATTTGTGCCGTAAAACTTCCAGGAGCTTCAAGAAGTGCCGGTAGGAGAGCTTGCAGTCCGTCCCGGATGGCTGTAAGCTCCGCCAGCATAGAAGGCCAGGTGCGGAGTGTTTCGTAAGCAGTTTTGGTTTGCTTCTGGATGAGAGGGGCATACGATAGCTGTAGTTAAAACGCCGTCTTGGGCCCCCAGCATCCACAAATGCCTCTACAACCTGGGGCAGGTTCGCAGTCGCTAGTAATGGCACGCCCGCGGATTGCTCGACTGCGTTTCCCATCGACAGACTGTGGAGTCGAAATGAGAGGCCGGTTGTCGGTCACTTGATGGTACAGCCAGGGCGGCCTAGCTACAGGGCGGGCTGGTAAGGCGGGTAGAGAACGGCCCATGTAGATCGCCAACGCCGCTGCCTCCGGAACAAAATTTAGTTTGTTCTGGGCGTGCGGAGCGGCGTTGATGTACAAGCTCATCCAGGGTGTTAAGTTGAGCTTCGGCCTGAAGAGCTGGTATAGGCGTTATTTGAGGGAGGCAGGTGATCGTCCGCATTGCAGCTCTATTAATTGCTTCAAGTCGGGCCCACTCCGCTTGGGTCATATGCTGGAATTGAGCCTGGTAGACAAGTCGCGCTGAAGTATTGACCGCACCAAGAGTCGGGCCATTTTGAAGCAGGAGCCTCCAGACTTTTGTGAAATGCGTCGTATAAGGTGTAGCATTTGACCTGCTTGTTGGCGGGCAGATCGAAGCCACAAGGCAGCTGACCTGATGATGAAATCTCCAATCCCAGCACACGAAGAGAGGTGGCAGTGCGCACAGGCTGGCCGGAGAGTTGTAGCGAGATCGGTGACATCTCCAGTCTACGACGGCCCCAAGCATTGGCCACGGACAGAATGGCTGTCTTTTCAGCTGAAAGCGAGAGACCAGCATATTCACACCATTTCTGTGTGTCCGTTAAAGCTTGTTGCAGGCTGGCGGCTTGCCGAGACAGGTCTGGGTGGACAGTCCATACTGTAACATCGTCCGCCGCGTACACCAGAAGGTGTAGGTCTGATATGGAGCCAAGATGCCAGGCAAAGCGGCAGCATAACTTACATTAAATAGGAAGGGTGAATCACCGACCCCTGAGGCACTCCACGGACGGCCGTAAAATGGCCATAACTAGTTCCACCAATCCGTACGAAAAATGACTTTTAGTCAAGAAGGTCCGGATCGAAAGAGCGGACCTTTTCCGGGACAAGTAGGCTTTGGAGAACTTCCAGGATAGCGCTGTGGCTGACGTTGTCATATGCCTTGTGAATGTCCATGGCAAGCAACGTCCGCACTTTGTGAGATCGGCCCGCCAAGTAGAACCATTGATGATAAGTGCTCAAGTCCATCTTCTGTCCCCAGACGAGGTCTGAACCCAATCTGTGCCGGGTGGTACCACTGGTAAGTGTCCATCCACCACTGAAGTCGCGTAGCCAGCATTCCGCTCCAACAGTTCCACAAGGTGCACATTAATTCGATTGGGCGCAAATTGGGGAGATGCTCGGGTGGTTTGCCTGGCTTCGGTATAGCGACGATATCTGCCCGGAGCCATGACTCTGGTATTTGGCCCGAGAGCCACACCTCATTGATGGAGTCGAGAAGACGGCTCAGGGGCCGGATCGTCGAGGTTTTATAAACCTCGTACGCAACGCCGTCTGGGCCGGGGAGATGACCGAAGTTTCGCCTGGTCTATCGCAGCCAGGAACTCTGCCATAGTGAAAGCTGATTGTATTCCACGGACTGCATCATCAGACAGGAGAGGCACCGGACCGGGGCGCGCTAGAGGAACGGGCACGGGTTGCTAGCCGGGAGGATGTCAAATGCAGGGTACAAGGCGCGAACCACATCGAAGGCAAATTGGTCCGGGTTCTTGCCTGATGCCAGGCACGCACAGGCTGCTGCATCCGGAGTGCGGCCGCCTGATTCCATTGCCCGAAAAGTGCGCCAAATAGACGGATGTGGTAGACGAAGGGCGAGTGACTCGCACCAGCTAAGCCACGTCGTGCCGTGAAAGACGCTTCTCATGTCGTCTGGCCGCAGCGGTCAAGCGTTGCAAAACGCATTCGAGCCGGCGCACACGAGGGATCTCGCGAGGCAGCCACTTCAGCCTGTTTGCGCTGGGCCCACAGCTGCAAAAGTCGGAGGTCAGGCTTTGGCCGGGACTCCTCTACCCACGTCCTCCGACTAGGCACTGGCTCAGAGCCTTCTTTAATCGCAGTGGTGGGGTCTATGCTGGGGGTCCGTCATGGTTGCATTGATGTTGCACCGGAACTCATCCCAGTTTACTAGAGTGCAGCCTTCGCCGAAGTCGGCGCGTCGAGTTCGGGGCAATGCCAAGCATGATAGGGTGATGATCACTACCCAGCAGTCAGCCTCTCGCTGCCAAGATACACTGCACTCCCAAGCCACCAGGTTAAAGTCCGGTGAGTAGGGCGGCATCCGGGGATGAGTGCATCGACGCGTAGGGCTTGCTATATCATTTAGTAGTGCGAATTGAGCATCGTTGAAATGCTCAAGTAACATGCGTCCACGTTCACTTGAGGTAGGGTATCCCCAATTGCAATGGGGCGCATTGAAGTCGCCAGTTACAAGTATGGGACAGCCAGCGTTCGAACGGCACAGAGATGTTAGCCAGCCCAATCGTAGCCGGGGTGCACGTCCGCTGTGAGGCCGCACATAACACGATACAAGAATTATTGCACTCCTGGGCAGTTGCACCTTTACCGCAACCACTTCTTGCCAAGCCATGCACCATGCTTCTAGTGGAATCGAAGTTTGTGGATACGCCGTGTGCACATAAATTGCGGCTTTGCCTGGTGTGGACGTGGAGGAGCCACAACGCCCATCAGGGTATGGAAGGCGTAGCATAGGCTATTTACGTGTTTGTTCACAGCGCAGTTGGCAGTGCGTTACGCACCTCCCGTTGCCGCAACAGAGTTCCGGTGCAGTCGCGTCGGTCGAACTTTTTCTGGCATTGTCCTTTCTGTGACGAATATGACGTCAGAGGTCTCGGTGGACCCCGGCATAAAACACTTTAGTGTTAAAACAGGGGTTCTATAGTTTTCCTATTACCCCGCGCCTCCGGTAGGAGCCCATGTATTGAGAGCACGCGGTAGTTCCGAATCGTGTACAACCTCATGGTGAATTAACAAACTTTAAGAAGAAATAACTGAACAGGTAGTCATGCCTTATCAGTGTCATTAGCATAGTGGTTCACACGGAATCGCCGCGGTACTACCACTAGTTTATCATAAAACTGTGAATGGTTGGTATACTTTATAGCGACTGAGATAACACTTCCCATAGGTAAGTTGTTGTTTCCGTGGACCATCTTGGTAAAACTTGTTTCAGGGTAGTTCCAAAAAACAGGACTTCAATCAGTTTCCCTTTACTACACTCCTCAGGCAGGCGGGAGTTCCTAATTGCGTACAACTTCACGGTGAAATAGCTAATTAGGAGTAGTAAGAAATAACTGGAGGGGTGGTATACGTATTATTGTCATTAGGGTAGCGCCCTCCCCCCACGGGCACCACCGGGTACGACCGCTAGTGTATTATAAAATGCCCGTACGCTTCCCGGTACCCGGCCCCCCACCCCCTCCCCGGTCTGTGTGCTCTGAACCTCTGTACCTCGCAACGCGTTCCACAAAAACATGCACATGTATTTGCTACTCCCTCGTAACAGTGCCGCTTGACCACTTTATTGGGTATTCTTCGTTGGAACACCTTTCCAGCAAAGCTCTCTGCTTCAAAAGCTTGCGTTGGCTGAAGAACTCCCGATCCCAGCCGCGGTGGCGGCGGTTTGAGGGTGTCAAAGGGTAGCGCTGCTTGTCCTTGGGGTAAAGGTAGAGCCAGAAGGTGGCCACCGAGGCAAAGATGGTGGAGAACCACAGAATCAGGATGAGCAGGAGGGCCACCCGAGGCACCAGGGTTCCTGGAGGGGGTCGTGGTGGCTCCGCCAAGATTAAGACGGCCCTCTTTCCGTCCCCGGGAGACAGCAAGCCGCTCTCAGGACTCAAGACCTGCCGGCCACCATACAGCTGACAAAAAAAGAGTGCGAGGGGTGAGGCTGCAACACACGAGTCCAAATTGGAAACGCCAAATCATCTGAGGCCGCCGACTAGCGTGGCTCTACAGACTCCAGACGTTCGAAATGCGTTCGATAAAATTGGTGTTGCGAGTACAATCTGCGGTTGCTTATGCCGAAGTAGAGCGGTTGATATTAGGGAAACATCCCTTCTACAAAATACAGGCACAGTACAACGTGCAGCTCGATTTCCAAGCTACGTTCAGCCTGAGCCTTCACACCTATTTCGGGTAGTTAGCAAAAACTTCTGTCTATGGCGGAAGTACCGTACCATGGCGTATTTTTAACTGGCAGTAATAACATTGCAGGAATATTCAGTATACAGTGGTTTATGGCTTTTTATTATTGCTGTTCGCATTTGTTGTTTCTATTCGATATGACAATACCCTGCAGATCTTATGCTGAAAAAAGTGCACGTTTAAATGTATTCACAATGACGCGTTGTAGAGTATTTTAGCCGATATCATAACTTGTTCGTCATAAGATAAACGTCAGAATAATACGATAGTGTCACTGGTCATCCGTCAATGAAACTCCACAAAGGAGCCATCGGTGCATCATAGGGAATGAATTGGCATCGCATCGAATTCTTCTCGATAGAAACATGACGCTTAAAATCCTGGGATATAACGGCGCCCTTCCAATATCATCGTTCCCAAAAGGTTGTCTTAGGCACCAATTTAGGTGCTCATGGCGGCTCATCGTTGAGTGACGGTTTTTACTTTGCGCAGTAGGACATCACCGAGATGAAAAGAAGGTCTCGTCAAGTAGTGCTAGTCCTCGAACTTCCGCTTGGGATCGAGAAGCTCCCTGTATGAGCCAAGCTTGGTAGTACGGAGATGTAAGGTGGGTAATCTACGAGAGTCCTCATAGGGCTTTAGGAGATGGTTTAACATTAGAGAGTTTTAGCATAGCGGCTCCCCGTACGCTACGCAAAGGTTTAGCGGGTTAGCGGGAGCGGACTGCGCATGCGCGCGCGGGGAGTGCCGAGGAGGTTGCCCCTCAGCGGAGGGAAAGAGCGGGCATGGCGAAGGCAGGCCGCGCGGAACTAATCCACCCCACCGTGACGAATTTGCTCTCCCCAGTCGCGCCCCGCCACCCGTCCGCCCTATCGTTAGCGGACGGAGCACGCTATGCTAAAACTCTCTATTATACCGGCTCGCTAGTCACGTTGGTTCTAACTGAACATAAGCTGCTCCGACAGGTCTGTGAACACGCGAGTTGCCCTCCTCAGCGCTCACAGTGATTATGATGGTACGTCTCCTTCGAAAAAACTTGGGTTTAATGAATATTGCGATTCATTGGCATATATAACACTGTGGGCCTGGCATGTTTTTTTTTCAGAAATATTAGAACCGTCCACCTTTAACGCACATTTGTACGTAGGCGTAAAGCCAACAAACTTCATTCCCACGCTAACGTTGCGCTTGTAGAAAGCTGTATTCTCCTCCTACTCCTGTCCCCGTATTATGTCAAACTCACAAATTCAGGTATTGGGGAAATTTACTTCTGCATCCATATAATTCTTACTGCAGGCGCGATAACATACAACAATAGTGTGACCCCGACATTTACGACGTATTTTTTACCATTCAATTTATGTAGTCGTCCTTGTGTTCTCAAGCTTTTTGGGGAGCGCCTGTTAACCAGCAAGTCAGGTAGACTGACTGGAAAACAGGTCATTGTAGTCTTCATAGAAATAACTTGCCGTAAGGCAGACACTTTCGGATGTGATTACGTAAATACTAATCACACACCCTCTCCAAGCGAATGTTCAATGCAAGAAACACCATGCGGTTAGCGAACAAGCGATAATTTTACATACGTTTTCTTTAACTTGACAGATTCGAAATCTGCGATCAATTTCGAGAAGTCCCCTGTAATGAGCTCTGTCCAGTAATTTTATAGTAATTTAGTTTATAATTGAATTTGCTTGCCTGAACAATAAATAAAAAGTGTTTTAAAGTGTCAGTTTTTCTAAAACACAAATAAAAAACACACGATCACACTTAAAAACAGGTAGCCATACCATTGCGTTACATGTGCGGGTGGTTCCGGCTTTTTTTATTTTGTATCTTTTCAATACGGCTTGTTTTCTTAAATAATTACCCTACCGACAAAATGCAATTATTTATCTCGGACGTACCTCAGGGCTCAAAAAGTTCCGCAATTCCCCCATGGCGTTTATATTCCGGCCTCTTCGGAAACAGGTGGTTCCGGAGAAATTTATAATACGTGTGCCTGGACGACGGAAATAGTTTACAAATTCAGTGCAATTCCATTTGTGAAGAAAAATGACCAGCAAGCTGGACACAGCACAAGGAGGGCACAAAACAAAACATGTTTTATTGTAATCTGCGATTGAGCCAACATCCCAGGTATAACCAGCCTAATGAAAATTGGAAGACCTACATTATTACTCAAGGGGTCTCTCCCGCGCTTTTGCCATTTTTATTCTTGTACAACACACAAACTCAAACCGCTGCTGGACCACGCAGGGCAGAAATCAGGCCGCATCGGCAGATGAGACGTGCACGTTAAAATCTTGCGCCACTGCAACGCGCATGCGATCGTTCAAGGGCATGAAGTATAACTGAGAATGCACCCCCTCTCCCTCCTCCCGCAATAGGTGATCGGTAAAAAGTGCAAAGGCCCATGTCGTCTGCTCCCGCAACTTCCGGTTCGAGATCTCGACTGGCCTCAGGCACGCCGTCGGCTTTAACGCGCGTGTGTGCGTGTTTTTTTATTTGTCACAGAGTGCTTACCTTTTAGAGGAGTCCCTTGTATGATTCATCATTGCTTATTCATTGAATGTGCGATGCATGAGCGTTTATTTTTTGATGGAAACAGACAAACAACAAGCACACGCGGGCGTGAAAGCCGCCAGCCTAGGGGAGGCCAGGAGAGCTCTCGAACCGGAAGTGGCGGGGCTCTGTGGGCAGCAGACAATGTACCCATGAGCCTTTGCGAATTTTTACCGGTCACCTATGCACGGATGTAATGGAAGGGGCAAGATACATGCCGTGCGTTGCGAGGAGTATAACAACCTCGGAAAGAGACGATGGAGACAGGGTGTAAAGTTGGGCGTTAACCCTACCCGTACGTAGATGGCTTCACTACGGAGTGTGGGAAAACCAGCTTACAAAACAAAGGTTACATAAATATCCTCAAATTCAACTTCACTTGTAAGGCAATGTGCCTTACTCGGGAGATCTTTTTTCAGAGGAATGTAAGAATTGTTATATGAATATATAGATGCCCAAAGACCGTGTTTTTTTTTTCCGTAGGCTGAATGCCAGGCGCAAAGTATTTGTCCCTCGCGGGACCAAGAAACTTGGAGGAATAGGCACGTTGAGCTGATGTTTGCCTCGCAAGCAGCAGCACCATTTTCTATATTCTGGTGGTTCGCGGGGTTATTTCTTGGAGTACAAATGCCACGCATATCACGGGCTCACTTGGTAGCATTCATAATACGTAAGTGTCGATGCCCTGCCCCAGACAGCAACAGCCGGCATTATCAGGAGTCACGCACGGGCGCTCGCAGAAAGGAGGCATATAAGGTAGCGTCATGATAACAAGGCTGAGAAGAACGAACAGTTTAAGTGGCGCCGGCTAAAATACGCTAGCTGTTGATATTGTAACTGACCAGTGCGATGGCAGGTAATACAAATGGCAGGGAGGAACCGACGCATTCATTACGGCCGTCTTCCTTTACACCCTGTCTCAGTGTCAATCCCATAAATCATTGCCACGGCATGCTGCAATCAGTGGGTGATAACAGGTCGAGTAATCGCCACGCCTTTAGCGAAGCCCAGACAACTTTAGTAGGAAAAGTGCTGCGCTCACAGCAGCCTCTGTCCAGTGCAATGTGCCTATAGACATGTACACCCGGCAGCAAAATAAGCCAGGGCACGCGAGCCCAAGGCAAAATGCACCGTCGCGACATCTTACGTCGCGCTTCTGGTGCCGCCGATCCGGCGCCACATGCACCCAGAGGTGGATCGAGGGCGACGGCTGGCGAGGGCGAAGGCCCTCAAGGCCACGCATGCGACGGACAACGGAGCACGATACGTCGACGTGGCGAGGTACCCGGACAAGCCGGGAGCCTACACCGTGGCGGTGTGCGGCGACTACCGGAGAGCTATGAGCGTCATGCAGCGTGCGGGCGCGAAGCCCGGGACAAGCAGAGGAGCTGGCCATCGTGTTGGTCCTGACGGACACACACTGTACCACGGTGCTGAGTGATTCGAGGAGCGCGATCATGAACTTTGTAACGGACAATGTGTCCCCGCGCGCGACCAGGGTGTGCGGGGCCCTAAGACACAGAACGATGCCGGTCACCGTGGAAGTGGTTCCCGGCCCACATGGGGCCGGTGAGCACCGGAGAGAACCTGCAATGAGGGAGCGGAGCGGGCGGCGGCGTGCGCTCACAAGTCGCGACGCGTGCCCGAGCCCCCGACATGCGGAAGACGAAGACCGCGACGAGGTGCTGCCGATCACCTCCTACCGGGAGGTATTGAAGTGGTACCGGGAGGGCAGGCAAGTGTACCCGCCGCCCCACCGAAAACTCACGAGGCAGGAGGCGACGACGCTACAACTACAGACCCGAGCGGTGTGGACACCGGTGGTTGCAAAACACGTGTGCCCTGAGGTGTACGTGAGTGATGTGTGCGCGGTGTGCGGCAAGGGCCGGGCGACCATGGCGCACATACTGTGGAACTGCAAAGTGAGCGAAGGGACTCCGGACGCGTTGCCACCGAGCCTGGAAAAGGCGGTGGCAAAGGTTGACTACGACGCCCAGCGCGAGGCCGTCCAGCAGACGTTGGTGGCCCCTCGAGCGACAGAGGTCGAAAGCGCAGCCCTGCGAAGGGGCGGTGCGAGTAGGCAGCTGAAGCCGAGCGGCCCGCCAACGTGACGTTTAGGCCGCGTCACAACTTGCCGGAAATAAAGATGTTTCTCTCTCTCTACTGGTAACGAGACATCCATGTGCGCGTGCGAGTCCAACCACCCTCTCTACCATGCCTCTTCTTTTATTTCAAGCAGCCGAGCTTATCGCATTCAGCGTTTTCCAAAGGGGTCTCTTTCTTCGCCAGCATACCTCGCTCGCGCATGCTTCCGCGGTGGTGTTGCTCCTTCTGCCTCGACCCAACAGATTCGATATCTTGGCCGTCTTGGTGCGAGGTTGTGCCACATATACCTCACCACATCTTTTTTTTGCCTAAAACTTGCAGCTGGTTGGTAACTAAAAATGACCACATCAACACTGAAAACAATTGAGGCCAGAAATAGATTGCTTGAATAGGGTGTGATGAGGAGTCACCCTGTACAAATTCTAACGCAGGTATTGACGAAGAAACGCGAGATCGGCGTGGTCGCGGGTTTGACAAAAAATAACAAAAATAGTAACAGTTTGCAATGCACGTTGAAATGATTGACACAGGCACAGACCAAAGGTCGCCGTTTAGACAGTGAAACAGACGCTATCGCCCTTCCAACTAAGATATCGAAACCTCGTTGCAATGCGTGCTTTTAAGAGCCAGGCAGATAGAACAAAGCAGGATTCATCCCCGCCGTTCGCCGCCGGAGCGTATGCGAGTGAGACGTGTTTAGCATAAAACGTCACCCCTATCGCAAAGCGCTCAATGTTATCACCTTTGCGGCATGAAGCGAAAGGAAAGAGGGTTAGTATATAGGGGTTGGACGCGCACGCGCGCAGCGGTGTCTCAATGCCAGAAGAGCAACATCAGATGTCGCGGCGATGCATATTGCCACGCGATTGCGTGCCCCGGCTAATTTTGCCGCCCGGTGTGCATATTTATTGTTAGAAGAGCTCTTTATTGCGGAATATTTTGAGTGTTTTGCAATGCGTGGTAGGAAAACAATTTATCCATTCTGGCACATAAATGCTGCAGGGAAAATCCTCAACCGGGGGTGTTGTGTGTACTAAAGGAGACATTCTGAGTCATCGTCCAAGCTTGAAATGCGAAAATGATGATATTGAAATCTGCCCACCGGGACCGTCCAGGAAATGACGGAGTATACCGTCCGAACATCGCTGTGAAACTTCCTAAAATAATTTAGTTACTAAACTATGTGACTGTCAAGCACCCGTGCGTTTAAACTACAGCGGAACTACCATTATCCCCTTGAGGTATCCCTTTCTTTGGTGTTTTTTGGTGGCTGATTGCGAAGCTGAGAGGAATTTTGAAATACATTCACGTTTTATGCAAAAAACAACGATCATTTTACGTAGCTTTTTATTCATTACTGAAACCTAGTCAGTCAGTGTGCTTTTTATAATACAAATGTATTTGAAAAATTATCCTCCAATAAAAGGCTCCCATCATATTTATTCCTTGTATGTCTAAGATAGATGATAAAAAAGCCGAGTTTTCCTCTACGCTGTAAAACTCTGCGAAAAGGCGTGGCCGTATACCGTTGATGCGCAAATATCCAACAATAAAGAAAAGATACTGCACATCAAGAGCATACGGCACGCCTTTTAGGTGCGGAGTACCTTAGTGCTGCACAATGTTCGTCCGCGTCCGTGCGCATAGCATATTACAATCGCGAAAAATCCCGCAGGCACCGGCAGGATTCGAGCCTCTATATGGTAGACAAGACAAAGTTAGTGTCAGTCGTCTTACACATTGGGCAACGACCGGGAGTCAGTACCCGAGAGTCAAACGGCTTTACTCCCTCGCCTGTAACGGTGCGGAGTACCTTAGGACCTTATAATGTCCGTCCGCGTCCTATCCGTCGCGCGCACCACCATCAAGCGAAAATCAATCGATATTCGATTGGAAGCCGTGCGTTGCAGTTTCATTTGGGGAATAATGAAGGTGCAACTCATAGCGCAAATCGAATGACGGTCGGGGCGCAAATCGGATGTCACTCTGGGCGCAACTTGGATGTCATTTCGAGTCACCGTACTCCACACCCTCGCAATCATCCAGGGAGTGGAGATGCTGCCATTTTCTTCAGAGTTTACAGCTTAAAAGTAAACCCTGGTTTTCTATCGTAAACCCAAGTTTCTTACCCAGGTTTGTTATTGTTAATGTTATATTCCCACTTCCAAGCCATTCACCGCCTGTTGTTTGAGCTGTGGATTCTGAAGCCTCGGGCACGTGGAACCAGTTACAGGGGTAAGCAACCAATAGCGTGGCTAAGCACCGCCATAAACAGAAGATGAAATAGGAATCTGTGATTTAAATTGGGCATCCGTGCTATAGAATACTAAGTAATAATACGCATGATTCTGGAGATTTTGTTCTTTAAAGCTCTCAGCAAACGACCTGGGCAATTCACTACATTTCCCGACCACCTTTTCTCCTTGCTCTGTGGTACTGCTTAAAGTTGCAACACTTCAAATTTTCAAAAATTGTTCAGAAACTGCATTTCATTCATAGAACTACCCTTACTAGCAGAAATAACCGCTTAACAATTTGACCGACTTTATTTCCAGCCGAAAATTTGCATGATTGGTGCTTGGTGGAAACCCGTAAAGTACCCCTATGAACTTGGGCAACGCAAACTACGGACTGCTCTCCCAGCATGCATTGCGCTCCAGCGACTGCGGCTTCTTCAATAATGAACGAAGCGCAAAAAATTGGCTAATTGATCTGGCAGTGCATGTGGAAAAATGATGCCAACTTTGACGCGTGAAGGAAAAAGTGGTTGGCGCAATAAACCTCGTGTTCAAAACTCCCTTTTGATTATTGACGTCCCAACCTGACAATGGTCTCTGCACAAGCTTCCTCTGTTGTTTGGCCGGTGACTACAGACCATTGCCCAAAGACTTGCTACATCGGATACTTTATCGGGAACCCTCAAACAATTCCTTAAACAAATTATTTCCCCTAGGATAACCTCGTACTCTGACACGCAGAGAGGAATCAGGCAACCTAAGCATGTACAAGGTAATTTCACAGCAAGTAAGCATAGTTTCTAATCAGCACTTTTCGCATTTTCCCACGTACTGGGTGGACACCGAAAGAAAGAAATTCACTTCAGTCTTTGGTAATAAACGCTGTCGCCTTACAGAACTGCCGTTGGGGGCCCAGGTTAAATGAGGCCAAACAACCCAGTGATCGCCATTTTTTTCTTGCCACTACTCTCGTAGTGAGGCATGTGTAAGAGGTACAGCAGCGCGCAGATGTAAGAGCGCTCAAATGCAAGCAAAAGCCTTCTAAATAGGAGAATCAGTTACAGTACCTCTTGCGCTGGCGATGAGCGAATCCTGGCCCCGATAACAAACTTCTTCTTCGGCTTTACTTAACCGGCAACTATTTTGATATATTGGTTTTATCCTGACAGATCATGAAGGCAAAAACTAAAATATAAAATAAAATACAAGGCAAAAATTCAGAAATACCGACGAACCTAATCAAAGATATTGCAACGCGTTTCTCCGCAAAATTGAGAACGCTTGGTCGTTTCTTGCAGAGGTATTGATTGAAAAGAAACTTGCAAAGAGCAGATACTTATGTTTACGCGCCTTTCAATTTTTACCAGTCTTCTTTTCCCCTCTCTCCTTCTCACCTCTTTCCGTCGATAGGCTTCTGGATGAAAAGTACGTGTCCCATTAATTACTCAAATGAGCTATCGGGCGGGCGTAATTCCGTATTCTGTCGCTACTATTATAGCCATCATCTTTGGGCCTTTGCTTTCGGTATCTTACAGGTCACATGCGCACGACACGTATCCACAACGGAGAATGGCCGAAGAGGTACGCGCGACATAAATGCTGCACGCGCGGCATAAATTATGCTGCCGGCGGTAGTTGCACCCATGGTCACACATTTTCTTCAATATTGATCGCGAAGTGTAGAGCCCACGTCTTTTATTTAATTTTTATTTCATTCATTTTATTCGTAAAATCTTTTAACACAAAGGCCGCGGCTAGTCATAGCCGCGTAGCCGCGGCTAGTATTAGTTCCAGAAGAAGAGTATAGACTGATGCAGGCTGTTTGCTGCAATAAATATTTCAAAATAATTAAAGCTTCATAATTCTAAAGCTTACATATTATTTTACAAACCAAAAACAAGTATTTCAGGGCAAAAAATCTCATGCCTAGAAACAGCAAAAGCTGTAACGGCGATATTCGAAAGAGGTGCTCTAATGCGGGCAAGTTACTACAGTGAAAATAATGCAGTTGCAAAAATGATAACAAACTCCAAAGTAGTTATGCAGTGAAATTACAAGTAGTTTTTAGAAAACATCTTCAACGCCTGGGAACAACAATATGCTCAGTTCAGATCACAAGCACCCAGGCGCGTAGCCAGCAATTCTTTTTCGGAGGGGAAAGGGGGGGGGGGGCGCGGTCGACCAAAAGATGGGACGGGAAATAGGTAGCAAGGCTTCTTGCGCATTGTTTTTCAAACGAAGCTTGAAATAACTGACTTTACCATGTCGATTGTGTATGCTGAACGCTAACAGTAAAGCCCATCTTAAGGAGCTTAAATGGTGATGATAATGATGATCACCTAAATTCAGGTTCGTTGGTCTATGGGTAGGCCACGGGCGATTTGTTCTTCCGTAGAGCAGGCGGTTATGCGGGCACGTGCTCGTGAGCGTGATCATGAGTGTGCTCGTGAGGGGCAGGTGGTCTCTTAAGTTCGTCATGCGGGTGTGGAGGCCAACACTGGGTGTTTACTATCAAGATTCGCGTGTTTTAGATTTTTCGTTAGAAAAGGGACTAATAAGTTTTCTTATCAGCTATGAAGCACAGTCGAGCACGATTTCAAGGTTATCGCGCCAGCATCGAGTGGCCATGCGAACCACCGTCCTACGGTTTCGTTTCGAAACCATGAAAATGAAGATTTCCCACTCTTCTCTCCCTTGTTGGCTGTTTCATGATACAACAATGAGCCCGCACGACTGACTTGTCACCCTTTAGGTTTCATGCCTTACATTCTTTGTCATCAAGCACAAACTTGGTTGCCATTTATCTACGCCGGCGATAACGATACCGCATGGAATATTTGCTAAAGCGGGTGTTCGCTCTGCTTTGTTTGAAAGAGTAGCTTACCCGCGATAACCTTCGAATCGCAGTGGACTGTTGTGTAGCGGCACAACGTTATTATGGCGGTGAAGCTAGCAAACGTGCGTCTTTCGTCCTTAAGTAAACGCCTTTTGTTATTTTTTGTGCTAGTGACGTGAATAATAAACTTGCGCTTAGCGGAACACCATATTTCACTGCTGTTGAATGTTGAGACTTGTTGCACGTTTCTTAAATTTTGTTATATTTCTATCGTTAAATCGAAACCAGACATGGCTTCAGTAAAATTCCGGTTAAGCAAATACAGAATGCTGATTTTACCAAGAGGGAGGTCAAGGAAACAACGGAATATTGCCAAAAGGCAAGCTCCGCAATAAAGAGAATTGTGTAGTTTTGTTGATGTAGAGTAAATACAAGATCGGCAGAGCAAGGCTTTTCATGCAGCAGAAATTATGGAACGGCAGTAGTCAATGAAATGCGACGTCGGTAGAAAAATAAACATATCAAGGATTGATAGTTGACTGAACAAATACAGTGAAATTCTCTGTCATATTATTACACTTTGTACCAGCTGTAAAGACAAGAAATGACACTCTAACGTCCAGACCACATGTATGCATATATGAGGCTTTTCCTGCTGTTCCGCCATTTCCCGGCCGTACTGTTCCACCTGCGAAACAGCGGAACTGCGTCGATCGGCTGGCGGTGGGTTCCTGGCGCAGCTCGATGTATCCCGGCGCGAAATGCAGCCGGGCTGTATATATTGACACGTACTATTATGAGCACTATGAAAGAGAACACAGGAACGCGTGACAAACAGCCTCGAGACACACTTGGCATCTCGGAGACACACTCCGAGCGATGTGGATGGGGCTGTGAAAAACGAAGGGGAAAGGAGGGCGCTCTTCCGCTAACTGTTGGCACCCCGCACCACTCTGGCATTCCTACGAAGCAGCAGCTTACGCCATTTCACCGTAATATCGTATCGTCCGAAAGCCGATAAGACGCACGGCGGAAATGTGAACCGTTGTGAGAGCATCGTCCCCCATTCCACTTTGATTTCGACGGAGGTTGCTGCGTATGACGTATGGCTGGGTCTGAGGGTGTTTTCTACGCGTTCCTCTGTTCCCTTTCATATTGCTCATAATATAACACCATCTGGAGCGGGAACAGGGATCAGACGTCGACGTAGCCCTTGTTTTCAGCTTTATATGAACTAGAATGTCCTTAAAACTGCAGGTTGCGCGCCTGCAGGCGACATCAGGTGGTTCTTCAGGCTACTTGAACCGCACACCAGCCTTGCGCGAAAGCACGAAACATTTCGGGGGGCCCGTTTCCCGTGAGCCCTCCCCCCCCCTCCCCCGTGGGTACGCCCCTGCCAGCACCAAAGTTTTATATTATACAAGGCAAGTAACCAATTACCACCAATTATGATTCTTTCCTACGACGAATTTATTGTATTTAATTATTTCAAAATACTGCCGTCCATATTAGGGCTATAGAAGTAGTGGGTACAAAATGATAAATAGAATGCAGATATAGTAAAACACAAAATCAATGTAATCTATTACCGCCGGGTTTAAAACAAAAAGAAAAGAACTAGAAAATGGCAAATAAATACGAAAATAGAAATCAGTCATATAGAAACAGCCGGCACATAGTTGCAGATTTATAAGGTTTAAATTGTGTTCAGAGATAGCATACACTACAACACATGGTGAAGCCGGAGGGGAAGACATATGAGGATGGTCTGTGTGCGGCGGTCAAAAATAGTTGCTGCGGTAGTGCACGAACGGAGCCGAACAGCACGTACGGAATGACTTACCAGAAAGAAATATCGGTGTCAGGCGCGCATTTTTCAGGCTTAGGATAGGCATTTTTTATCGAGATGGTAAACTTCTGGCGTTGCTCTATTTAACATGGTAAAGTATGCCAGTATTTTTGCTCCCTGTTAATGGTAGCTGTCGTTCTCCGTGCACGTTGTTCGTGGGGGACCCGATTGCAATTACCCGTCCAACGTTTTTAGTTGTCCGAGAATAAGCATACAACAAGAATACGAAGAGAGGGTTGTTGTGTCTTATGATATTGTCACGTGACAACGCACACATAGGTTGTCAGGAAGAAGTGGAATTTACAGAAGACACCGTAGTCACCGGGACAGATGCGGGTTGATGGCGCGAACCAAGTCCAGCGGGAGCTCGGACTTCGTCTACCTTCTCTTCATTCCGTTGGTCATCGCCAGCGTCTTTCCACCGGAGCACAGACCCAGATAGGGAGAGATTGGCCACATGGATATGCGGTTATGCTCCGTGTAAGTTTCTCAGGAAGCTGGTCATAATCTGTGACACAAACTCCTCGCTCCCCCCCTTCCCCGCAGAAGCAACCGTCCATGTGCCCTGTTATTGGTGGAGGAGCAGTAGCAGGTAGATTCAGTCGGTGGTACGGCTTGAGGCGGCTCACGTGAACGAGCTGAGGTGCTGAGTGCCCAGACGAGGGGCAGAGGCAACACAAGCACAATATTATTTACAGAACTAGCCGTCTTTACTAGTCGAAATGCATGAGGCGGCAAAATTTCCATATTGTGAAATATGGTTGACACGAATGTCATTTTTAGAGGATGTTGTCTTTTCAGAGATCATTTCTGCAATATTTCGGTGTTCCATCCTCCGGTATCATTTTAGAGGCTATGAGCGGAAGTCTCAACTCTTCTGTTTTGTTTTCGATTTGACAGAGGCTGGCTTTCCTAAGTTAAATCACAAAGCTTATTATATTTCTACGCTTCATTTTCTCAGCTGGAGAGTTGTGATTTTTAGGTCACCTATCGGCCAGGGCGCATGAAGCACTTATTCACCCTTCTTGGGAGCTTACTGTTTCCACTCTTTCAAGCCCACCGGCCATAGGCAGGCATGTGTGTGCTTACGCGTATACCAACATACGGCCCTATGGCCAATCCCCACGGTTAAACAACATTCCCACAGCAGAGCGTGCAAAAAGACCACGGGAAAGTTCTGCGGAATAACTCCTAAATTAGTACAAGGTAAGCGCTGATTTGGGGCAAGAAAAAGAGATTTGGCAGCATAATATAGGTTAGCGCCGCAAAATCAGTAATGTTTTATGGTGGCTGTTCTGCCTTGGGCAAAGCAAAGCTCCTAGCAAGGTGGAAATGGGTTTTAGGGGATTGACCTATGCGTGCGTATGTATGCGACAAGTGCATGTGGAAACATTTTACCAGAAACCAAGTTTCCATCGAGGTCAGTGACACAAAAAGCGTCCAGTCATTCATTGATGACAAGGATATAAAACGAAGCTAAAGAGTTCATCTGTTTTCTTTATTTTATCTTTAAGGATACATCATAGAGGTGCACCAGTACTACTAATTTTTGCCCAAACGTTTCGTGGGCGGGTGCTTACGACCGAGGGCTACTTCAAATGAGCACGAGAAAATTAAGTACCATCTCCTAAATTATTTACCGCTGAGCACGTCGCGAATGGTACCAATCAATCTTAATTTGATTATAGCTTAATTGTCCGCTTACAACAGTCGGTTTTCACAATTCATTTTACGTTGGTTTTGCCAAGACTCCTAATCCTTACGCCTTCAGAAACTATTATCCACAACACCAAGAGGCATATAACTCTTGGTTATTATACAGTTGCCGGGGAATCAATTATCAGATTTACTTTGGCATCTGTGTGGTAGAGCGCGTTGCAGCCTGTCATTTAGAATCGTACTACAAGTGTATCAGTCCACGTATGTACAGCAAACCGTAATTGTGAATGTTTAAAACGACACTGTGAACTAATTATAAATACGAGCAACTAGGCACAACAATGGAGTCACCTTAGCGGTTAAACATGGTATAATTTTCGCGACTTACCTCCATTACAGCGCGAGTTACAGAACTTTCTACACAAAACTAGGAGATTAAAAACAGTATTATCCACACCGTGACAGCCGATTTCAACCGCCCACCCTCATCTGACACTGCGTCCAAATTTCCTCGCTTTCGTACATTTATTATTTTGTACCATCATCATCCTCCTCCTCCTCATAATCAACACCCATCATATCTAGCGCTACTGCAGGGCAAACGTATCTCCATTAATCAACCAGTTATCCCGTCCCGTGCTAAGTGCAACAAATCTATTCCCGCAAACTTGGTCTCATATGCCCATCTAACTTTCTGCCGCCCCATGGCCACGCCTGCCTCTTCTAGGGATCACTCTGTTACCCTTAATGACCAAACGGTCATCTGCCTTCGCATACAAGCCCTGCCCACGTCCATTTCTTCTTCCTAATTCTCTACTAATACGTCCCTTTAACACGCGTTTGTTTCCGACCCACTCTGATCTCTTCTTGTCCCTTAATGCTAATACCTATCTCCTTCCGTTCTATTCCGGACTGAGTCGTCCTCAATATAAGGTGAAAGCCTCTTAGAGAGCCTCCAAGATTTCTGCCCCGTACCACAACACCAAAACTTGCACCGACAACCACATTCTGGTAACACGATACCGACGACGTACATTACCATTTGGCTACAAAAAACGGCCTTGTACGGGTAATTTAGGCAGCGGTGCTGCATGATTTAATAGTGACGCGCTTTTATTACGACCTTCATAACGACTGCACCCCCGGATCGTTTCTTCCCCTACTTCACCACTGGCCACAGGCCTTCCTTTCCGTTAAAGCTTGTAACACGAACAACCTGCTTTCCCACAACGCGTACTACCAGATTAACGCTAAACATGACGATCATTAAGGCACGTCCATGTGTAATGACAGTATATAACAGCATCGGTATAGAAAATGAAGTACGGTGGAATTGCTCTTGGTGTATTAGTATGCCAATTCCAGGCAATACTTCGGGTTCAGCCACAAAGGGTATCCGGTCTCAGAACCGCAGATGTTTCCCTAATTTGTTTTAGGGGCTCGGGCTGTCGGTGTCTCCGTTGATTGTCATAGTTTCATGTAGTCACGGTACTATAAACACCTGAAAACTTGTTTTCCGTGGTAACTATAAGAACTATCCAACGGCCAACCGAACTAAAATAAAGAAAGATGTCGGCTGTCTCCCCGCATAGTATTACACCATCAGAACTCTCCCCGTGTTCTTTGCGGTCTTTATACAATCCACTTTTTAGGGGACCCTTTTAAGCACCCCATCCGTAAAAAAAACGTCGTTCTTGTTCTTCTTGTCGTGTAAAAACGGGCGCTGCAGCAAACTGTACATAACTATAAAACCCCGTTACACCAAGTGTGAAATCTTCTGAAGCATCAGAGCTGTGGGTTGCCTTCATGAAGGTTCTATTTAGGCTCAGCCATTTACGTGCGCGAAATGTAGAGTCACCACCTAAGCGGCCCATTTTCATGTAATTTGTCTGGTGCACTTTTTATAACACAAGAGTTAAAGCCGTATTCTGTAATCATACTCTCCCCATAAATGACCATGCTTGACTGAGGAACACGCGATAGGGAAGCCCAGCTCACTCAGAACAAAGGGGAGGGGGGGGGGGTTACACGGAGGACACAGTTTGTCCACTACCTCAACGCGCATTCTTACGCCACTGCACGTTACTCCTCCGCCCTTATGGTTGCGGACCCGGCCCAAGCGCAGGCGGCTAGCAGTCGCGAGCGGCACCGCAGCGATCGGGAATGGTATTGTCAAACTGTACCGCTCTGCTTTAATTACTGTGCTTTCATTACTCTCGGGGCCTCGCTCATATTGGAGTTGGTGCTGATGACGGATGGGTTGAGTCTGCCGGGACCAGTTTTTGGCTGTGTGTAGTGGCTGCTACCCAAGCACCGAGTCATTCTCCCGACCATGACTGCAGTGGGAAACGTAGCAGAATGTGTCACCAGCGCTTGAAGCCAAGGCATTTCGACAACGGCAAGAAATCGCCGTCGAGGTCACTCCTGATCCCAGAGGCGCCGCTGCCGAGAGCCCGCTACCCCCGCATCTGCCTTTTGCCCCTCTTGTTTACGCAAGAAGGCGTGACTTGAGGTCACGTGATCAGCGCGCGGGGAGAGAGCGGATACATTTTGTACTCCCTGTGAAACCCCTTTACGTCATCTTGGCAACTAAACTGAAATGCATTGCTGAGAAGGCATTTTTTCCCGGGGCAGTACAAGACATCTTATATCAATATATGAAAGTCCTAGTACATTTTTAAGCCCAGAGCACTTCAGGGGCTCGCCTTGTCGTCATAGCTGGCTCGCTGGACCCAAGTAGAGACGCACCGCGTTCCGTCGTAGCGGCTGTCGTCGCGGCGTAAGCCAGAGACATCGAAACCCAAGTGGTTTATATGGTCATAACTTAAGCCTTCGAAACACGTTAGCCGCTGGCGCTTCTCATACGTCTCCCCGTTGTTTAGCACAGAGAAAAACTGCAGGTACATTTGAGGCAAAATATACGCAATTAACCGGCAGCGTCTGCGTTCATTTAGTGAGCAACGCTCATTGGGTTCTTTTTGCTATAGTAAGCGAGAAAAAGTGGCAGTGCAACGCCGGCCCGTGCGGGAGAAAAAGCAAGCACGAAAAAATTGGCCGCGTATCTGCTCCTTTCGTTGCAAATGCCGTCAAAAGACGATAGTCTTTATCGGCTTTTAAGTGCAATGCACTTCTTAAGCGACCCTGAACCTGCGTCCACCGGCGATGTCCGCGCACGTGGAAATGGGGGGCGCGCAGCCTGGCCGCTGACATGGCACATACCCACGTGGGGGATTGGCCAGGAATCTCCTCGTCTTCCTTGGCAACGGGGGGAGATGGGCGCGCGCTGCCTGGCCGCTGACATGGCACATACCCACGTGGGGGATGGCCAAGAATCGGCGTGAGAAGGGCTAATGCACCTGCTTAAAGGAGTACTGACACAAAATTTGAAAGCTGAGATCCGCTCTAGCAATCAAGTACAACGACAACACAAATAGGTGTCTGTGAATAAATGCATCTTTCTTTTTTTGTAGTTGTGTGTGTATGTGTGATCTCTCTTTCGCGAACATTACCGAACCGCGCAAATTCAACTCGTGCATTCGCACTTTCACATTCTTCCCCTCGGGGAAATGCGGAGAATTTTTTTCAAAGTAAATGCCTCCCTTCGCTTTCCCGCTCACCTCTCATGTTGTTCCTCTTGCGTCGCGCTCCTCCCAAGGGAAAGACGCCAAAGGTTTGCTTAAATCATTTACATTTCCCGCGTTCAACTGCTCCAAACCGGGCGACTCGATGCGAACGCTGCCGTACGGCGAAGACGCGCGTTAATCGAGGCGCCCTACTTCAGCGTTTATAGAACCGCGTTTACCTACTCCACGTGCGTTGCAAGCAGAACGTGGAACCTACCTAGTGGAACCTTCCGTAACTGTTGCCGGTTGATTTCTTAAAATGGCCCCAGAAGCTAAAGTGGCGCGGGCGACAGCAGGCGACGGCGGAGTGAATTCTTTTTCTGCAATTGATGAAATATTTAATTTCGCAAATTCAAGCATGTTTGATTTTTTATAAACGAACACTGCAAATATCACTTCTGCTGTGATTTGTTCTCTCATATTTGCGTAATGTCATGTTCTTCTTCAACAATGTTGATAAGTATGAACATTCCACCGGACATAGACGGGTATATTTAGCTGTGACTATATAAGACTATTGCGCAGGCATTGTTTTGCTTTGGCCGGGTGGCTGAATCGAGTCACAGACAGACAGACAGACATACAGACAGACCAAAATTTCTGGGTTTAAGTAGCCCAAGAAAGACTATCGTCTTTAAAAGAAGAGAACTCCCGTTGGCGCAGTTTCAGCCAGGGGCGCGTGAGTGCGGGGAAGGCGGGAAACTTGAATTGCACTATGTGGTAGCACTAAGACGATAACGGCGCTACAGCCCATTACGGCGAGTCACTGCTCTGCACTTCTGAAAGCTTTCACGTTGAGTTGAACTGCTTTAATTTTTTTTTATTTGTTGTTGCTCCATTCGATATTGGGAACCGGTGTTTGCATGGTCGAAAAACCTGTTCCCGAGGAAGCTTGACACGATACCAGCACCGACTGTCGTAAAGCCCGGCCCTGAACAGATCCGGTGTTAAAACACATGAGTGTTCGTATGTCGAGTAAACCTGTGTCTCCATCGTAAGAGCAGAGTGCGTTTGCAGCGCTTTTACCTTCGAATGCTAGCGACGAAGGAAGAAAAGTCCACCGTACATGACTAGGTGAACTTGATGGCACGTGTGTATAACCGGGACTCCCCAGTCGTGCAAATGGCTGATTCGGTGGAATCTGTGGCCTGTGTTAGTGGTGAGCTTGTTATAGTTTTTGGCGCAGGAAGAAGAATGAAGAAAACAAAAAAATAAATTCAAGCATAGAGTAGCCGTTACGGAGCATATAAATATTACCGCTAAAGGTGACCAAACTAGAGCGATTAAAGGCACAAACACAAGGAAGCACAAAGGAGGTCTGATATTTAGCGCAGGCTTTCATTATAAAAACATGTAAGCCCCCTCTCTTGTCAGGGAATTTATTTTCTTTACCCTGTTATTTTATTTTATATATTTTTGCTTTCAATTATGCATAATTACAATTACATAGTTTAAAATTTTAAATCGTTGTATCTTTGACAATATATATATTTAAAAAATTATATATTTTATTTACCCTTGAGCCTCAGAACGAAGATGCATTGACGTTCTCTGCGTAGGACCAGCTTTCTAGAAAGGCTTTCTAGAAGATCTGAGAAGAATTTCAATGCTCGCACAAGCCTGTAATGTATTTCTGCGAAAACCTTTTCTGGGGTACTTCCGCATTTTTTTTGTAAACAAAAAGACAAAAAAGCAACAAATATTCTAATCTAAACATTGACAGTAATACATAAAAATATTGCGCGTTGGCGAGACACCCTTTCATGTTCATGCTTACAGAACCATAAGCGTTCAGTTGCCTCAGGAATTTTTTTGAGCATGCACTTGTTCACTGCTTCCTGTGTTTATTTCTTTGCGGGAGTACTCAACATATGTAAATACACACTGCTTGGTGTCCTTCCCGAGGGCATTTACATATCATAGCGCAATCGGGTTGAATTCTGCGAAGATAGAACACGAAGGCGCTTCTGCTCCTATCACCACGCGGCAATCACCGTTTCCTTATAAGGTCCCGTCGAGAGCAGTAAAAGGATTAGCAGCCAAGCAAAGGCAGATGTGTGAGGCTGGAGTTTGCAGATCATTACAGCCGACACAACAGCTGGCGCTTATCGTAGGAGCATTGGCAATCCACCGGCTTTTCGCGATAAGAATGTAGCTACCATTATCAGACCGTTTAAGGTGGCGCTGATTGCACTCGGACCCAGTGACTTTCGTTTGAAACTGCATAGAGTGTGGAACCACTCTGCTTATTTGTATCGTAAGACGGTGCGAACCGGTTTTGATATACAATCGTTTTGCCTTTCAGAGGGGTCACTATGCGCAAGTAATCTCAGCTATTGCATCTCTAGGGCAAAAGTGTAAGAGTTTCGCAGAACTACTGGCACCGTGAACTCGAACCTTCCTGAGTGCAGGGACTTCGACATTATCTTTCTGGCAGCTTTCCTAATCCCTTACATCCGGCAGGCCCTTTTCTCTTGTCGCATCTGACGCCACCCGGCCGCCTCTTCTGCTGTGTCTCTGCAAAATGGACAACCAGCCGATCATCTCCGTGTCTGCGTCTGAAGAGGTGAGGATTTCTGTTTTTAAAAACACCGAAGGAATTGCAATGATTGGTCCTCAACTGCCGCCGTTTACTCTTGAAAAATTTATAGCCCCTAGTGAAATTACTGACGCTGCTTAAACACCCGTAATTTACGCCTTATAGGCGCTCACAAATTGCGCCAAGTAAAAGTGGTAACCAGTTCTTCTTCCTGTCGCTGCTGCCAATTTTTCAACTTAGGCTTCCTTGATGTATTTAAATCGGGTGAAACCTTTACAAGGCAGGTTCGAGGAGTGACAATTGGTTTAATGGCTTCACATGATTCCCCCAGAACGGAGCCTTGAAGTTCGAATTCTTATTTCTCCCATTGTGAACCTATCGTGTATGCCGACGATAAATAACTTCGTAAATGGGAGAGGCACTTGGACGAAGAGGAGTTGCATCAACGTACCCACCTTAGCTGCGTCGACCTATCGCGACCAATAACCAATCGACTGCTATCCATGTATCTATCTATCTTTGTTTTGGGCGGCAAATCTGTTCCACAAATACCATGGTGAAGTCGACAGCTTTAAAATGAAGTGAACTTAATTTGAATATTACGGAGCTCAGAGAATGCTTTACAAACTCATAAAATCGGGTATTCAATCTACTGTTCGATATTGCAAATAGAACTTCTAGGTCTTGTCACGGCCTTCGGACACATCGTCTATTCGGCGCAAGCTCAGTCACCACACTGTATACCGATGCCTAAAGACTTACACGATGTTATTGTAGAGTGGAGCACAGCATTGTCGAGCCACACAACGTTCACCAAATCCAAATGGGTAATCTTTTGCCCGGGTAGCACCAGCACACACGCATCGTACGGGCCCAAGGCTGCACACGAAGCAGCTTCCTGGATGCGTCGTGTCGAGAGGCTGCGTCGAGAGAGGCTCCTGGAAACACCTCCTCTTGTTTTTCCACATCTCTACTACCTGACGCTCAACTGCGGCTCGAACTTGCAAGGCACGGCCGAATACACGGCACTTCTATCTGGTCAAAGCTGACGTACATCTGTCGCTTTTCCTCTTAGCGGTGAATTATGTAGAGCGTCATAAACACACCCCTGGCGAAACGCTACCCTTGCCCTACGCGCCCTTCAAAAAATATCTTCACCCCTCCGTCTAACAGCGACGATGGTTGAGCGCGAAGTTTTCTGGTGATGGATTATTTTGCTTGGAAATCCCACACTGCGAGTATGTGCTACTCTGGTGGTACGCACCCGCTTTCCAGAATACCCGCAGCGGCACTCGGGTGTACACACCCTAGGCCTAACTTTAGGGTTTGGGGTGTACGGCGCGAATGGGTACCAGCTGCTTGGCGTTCGCATCGACCATGTCGAATTGGAGCAATTGAATAAACGCCGGCAATTTAGCGCGAGAAACCCTGGTTCTTTGCCCGCTACGGGGAACGTTTTTTAGTTTTCGCTTCGCCCGCGATCATTCATCATGCTCGCCAGAGAAAGTTGTCTTTCATGCAGGGCGTATTGGCGTACAACGCCATCAGTGGGGACACTAAAGCGTCGCTTTAATAACTCTGCGCCCTCTGTCGTTTTGCCCATTTTGTCTGTTTTATCCCACTCAGCTTTAGTTCAGCCTGCCTGTTCTAATATGGCTTTGTGAGGCTTCTGTGAACGGCTGCAGGAACGTGTGTCGTGCAGTTCACTCGTAATTTACTCTGAAAAATTGGGCATACACCTATCCTAAATGTCAACAACTAGGCTAAGGTTGCTAACAGGAGTTATCTGACAGGAGCTGTGTGAGGCTTACATTCTCTGCTCCGCTGCCTTGTGGCTACAGCAAGCTTCATCGTGTCCTCAGCTGACCCGACGAGATTGCAACAAAGGACTATACCCTTCCAAATTCAGTTTCGGTTTCCTCACGAAGGCTTAAAAGCCTTTCTTCTGTCAATGAATTCTCTTGACACCTATGAATTTAAATATATATTAGCTTTGGTTAGGCCACCAAGCAGAACCGACAAGCAACAGAAACTTAGATGGGAGGTTTGAATCACACTGGAAAATAGTCTGATGCGCCCGATAAAGATTGCTTTTAGGCCCGCACTCGGGTAGTTGAACGCGAACGTGATTATATTGGGAACGTGATTATATTGCAGCGTGGACATAAGCAGCGAGACACAACCTAATAATGAAAAATTCGTAGGGCCGTTTACGCCTGTCCAGGTTGTTTGTGATTTTAGTGATGAGAGAGTTTTAACGTAACGTGTGTACCGCGTGTACCTGAACTCGGGTGCGCCTGCGCGAGCGGGCATGGTGGACGAAGGCCATCACCATAAATAATGCGCGTGCAGGGCGAGGGAGGGGGGCTGCCCGTCAGCGGCACTAAGGCACCCTATTAGAACAAATGATGAACGCATGCCCAGTCGGGTCCCCGTACACACTGTACGCCCGGTACACGCGATATTTTAAAAAATATCTGTAGCGTGTGATATGGCGGCTACAAGTTCGAAGTCACACGTGCTAAGTTTTCAGGACCGTGCCTTGTAAGAACAGCATCTTAGCAAGCGATTCCTGTACCGATCCTGTACAGCAGATATCGCAGCACCACTGCATGCATAGCTGTAGGAATTACCACATCGTGTTTATCCAAGGGGGCGGCAATATTAGATAGTGAAAAGGTACGTGTAACGATATGAATAAGGGGTAACAAGCAGCCCTAGCGGCGTACCGATGCAGAGATAGAAGCTGGCAGCCACGAGGATACGGATATCTTTTGTGGGTACCCGTACGTAGTTTGGATAAGCCGAACATAATATTTTGATTGTGGATCACCAGACTCAGCTAAGATACAAGTTTGGCCAATGTAGATGATCGACATGATTGACTAAGATTTTTATACCTTGATATGATAAAGCGTACACTTGAGCGGATTAGGTCCGCAACCACTCCCACCGAAAGTCACCATAGAATTCGAGGGAATCACTACACAAAGCGGCAGCAGATGTGGCGAAAACGAGGAACACAGCAAAATTGAACGCAATAATGGTATCGTACTCGGCAAGAAGAAAGACTGTAGCGCGCGGCACAGTCATACAGCACATCGTTCGTCATACGTGTGTTCAAAGGTGGCAGTCACCCCGGTGCATTACACCTTAGCGCTGACGTCATCGTCCCCCCCTGCGGCGTTCCCGAGCAATGAGAGCTTTCCCCTCCTGCTCGCACGAAACATACTGCTGCAGCCAGGGTTTGCTCCTTTTGAAGACATAGATTGGTCACTCGAGTGCACTGAGATGGAGCTCAACCCTCAAAGAACATTTGAGTGTAAGAAATTTAGAGCTTGTTAATCGAGTGGAAGGGCTTTCTTCTTCAGAAACTTTCTATAATAGTGCAAAACTTTTAGTTGCTCAGTTATCATACGCAAGTTAGAGTAGGACAATCGAAAATGAGAAATGAACGCTGTTGAATAGTTTTTAAATAACTCCAGTATAAAGGGCATTTTCTCTGCAGCAAAAACACTTTTCTTGTAAGAATTCGTTATGGGATAACGACTACGCCAATCACTGGCTCCTAGGAACGGGAATATGTGGAGGTGATGAAATTTGATCTTAAAATTTTCTGCGCCCACCGCTGCAGATCTTGGTACAGTTGTGGCCAGAGATGCACTCGCAATGATACGTCCGTGATCTAACCAATGAGAGGTGCTTCCAGCCAGCGTCTTAATTTTGGTGCGCCTCGCGGCGCAACAGTGGGCAGGTCGTTATTTGGCAAAACGCCATTGCGTGCTAAATTTTGTGAAAAAATAGTGGTTATTTATTTTGGCGAAAAATTCCAAGTATGTAAACGTAACTTTCCAGGTTATATCTATTTTGAGCGTTGTTTACTATCCCGCAAGTGGTGATCAGTACAAGCGCTGCAAGTGAATTCAAACAGGGCTAGGGCTTTGCCTTCAGCAGTACATAACCATTCGCACTAGCTCGTACACTTCTGCTTCATCTTCATTTCTATTTAAATTCCTTATCATGGTGTGTAGGCAATTCTAGCCGCTGCGACGCTACAATACACGTCGCAGGGACGTGAATTGTTGAGCGACGATAGCATTGGGGAGAGAAACAGGCCACGAACTGCGCGTCGGCAAATGCATGCCATGGTGATGTCGACAAAGCCCAGGCTTCGGAGGTGACGTGAACTAGCCGAATCTCCCCTCAATGCTGGCTAGCTTGGTAAGAGGTCGTAGAGTGAAGCTCCATTGTGTTAAAATAGCCAAAGCATACAGGACAACACGTGAGGCTTTCAGAATCCCCATGAGGGAGGCAAGGATGAGTCACGGGGGCACTCGCCCTATGTATTGGATGCCGCGTACACCTAATTTATAAATGAATTGTATGAGAATATCTAATACCATATTGAAACAAGAAGCCCCACATCGCTAATGGTATGAACATTACAATTTTCTAGCCTACTGAAATCCTTTATTCTTTAGGCATCGAAAGAAAAAACATCATGGTAATTGTTTAGAATGTATGGGTGTATAAGGCCCAGGATGTACACCATTCATTTATTCAGTACTGCAGGCTTACGAGCCCAAGCTACGGTGGCAAGACAAGTACAGTTAAGGCTGAAAGTTGGGCTAGTTCGTGTGGACTTAAAACCATTTTACAGCGAAGAACGGACAGGGGCCTAGACTAGCGAGTGTCCCGTCTGCTTCTTTCTTAGGTACCTGTCCGTTTTTCGCTGGTAAAATGGTTCTAAGACAAGTAGAATTTACACAACTGAATTTGTACAAAAATATAGGAGCAAAATGCGAAAAACACAGTGTCCAGCACAAAAAACCTTCAAGCGCAACTGTACCTTCCGGGAACGCAATCGGGTAGCAGTGAAGAGGGTTGTCGCGGAAAAATGCCGATACAAGAAGAACGCGCTCTTCCCTCACAACGAACTACCTCGCCCTCATTCAAGGTTTCGCTTGTAGGGTGACAGAGCAGGCCATGAAGAAGATACTTCAGTCAAATGTGGTGTTCGGCTAGTCCGTGCATTATGAATTACGACAATTGCGCTAAATTAACAAACAGGGGATCGAAGACTGACAATGCGCAACTCACAACTATTTATATATTTTGAATAAATAGTTGTGAGTGGCGCATTGTCTGTCTTCGTTCCTCTGTATATTTAGCGCAATTGTAGTAATTCATGAAGAAGATCATTGACTTTTCCTTCAGTGCTTTGCGAGCTTAATCTGTTCCCTTGTCGACGCTTGTAGGTGGACACCCGTGACGGCGGCGGCGAAGATGGGTGCAGCGATACCCCGATTGACGCCAACGTGTACGCCAATAAAAAGACAGCTGCCGCGGCGCTCCTGGACGTTGCTCTGCTCACAATGAATGCAGATCTGCTGAAGCACACGCTTGCCGTGGCCTGCGTCATCAGTTTACATGCTCGTGGTAGTCTCACTGGCCTCTCGATTTCACCTCCTGGTGAGTTCTTTCTCTGTTTATGTTATGTTTCTGAAACTGCAGGAGGGAGGGGGGTACACTCTAGTTCTCTACCTCCCTATACTTTGTTATCAGGGAATTGGGCACATGCTTAGCAGAAAAATTACCACATCCTTAAAGGGGCTATGCACACAACAATACAACTTGTTTATTCGAAATATTTCGTCCTTTATAGCGCTTCCGCTTTCCTCCGGCCTCAAGTGATGCTTTATTCCCTCAGAAAATTATTCAATTTAAGTTAGATTTGATTCTCCCGCCAGTCGTGTGTTCGTGACGTGTGCCTTGGCATCACACGGCGGGTGTTCAAGCGAATCTGCAGGGGACTGCGGAGCCTTGTTTACCGTCACTCCACGTAGATGGCGCCGCCATGCTGCTCACCGCTATTCGCCTTTGCTTTGTTCTGATTGTATTTGCAACTCGCTCGTTCTTTATGGAAGGTAGTAATCGTTTCGTGAAAGATAAGGTGTGGTCAACAAATACGGTCACGTAAGACAGTGTCGCTCACGCCTAATCGGCTAGTCTCGTCTCAGACAACCCGAAAGCGCCACACCGCTGTGCAGCTGTAACAAGCACAACGCGCACAGTACCAATAGCTGCCCACTGGTACTCCTATGACTACGTGTACTTTCGTAACGTCCATTGTTTCCCCAAATCTTCTTGTGCTAAAACATGAATATGCATTACACCTCAACGAAAGTAGCTCGTTTTGCAAGCTTATAGCCTTGCCTAACCTGCGTTTGCTGCTGCCGGAGTTAGCTAATCACACGGCTTAGCGTGTGTGACCATACTATACGTCATATCCGTACGTCAAAAAGCCATACGCCATATCCGCTATCCTCAACTCTGCTACGCTGTCTATCAGCTTGTATAACCAACACGCCAACATATAGTTGTTTACATATATGGTTCAAATGAGCCCAGAGGGTTAAAGTAGGATATTACAAATCACTAACATGTCTTTCATGGAAGCGTAGGTGTACTTGCGTGCTGGGGGTGAAAATATGTTCCCGGTGAAGTAATTTTTGAGTCTTATTGCAGAAGTAACATGTAGTAGACTCTTATTGATGGTTTAGTTTTTCCAGAAGAAGGCAAAGCTTTTTTGCTTTTCATTGCAGGGTGTTTAATCTCCGGCTATGTCGGTAAAGAACGGATATATATAGCATATCTAGTCATTTTAGGCGCATTATAAGAATGCCAATATTTATGGCTACACGTCTAAGTAAGTATAGTAATAACCTGAGTGATTTAAAGTACACTCGTTGTCAAAATTTTCTAGGCCCTGGGGGAAGTTCATAGGCCGCCAAAAATTATACCTACTAGTCCTATACCCCTCGAGCGAGGCTGAAACATTCTATACCGGAAGGCTAAGAAACGCTACATTTCATCGCCCACTGCCAAAAAAAATATTTTGGCCACAGTTAAACCTTCGGCTTATTCTGTGAATTCTTTTTGGCGCAGAACCCTTTGGCTGGCCTAGATAATTTTTGACAAACGCGGTACATGCGCTGTTTTAACGCTACTCACCACCTCTATCAATGGCACCTCATCGGTTACATGGGTGATGGTAGGCGGTGTGTTTTTTCAACCTTTGGCTGACTCTCCAACGACATAAAATTTCTGTTTATTTGTTCAGAATATCCGCGAAGTATGAGAGCCTAATCAACAAAACAGGCCAGGGCAGGGCCCAGCCTAGGTGCACTGAACAATGAGCCTATATCATGAAATTAAAAAGTGAGTACACCAGTCCGGAGTCGACAGAAACTGCGATGGGGAGAATTCAGGAAATAAAGTATATAAATTGCGAAGTTCTCTAGATATAAAGAGAACAAATGAGATTCGGCATGTGGCCATGCAAAGTACTAATGCGTCTCTTTCTTTAGTTACGATATAACGTAGCCGTATGAGACTAACACTAGACAAGGAGGAGGAAGATACTGTGCGCTCACGCATCTGCAGAACGCCCACAGCAGAGCGAGCATCAGTATCATCATCATTCGTACATTTGTCATTTTTCGCCGACAAAGGATTCGATTGTGGTGTATCAATTCTTAGTATCCTGGCGGCTCAACCTTCACAAGGGGTCATTGCAGGAAATTTTGGGGTCGAATCCCGGGACACGAGCGGGTCCTAACCACGTGGGCAACGGCGACGGCGACG